>CAWUFW010012725.1:0-522902 GCA_963921515.1 Calotriton arnoldi
CCTCAATACGTTTGGCCCTTGCCTGTCGTTGTAAATGGGCCCTCCCACACGAGTGAGGCAATCATTTACTAGAGACCTTGGGGAACACTGGGCAGTAGGAATGCTGGTGTCTGCTCGGCGATACACAACTGTCCTGGCTACAAAATGGAAAAAGGGATTTTTCCAGCAAAATTTGAGGTTTGCAGATCCTGGGCAGAAAATGCTAGATCCACGCAAGCCATACCTCCTAGGAAATGCGTGTCTGCCCGGCGATGCCACAACTGTCCCACACAAAATGTGTGGAAAAAGTGATTTTTTCAGCAAAATTTGAGGTTTGCAGGGGATTCTGGGTAAGAAAACGTTGGGGGATCCACGCAAGCCATACCTCCCTGGAACCACCCGGGTGTCTAGGTTTGCAAGGGATTCTGGGTAACAAAACCTGGTGAGAGGCAGTAAAGTCACCCCATCCTGGATTCCCCTGGGTGTCTAGTTTTCAAAAATGTATAGGTTTGCTAGGTTTCCCTAGGTGCCGGCAGAGCTAGGGTTCTTGTCGCGGGCACTAGGCCTACCCACACAAGTGAGGTACCATTTTTCTCGGAAGACTTTGGGGAACGTGGGGTGGGTAGAAATTTGTGGATCTGCGCAGATTACAGACCTTTCCACCACAGAAATGTGAGGAAAATGTGGTTGTTTGACAATTTTTTAGGTTTGCAAGGGATTCTGGGTAACAGAACCTGGTGGGAGCCAGTCAAGTCACCCCATCCTGGATTCCCCATCCTGGATTCCCCTGGGTGTCTAGTTTTCAAAAACGTATAGGTTTGCTAGGTTTCCCTAGATGCCGGCAGAGCTAGGGTTCAAAAACTACAGCTAGGCACTTTGCCAAAAAAGGGTAATTTTTCATTGTGAAAATGTGGTGTGTTCACGTTGCGTTTTCAGCCGTTTCCTGTCGTGGGCACTATGCCTACCCACACAAGTGAGGTACCATTTTTATC
Organism: Calotriton arnoldi; assembly: GCA_963921515.1. NCBI lineage: Eukaryota > Metazoa > Chordata > Amphibia > Caudata > Salamandridae > Calotriton > Calotriton arnoldi. The sequence continues at coordinate 972 of CAWUFW010012725.1, forward strand.
GGGAGACTTAGGGTAATTCATATTTGTAAAGCAACTGTTATTACCTATTGACTTTCGATGCATTTCTGCCTTCCAAATGAAAGACAATGTGTAAAAAGAAGTCATTTTGAAAAATGACCTATAATTCTCATGCTAGTATGAGTATTCCCAATTTCGGAAATGTGCAAATATCTACTGTTTCTAAACTCTATATTTTGTTCCCATTTCAGAAATACATAGGAGTCTTTCATACCGAATTTTCCATGTATACATTTTCCCAGAATAATTGCTATATACCCGGTACATAATAAAAAACCATTGCAAGACGCTGCTCAGTTTTTGGCTCTGCGTTTGTCGGGTTCTTGGTGAACCTACAAGTCCTAATTATCCCCACAACCAGTAAGGTCCAGTGGATGTAACGGTATATTGCTTTCAAAGAGCTGTCATAATTAGAAGAAGTTACAGGTGAAAACGTTGACACAAAAGACAGTTTTTTTCAACTAATTTTCCATTTTTCCTATATTTAACTGTTAGTTTCTATAAAGAAACCTTGATGGATTTACACAAATGACCCCTTGCTAAATTCTGAATTTTGTCTACTTTTCTAAAATGTATAGATTTCCAGGATCCATTATTGCTTTTATACCCATTTCTACCATTAACTGGAAGGAGGTTGAAAGCACAAAAAATAGCAAAAATAGGCTATGTCCCAGAAAAAGGCCAAAACTGTGTAAAATGTTTGGGGTTTCTGACAAAAGTCTGTCATTCCCTAAAATCTGGGAAAATGGAGATTTCAGCCCCACAAACCCTTTTTTGATACCATTTGCAGGGAAAAACCCAGACGCTTTCATATGCGGGACTTTTTTCCCATTTTTCCACAAAAAACCAAAATTTAGCTGTATTTTGGCTAAAATCTGGGACCCCTCCAGGGGAATCCACAAACCCTGGGTACCTTTAGAATCCCCATGATGTTGGAAGAAAAGGACGCAAATTTGGCGTGGATACCTTATGTGGTCAAAAAGTTACAGAGGCCTAATCGCGAACTACTACAAATAGCCAAAAAAGGGCTCAGCACTGGGGGGGAAAAGGCCCAGCAGTTAAGGGGTTAAAGGAAAATGGATTGCGTTTAAAAAAGTAAAATGAAAAGTTTTCTTTTCTTTTCATTTTTTTTTTAAAATGTATTTTATTTATTGGTTTTTACCAGGTGCTATTACATACAGGTAACATTCCCCCCCAACATAGTCATTTGCGACGAATTTGCACATTGTCCAGATTTCCATCACATGATGTATAATACACACTGTACCTATCTTCCCAGAAGCACATACCACATTAATAAGTGACCATCTCGTCTATCCATGACCCTTGCCACCTATAACTTCGTAATTAATCAGTCATTGCCGATCGTAACTGAACCAGTTATAGCACAGTACAGCCTTAACTATGTGGGTGGTGTGTCATGGGTGGTGCGGTTGATCTGTCCGTGTCAATCTGCCTTAGGTACGACACCAAAGGTTCTCAAATGTCTTTGGGGCGCGTTGCTAAGGGCATCAGATCCCAATATGTTGCCAGCTGCTCCTGACAGTATGAGATGTCTGCAATCCAGTCCTGTTTAGTCAGGGTCGACCGTCTCCCCCAATGTATCGCCATTCTACGTGTAGCCATCAGTAGCAGCATTGCTGTGACACATCAGTTTCCCTCTGGGACATTTTTCACAAAGCCCAGTAGGCCCACAATGGGATCAGGTAGTAGTGGGGTTTCCGATGATGGTACTCACCGTGCCACATATCTCAGCCCAGAAGTTCTCCACTTTAGGGCAGGTCCATTTTAAATGTAAAAAGGTGGCCCCCAGGCCGTGGCAAACGCAAGCAGTTCGAGTCAGCTGCTAGTCCAATTTTATGAACTTGTGATGGTGTACGGTATGTTCTATGTAAGTAATTAAAATGTATCAGTCGCAGCCTGTAGTTAGGAGACAGCTTGTCGGTTTGAGCGCATTAGTATTGCCTTTGTGCATCCGATTATTTTTCATTTTTTAAGAGCAGGCAGTGGTGCGTGGGACCATTGCCAGCTCCTAAAAACACTTTTACGAACATTCACAAAGGGGAAGTGGTTCCTTGGGGACCCTTTTCCACTTGCAGGACCCCTTCCCACTTGCAAATGGGTTACCATGTACTTGAAGGAGGTGGTAAAATGCGAATGTTTTGCGACCGTATTTCGGTTACAAAACATTCCGACATACCCCTGCGATTTGGTTTTAGGAAGGGGCGCCTTAAACATGCCCCTTCCTAATCCGAATATATGACGTTACACCGCAAGCAAATACCACGCGGTAGGTTACAACGCGGACGTTACATCGTCCGCGTTGTTACCACGCATGGCATTACATCGCAAGTCGTTTCTACGACTTGCACTAGATGGCGCGCTGGACTTAGGAATAGTATAAATTACTATTCCTACTCCAGTTAGCGCAACAGCAGGGAATGTGTTGGACTTAAAATCCAACACATTCCCTGGTGTTGCACGCCATCTAGCGCAAGTCGTAGAAACAACTTGCGATGTAATGCCATGCGTGGTAACAACGCGGACGATGTAACGTCCGCGTTGTTATCAACGCGCGTGGTACTGACAGCGTTGTAAGCGCTGTTTCCCTCCTAATCCAAATCTGTATGTATTCGCAATTCCAAATTACGATTCGGTAACATGTTACCAAATTGAAAATTTGAATTTATACATACAAAAATGCATTTTACCGGTCGCAAACTGCCCGATTCTGCGACTGGTAAAATGCATGATACATGTGGCCCTGAATTCCAAAAGTTCAAAAACGTACAGGATGAGTTAGCAGTCACATATAAAGGCATAATACTGAGAGGCTCGAGAATCGTTATACCTGAGAGCCTCCGGCAGTGGGTCATTGAGTTGGCCATGAAGGACACAGTGGCATTGTAGCCAGCAAGAGAGCACTGAGAGACAGATTGTGGTTCTCTTGACTATATGAGCGACTAGAAAAAGAATTGAAAGCATGCCACATCTGCGATTGCCTGTTCCCCAAGGTGACGCAGCACCCTGTGACCATGTCTGACCTTCCTGCCCATGCCTGGGAGAGCGTTGCAGGGAACTTCTTCGGACCATTAGTAGATGGACACCATCTCATGGTAGTCATAGATGAATGTTCACGTTTTCCTTTAGTGGAAACAATGTCTTCCACAACTCATGATAAGGTCATAGAAAGACTAGATGACATCTTTGCAACTTGAGGTATCCCCAAGATCCTCAAATCCGATAATGACCTGCCTTTCAACAGCAAAGAGTTCAAAGAGTTTTTTGTTTGACTCAACGTCAAACACCAAATGAGTATACCCCTCTGTCCCCAAGCCAGTGGTGTAGTCGAAAAATTGATGGCACCCCCGAGTGGGTAAGTCAAGCAAGCATTTATGGAAGGGTTCAACTTGAACTAAACTATGTGCCAGGCCTTCTGGGCCTATCAATCAACTCCTCACTCCACAACGGGTGAGAGCCCAGCTACTTTATTGTTTGGGAGAGCCATCAGAACAAAACATCCTCAATTGAGATCAGATCGATCAGTGAATATTAGCAAACTTCGTAAAACTGATGCTATTCATAAGAGTAAAATTAAAGCATAAGCTGATCAGCGCCGCCATGCCCAGGAAACAATCTTTGACAAAGGAGACTGGGTACTGGTAAGGCAGAGACAGAAACGAAAGACAAGACGGACACCCCTTTCGCCACTGATCCTTTTCAGGTGGTGGCGTGCAAGGGATACATGATGACAGCACATCATCCTGGGAAATCTATCACTCATGACACATCACACATTAAACACCTACCTCGACACTCGCCAGCTCCTGAAACTACGTCGGAGGCGACTGCACCTGCAGGCCCGTCTCTCGAGCCTGACCATGTGTCTCCATTGCCTGATAGGGGTGAACCTCGATCACATCGGATCACCCGAGCGGACAGACAAGTGCAGACTAATTGAGGAGATGTGATTTCAAATGATGCCTGCCACTTTTTATTTAACAAAGGGGGACCACATGATATGCGGGAGAGGTGTTAAAGTGTGTGTGAGAGATTAGACCCCGTGACCCTACCTTACCGGTAGTCCACCATGCCGTCCTCGAGGTCTACTCCTTCGACATCAGGAACCCTGTAGAAGAAAGGGTTAAAATGTCCCATACTGCAGTCACCAAAGCATTCAAAACCCACTGTTTGTTTAAACAGGGAGGGGGAATTTACCCAGGGAGAAACCAATCAAACGGACGCTGGCAAGTTGAGAGGGAGGCAGTGAAACTGGAAGGTGAGGCAAGCAGGAAGAACGCTGGCATCGAGAGAGGAGAAAACGGAGTAGCCCGAGAAGAGAGAATTGTTCCTCTGGATACGGTGGAGCACCGGAAGGCAGCAGCCATACAGGACTCCAGTAGAGAGGACGTCATACAAAAAAGCCACTGCAGACCCGTCCTGGAGGAAGAAGAAAATGAGTTCTGCTGTGAAGAGTGGTGGATCGCCCTCGAAGACACTGGAGAGCTGCCACAACTCTGGAGAGTTGCAGCATAGCGTGAGAATACACAGGGCAGAAAGACAGGCGTTTTCACGAGGGGGTAAGAGGGAGGAGGGATCAGGGGAAAGTGACAAGTACTGTGGTGTTGTGGTTGAGGGTCACTGTACATTTTCTTTCACAGTTATAATGTGTCTACTGTACGGTTGTCACTGAATGGCACTACATTTACCAGAAGCCATCTGGGGCAGAGTTGGAAAAAAGCGGATGGACGCTTTTAAAAGGAGAATAAAATTAAGAAACGAAAAGCTCAGGATCCATTGAGCACCTATGCCGTTTTCCCTAAGGCACAAACTCTGAGAAATAAAGAGTCACCCCATAGACCCGGTAGGGGGCAATATAGTTTAAAGAGGACAGTAAGGTCATCTGTTCCTCTCTCTCTGGACTTATAACCCCTCTTCCATTTCTTCTATTTTTCTCACTATCCTTTCTCACTCACATTTTTTCACCCTGAGCACCATAGGGAATGGTGAAGGGAAATGATCCTTCATTCCCAATATATCTAATTACCGCTACATTTCTTTTCTTTAAGATCCTGTGTTCCCCATCATTATCCCAAGACCTAAAAGAAGACAAAGAATAAGATTAAAACAATCATCATACCTGAAGACTCTTTATAATCTCATTTATGTTTTCCTGCGCAACAAACTAAAATAAAAAGACACCATTGCAAAACAAACCAAGCCTCCTCGCTAATACATCTGTCCCAGTCTCCTACAGTGTGGTTCTGGGAAGTATGATGTAATGTGTAGTGCGTGAATGAATGTTGGCGAATAAAGACATGCTCAACCGCAGTTCCTATGTGTGGCATAATCTATTTGCATGCTCCAGGTCTGGGAAAGACGCTCCAATGAATATGTTGTTTTTCAACCACAACACATACAACTATTATGTCTATTAATTACATCTATTAGGATTTAGTCTGACACAAGCAACCTTTCCACCAAAACATGGGATAACTTTGCCACCCTCAAAATTCATATTATGTTAAGAAATGGAGCACCTTTTTACAATACCTGTATGTAAATTGTCAATGAATCTCTAAGAAGTTATGTCAGAATAAGTAATCATACTTTTCCTATAGGAAATTTACATTGGCTCACAAATATTTTAAACACACCACATCCCCCTACATGCTCCATAAGGACTTGGACTGAGCCAGGCAATGACTCCACCTTTGCACACTATGCCTCCCTTAAGCCAATGCATACTTATGGAGTAATAGGCGAATAAGTAATCATCCTTTCTCCCATCAAGATCACCTTGGCTCATCAATTTTCATATTGATTATAATAAAGAGAGCACCCCCCTACACTACCTCTATGCAAATTGCCTGAGCCAAGCAAAATTTGTCACAACAGGTGGCCCCAAACCGAGTGCTCTTACCTCAATGTATTCCTATACAATTATGTCAGAATAAGTAATTGCAGTTCTCTTATCGGAAAATCACATTGGCTCACAAATATGTATTTTTTTTCCAAATACACCACACCCCATACAAGATCTATAAGGATTTAGAATGAGCCAAGCAGCATTTCCACAAAAACATGGGTCCAGCTCTCCCACCCACCAGCCAATGTATTCCTGTGGAGCTATAGGCGAATGAAAAACATCTTTTCTCTCATGAAAATAAACTTGACTCACCAATGTTCATAATGATTCTAATAAAGCGAACACCCCTCTACACTACCTGTATACAAATTGCCTGAGCCGAGCAAAATGTGTCACATCAGGTGGCACCAAACTGGTTGCTCTCACCTCAATGCATTCCCATAGAGTTAAATCCGAATAAGTAATTGTAGTTCTCTTATAGAAAAAACAAATTGGTTCACAAATATGTATAATGTTTTTCAAACACACCACATCCCCTACCATCTCCAGATGGATTTTGCCTGAGCCAAGCAATATATCCAACTACGCCCACTGTGCCATCCTCAAGCCAATGCATTTCTATGGAGTTATAGACGAATAAGTAACCTTCCTTTCTCCCATCAAGATCAACTTGACTCACCAATTTTCATATTGATTCTCATAAAGGGAGCCCCACTCTACACTACCTGTATGTAAATTGCCTGAGCCAATGAACATTTGTCACAACAGGTGACACCAAACTGGTTGCCCTCACCTCAATGCATTCCTAAGCACTTGCATCTGAATAACTAATTATACTTTTCCAATGAGATATTTACATTGGCTCAAAAATATTTATGATTTTCGAGCAAACCATATTCCCTTAAAAGGTCCATTAGGATTTAGCCTGAGCCAAGCACTGTTTCCACCTATGCCCAGTGTGCCACCCTCAAACCAATGCATTTCTATGGAGTTATAGACGAATAAGTAACCATCCCTTTTCCCATGAAGATCAATTTGGCCCACTGATTTTGATATTGATCCTAATAAAGAGAATATCCAAGAGAATATCCATCACATTACAAAGACTGAAACCTCCATTGACAAACTCAGCGAAAAGAGTGAGGTCCTACAACAACACATCCTATAGCTCGACAATCGTATCCTCTTGCAAAAGTGAGAACACTTTGAGAATAGGTCTCAACGTGACATCATTCGTATCAGAGGAATACCGACCACCATCCCTCATGTTGATCTCTCAAAATCCCTCTCAAACCTGTTGGACGGTATCCCCGAGAGAAGCGAGGGAGACCCTATACAAATGGATATAGCCGATAGGGTTATCTGTCTCCAAAGAGCTGGGACTCATATGCCAGATGCTCTCACCCATATTCATTGTTTTGCAGACAAGGAGGCAATCATGACCAAGGTGAGATAGGGAGGCTTCATCTCCTTCACCACCGTATTCTCTTCCAGGTGCTCTTGGCGGCCATGCTTGCCATGCACCACAGCTTCAAACCAGTTATGGACTTTCTTGTCACTCATAACACCCATTGGCATCATCTTTCCATGGGAAGGACAAACACACCACAGTCTCACTCACAAAAGCAAAGCAGATCCTGGATCTGCCTGAGGAGACTGCAGAGTACGGGGCTCCCAAGTTGCGAGGAAAGCTGAGCTCCCAAGCATCTGAGTGGCGAACAGTCCAGTGCTTAATTTGTGCCTGTGCTTTCCGGTGCTTAGCACAAGCACCTTTTTATCAGGGCCAGGTCTACACTGCCACTGCCAACTTACATCAACGGCACGACTGCACTGCAGTTTGCACATCATGGTCAAAGTAAATTAAATATAATTGCCTTACTGCAGTGTTGTTCACTTCACAGACAGTCTCCAGAGTCCTCCCTCTGTGAAGAAGAGTGATTCTCTGCAGTGCTGCTGAGAGAGCGAGCCCAATAAATCCATATCCATGATGCAAATTAATTTGCTTTCAGTGTTGCTGGTGGTGGGCGGGCCACTGATTGGGCTGTATTTGGTTCTATAGGGTCTGGGCTATGGCAGCGTGCCGTGCGTAACCTTTTTCATTCCAGGGACGGTGGACCACACCCCAGCACACACGCACTGGACGAGTCACCAGCACCAGTTAGCACGACGTCGAGGCGGGCACTTTGAAGCAGCAGCAGGCCTCTTAATAAGTCAGGGCCACCAGCAGTAACCGCAGTAAGTAAAAAAACAATGCTGCTGCTTTTACTGGCTCATGGGGACGGTCACCTGAACTGAGTCAGAGGCCCCAGCAATCATGCCACTGGCATCGGACAGGGCACCGTGTACAGTGCTATGCTCCGAGGTTGCCGGAAGGGCAGGGCTTTGCCCTTAATTTAACCCCTGTCTACTCTAAAGTGTATACTCTCTATGACATACTTACTTTTACTTGGCTGGCAGTGCTCAAAACAAATGAAAAAAGCCAAAGGGATAAAAAAAAAGTGTGATAATCTTTCTGGAAATGTGATTTGCACAGTGTGGGAAGAGCCACCAGCAGTAACCGTGGCGCAGGTAGTCAGTAAATAATAAAAACCAATGCTGCGTTTACTGGCTCGTGTTGACGGTCACTTGAACCGAGTCAGAGAGGCCCCAGCTATCATGCCAACGGCGTCGGGCGGGGCACCGTGTGTATTGATACGACACAGCGCAAAGAATCGTTCTGGTCACATTGCAAATGTGACACAGTGTGCAGCCAAATCACTTCTCACTCGTCCCTGATTTCAATGTCCCCAACGCACTCTTCTATGAACAACACTCCCTGGTCGAGATGAACTTTCGAAAATAAGAATAATCCCTGCACAGCTCCCTGCAGCTGGCTGTAAGTACATTTGTGCCACATCAAACACAGTAAAGAACACTTTTAAGCACCAGGAGCCTTCAGCAGCACATTTGTTAACTGACTTATTATGAGAACGATGCTGCGGATAAAAGACACAACTCAACAATGCCTTCTTCTAATTGCCACTTCACTGGTGTCCGGCAACATTGTCCCTGCCTCCATTAAATAATCTACTTCGTTTCTTTAGCACCGTCTTGCTACAAATTCAATTCAAGGAACAGAATGACCATCAGCGCTATAATTAAGGCAGACCAACATTCTGCACGCACAAGTGTTCTCTTCTTTCAGCAGCACCCTTTTCAAGGTATCGTTTCCTACTTTATTTGATTTGTGTAGAGAGTAGTTTCACCGTCTTTGTGTAACCTCTTCCAAATCATCTCCCCTGAAGCGGTAGGATTATCTCATGGAAAAATTTCTAAATCTTTCTTATTGCTCTGCACTCTTTTGTTGGCACAAGCAGTTTTTTAGGTGTTAAAAGAAAGTTAATTTGATATAAAGATAAAGATAGAGCAACAATAAAAATACAATATATAAAGATAATATAATACAAATACTTCATATAGGGGAAAGAACAGGAGAAGGGAGAGGGGGTAGAAAGGGAGGGAGGAGGGGATATCAAATGGCATAACTGGTCTTATAATTAAAATACAACAATTAAATTACAGTAATTCCAATAGTATTAACTTTATTCTGTGACTAAGAGATAAAACAGATTAGACAAAGATAAAAATCATTAAATTCAAGGGGGTTTGGATACTTCTTCATTGCAAGGATTATGCAAAGGTAAGGATTGAGCAGACGCATTTAGGAAATTAGTAATAGGCAACCACAATAAGTCTCGTTTAATAGCAAGTGTAATTGGATGAACGTAAGCCCTATCTAATCTATGGTTATAGCAAATTCCTTACCACCAGGCTTGAAATGAAACATTTGAAGCATTTTTCCATGACTTAGTAATTTTCTGAAATGCTACAGCTATGAGTAAATCAACAATGGAGATGCTAGTATTGGAGGAGGACCAAACATCTGAAACGCTACCTAGAAAAATATGTGAAAAAGAGAAAGGAATATGGGTATGGAAAATATTGTTAATTTGTTGCCACACTCTGATCCAGAAATTATGAATAGACGGACAAGTAAATAGCATATGTTTAAGATCTGCTACAGGGGCCGGGCAAGACCAACAGGTAGAGGGAATAGTGGGATCTATATGATGTAGTTTAGCTGGTGTGATCAGAAGTCTATTATATATGAAAAATAAAGTTTGAGTAGTGTTCGCTGCTCTAGAAGACTTCCTTATTTTAGTCCAAATTTTTTTCCATATTAAAATAGGAAAAGATTCACCTAGATCAGATTCCCAGTTATATTCTACTTTAGATTTGTGACGGGTAATAGAGATATCTCTTAATTTCTTATAAATTTGAGATGCAGAAGAGGAGGTGTGTAAAAATGAGAGTGTGATAGGGAAAGAAATGGTAGGTGTAGAAGAGGGTGTAAAAGCATCATAGGAAGTTTGAGCGGCTGTAATCAACGACATATATTTGGAATAATAAGAGAGAGGTAGAGAAAAGCGGGATTGAATTATGGAAAAGGGAATACAGGTACCATCATGAAAAAGTTGATGAGTCCATTTAAGTCCATAATTTAACCAGTCTTTCCAAAAAGAGTCCTATTTTTAATTTTAATATGATTATTATACCAAATTGGAGATTGTAGAAATCGGGTACGTTCATCTAGACTATCTAATATAATAGGATGAAAGATTTTACGAGCATTTTTAAGAATGGGGAGAGACAATCTTGCTGGAGAATGAGATATAGAACCGAATTCTTCAAAGGTAAAGGGTTGAAAGAAGGAGTTTTCAATTTCTACCCAGAAAGGTTGGGAGTTAGAGTCAATCATATTCTCAGAGAGTAGAGAAGAAGAATGTTTAAGAAAAAATTAGGTATGATACGAAGAGAAATCAGGAAAGTTAACTCCACCCATATGTTTAGGTTGTTTAAGTTTGGAAAAAGACATCCTAGCTGTTTTGTTTTGCCATAAAAATTTTGAGAGAATACTGTAGATATTTGTATAACAAGATTTGCGGATATTGATTGGAAGATTAGATAAGAAAAATAAAATTATTGGGACTAGCATCATTTTTATAGAGTCTAGTCTACCCCACCAAGAAAATAAAAATAAGGGGTGCCAGCTTGTCGTGGAATTGGTTAAAGTTAATTGTAAATGTTTTTAATTTAACGTTACGGTATCCTTAATAGAAGGTGTGAACCATAAGCCTAAGTACTTGATCTTAGTTGGGTTCCAATGAAAAGAGGAAGTCAAGAAATCAGCATGAAAACAATGTTTGTTTAAAGGGAGGATTTAACATTTATCAACATTGTGTTTGTATCCTGAAACTAAAGCAAAATCTGAGACTTCTGATAAGAAAGTCGGTATGGAGGTTTGAGGATTGGAAATAAATAAGAGAATGTCATCAGCGTATGCCGAGAGTTTTAGATGTTTATCACCATATGGAAAACCTGTGATAGCATTATTCAAGCAAATTTTTGTTAAAAAGGGTTCCAACGCCAGAATAAATAAAAGTGGAGAAAGCGGACAACCTTGTCGGACTCCTCTGTGAAGAGGAAAAGAGGAAGATACAAGGCCATTAGCTAGGATAAAGGACCTAGGAAAAGAATAGAGTAATGAGACATAAGCAAGAAATTTGGGGCCAAAACCAAACCAAACAAGTGTTGAAAAGATAAACTGCCAATTAACCCTGTCGAACGCTTTTTCCGCATCTAGCGCAACAGCCGCAAATGACTGTCCATGAGATTGAGATTTGCTAAGGACATTAAAAAAGAGTCGAGTATTATCAGATAGGCGACGGCCCTTAATAAAACCGCATTGCTCTTTTCCAATTAATTTTGGTAAAATATTATCTAAACGGAGGGCAAGAATTTTCGCAAATATCTTATAATCTAAATGAATTAAAGAAATGGGTCTATAGTTCTTACACAGTGTATGATCTTTGTTTTCCTTAGGGAGAAGACAGATCAAAGCTTCTTGAAAAGAACCCTCAGATTTCTGGGATGCTATAAAGAATAAAAATAACTGATGTAATTTGGTAATGAGAAAGCTAGAAAAATGTGTGTAAAACTCTGGGGCATATTAGCAAGGGCACTATCGCCGCTTTAGCGGCACTTTTTGCCGCTAAAGCGGCGATATTTATATCGCCCTATCAGCAAACCGTCTCTAACAGCAGTTAGCGACAGTTTGCGGGCATTAGCGCCCGTTTTTACCGCTTTGCATGTCAGCGATATTTATCGCTAATGACATGCAAAGTGGGCGTTCCCGACGAACAAACCTGGGAAACACTCGCTAACAGGCCTATCGCCTATTAGCAAGGTAGGCCATGGCCCCAGTTAGCGACGTGAAAAATCGCGCTAACCGGGGTCATCGCCATTTATTTAACACCTGCAATTAGCAGGTGTTAGCCATACCTAACATGGGGGGGTGGATTATGCTGATACGACCACAGGGTCGTATCAGCAAGGTGTTCTCCTTCTCCATGCAACATCGGTGGTTTTTCAGCGATGTTGGCCCATTTCCCCGCTATTGCTGGAATATTCATCGCCATAGCGCTAATCGTTGCTAATACAGCGTTAGCGTGGCGATATATTCCAGCGATAGCCGGCGATAAGCAGGGTTAGCGATGATTATCGCCTCTTCTTGCTAATATGCCCCTCTATTGTAAAGCCATCAGGCCCAGGAGCTTTCCCTTTTTTAAGAGATTGAATGGCTTTAAGAATGTCTTTAGTTTGTATATCAGCTTCTAAGGAGGAGAAATCTACATCCAGAGAGGAGGGTGGAGGAATGCAAGATAAATATTGTGAAATATCAGTCGGTTGAGGGGGGGATTCAGGGGTATAAAGATTTTGATAGAAGTTAGTGAATTCTAATAGAATATCTTCATTTTTATGGACTGTATTATTAGATGAAGTTACGATAGATTCAATTTTAGTGCGTTCCTTTCTAATCTTGAGGTAATTGGCAAGAAGATTGCCAGATTTATTTTGCGCGCTATAGTACTTAGCACTAGATTTAAGTAAGTATAGATTTGCAGATTCGGTAGAAAGTTTATTAAAAGAGAGTTTAGCTTTAATGAGTTCATTCAAATCAGATTGGTTCTTTGTTAAGTAATAAGAATGTTCCAATTTTTTAATTTGTGTATCAAGTGACTGTATTGATTGAGAGGATGCCCGTCGTTTTTGGGCTACGAACGAAATAATGAAGTCTCTAGAGGCAGCCTTAAATGTATCCCAAATAAGTTGAGGGGATGATTGAGGGGATTCATTTTCTGCAAAAAATATGGTTGCAAAATCAAGAAAGGTTGATGTAAATCTAGAATCTAACAGGAGAGAATTATTGAATCTCCATCGCTTAGTACCCTTGATGGGAGGGAGCAAATCTAAACTTAAAGAAACTGGGGCGTGATCAGAGATTAAAAAAGAGCCTATATCAGATTGGGAAATGTGTTGGGTTAGGGCTTTGGAAATAAAAAGATAATCTATCCGGGATTGAGAGGAATGTACTGGTGAGTAATAAGTGTAATCTTGTAAAGTAGGATGGCATAGTCTCCAAGAATCTACAAGAGACCTTATAGATATAGTAGAGGTAAATTGAGTATGCATGAAAGAAGGGGAGAATCTAGAATTAGACCATCTATCTATAAAAGGATCCATAGTCATGTTACAATCACCACCAAAGATTAAATATTCATCAGTATATTGCATCAAAGAGGAAAGGATTTGGGGCCAGAACAGTTTATCTTGGTTAGTGGGAGCGTATACATTAAAAATGGTTAAAGGAATCTTGTTAATCATTAAAGACACTGAAACCCATCTACCTTCAGAATCATTGTCTTGACGTATGAGTTGGACATCCAAACGTTTATGGCAGAGAATAGCAACACCACTACGTTTCCCTGAACCTGGTGATGCAAAAACATGGCCTACCCAGTGGCGTCGTAATTTGGTTATCTCAGTGTCTGTTACATGAATTTCTTGCAATAAAGCAACATCCCCTTTTAAACCTGCAATATGTGATAAAACTCGCTGACGTTTAATGGGAGAACCCAAACCTTTAACATTCCAAGATATGATTTTTAACGACATCTAAATATATATATTAAATCCTAAACTTTGATATGAACATTCATAAGTATGTAGATATTATGTTACATCACATGTCAAATTAGTAACTGGAAGAAATGTCATAGAGAAAAGATAAATATAGAAAAAGAAAAATATGAAGTAGGAAAAGGAGTGAAAATGAGATATAAGATGAAATGAATTAAAGAAATAGAAGAAAGACCAGTGATTAAGATAAGACAGGAAATTAGGGATATGAAGAGAAAGGAGAGGATGAAGAAAAGATAGAGAAAAAGGTAAAACATAACAGAGAACAGAAAAACAATACAAATCAAACAATTGATAATGAAAGGAGGTAACGAAAAGGCATACCACAAACAGACAATAAAGCGGGGTTGGTGAAGCCACATAGGGGAGATTGCACGTCAAAACGGAAGACTCCAGAACAACGACGGCAAGGGGGGACCCCATCCAGGTATATTGAGGGAAACATAGATCAAGGGATCACAAAACCACACCTGTTGGAGAAAATAAAGAAATTATCAACAAAAGACATAGCGGAACAACAAAAGATACATCAGGAAGAAGAAGAAATACAAGCAACGACAAGCATTAATGGAACAATCAGTCCATTGAAGATCGAGGAATGTCCATAGACTCGCCTCTGCAAGTGTCCAAAAAATGTTGAAGAAGAGCAGGATCTTCATAATTTGTTGTTTTATTATTGTAAGTCACCTTGAAAAGGCAAGGATGGAACAAGCCATATCTAGCGTTCAAGTTCCGAAGGGCAGGACGCATGTCTAGGAACTGTTTCCGACGATCCGCAGTCACTTTGGCATAGTCCTGAGCAAAGAAAAGATTAGAACCATTCCAAGAAATTTTTCCTTTCTGCTTGGCGGCATGGAGGACCTTAAGCAGGTCGGTGTACTCCAAAAAATATAAAATAACTCCTCTAGGTTTCGTTGAAGAAGATGAGGAGCGAGGACCATGACCCCACCGGTGTGCTCGTTGAATATTCAATGGTGGGGAATCAGAAAAACCAAGAAGAGTTGGCAGAAAGGATTGGAAAAAGGAGAGAGGATCTGGGCCTTCGAGACCTTCCATAAGACCATAAATGCGTAAATTATTACGCCTATTGCGGTTTTCCAAATTTTCTATCTGTTGCTTAAGAAGAGCTATCTCTTTATGCATGGAAGAATCTGGTCAGTGACAACTTGAACAGAGTCAATTCGTCTCTCTAAATGCTCTACTTTTTGCTCAGTATGTACCCAATTATCTTCAAGATTCTGAAGGCGGATATTGGTTTCCTCCATGAGGGGTTTAAGAGCACGAATTTCCTCGAGAAGTAACTCCATGGAAATTGAAGAAGAAGGGGCAGTAGGAGAAGGTGGGTCTTTCTTGACTCGTTTGCCTGGTGTAGCACTTGGAGCGGAGGGTATTTTAGAACCTGGTTTGGAGTTGGAGCGAGGTGTATTGGGTACAGAGCCATTTGTTACCAAAGGACCAGAAATTACATCCTCCATATTTTCTTGTAAAACGCTGAAGGGATTATATTCCTCCAATGAAGTAAAGTTATTAGGTTGAGCACTACTACGAATAGATCGGGGTTTCGCCATGAATTATTGTGAAAGAGAGACCCCTTCGAAAATATTGTAAAGAATACAGTTCTAATAATAAAAGACAGACTTCAGTACTGACTTTAAAAAGCACAAAGCATGGGCTGTTGAGAAGAAAAGAATAAATACATATTCTATGCCAAGTAACTTATAGTTCACGTCATAACAGCCAGTAATAGATGAATTTGGTGAGAAAGCGAAGAAAAACGCTGAAAAACTGCCATACGAGCAATTTGTTGTGAGGAAAAAGGAGTCTGAGGCATCCAGGCAGCAAAATGAGAAAAACGGCAAAAAATACAAAATGGCGGCCGCAACTACATTGCAGTCCGCGGCTGAGGAAAAGAGTCAAATATGCATCCTTAACGCTCACCCTGTTGACTCGCAGAGCCTGTAAACGATGGAGCCGGAGTTCCGACCCACGTGTGTGCGGTTTGGAGCCCAACGTTGAAGAAATGCAACCTGGAGGCCGTCCGTTGCCTCACGCCGTCACGGAGCTCTCCCGATCCGCGGCCATCTCCAAAGGCTCCGAAGCCACGCCCCCCGGCACAAGCAGTTTATTCGTATTTATTTTCGAACAACAATTTTGCTTGCACAACATACCGAAATGTGCAGTCTAACGTGTACAATTTCAAACCTAAGTGGCAATAATCAGGTCGCAAGAAAGGCAAAGGAACTAAACCCAAATTTCCCCACAACTGAACTTTTCACAAGCATACATCCATAGTGTGCACGTGGTCAGGAGGGCTAGCCATGCAAGAATGTGCCTGGCACAATAATTAAGCTCAAGAACAGTGCAAGAATCATGGGGCCTCAGCCCATGGACCTGGCTGCAGCCTCCCAGGGGAGTTTGAGGGGTGGTGGGGGTGAAAGGTTTGTTGGTAGGCATGTTCTGGTAAATGTTTGACGTGCTTTACTTTTATTTGGCTGGGCTCAAAAGAAATTAAATCCATGAAAGGAATAAAAGGTGTGATGTTAATCTTTTTGTAAATGTGATTTGCACGGTGTGGGAAGTGTGAAGAACAGTGCATGAATCACGGGGCCTCAGTCCACGGACCGGGGTGCAGCCTCCCACGGATTTTGAGAGTCAGTGGGGGTGAAAGGTTTGTTGGCAGGCATGTCCTGGTACATGATGTCCTTGCTTGTGAGTTGTTAGTCTGTAGAGTGAGGCGGTGGCTTGATGTCACATTGCGGCACCTCCCTGCAGGGGGTATGCAGTGCATTCCTAGACAAGGTCGAAAAGCGGGGGTGGGGCCGGCCTGGAGACCCCCCAGCATGGAGAGAGCGGGAGAGATGGTAGTTTTGAGGCCTGCCTGGAGAAGGCTGAGGAGGGCAGGTGATGACCGCCTGGGGAAGAGTACAGTAGTGCATGTGGGGTCGGTCCGTGTCAGTCTAGGACAAGAGACCAGAAGGGAGAGGTGAGGGGGGGCAGCTCTGTAGCAGAGAGCAGGAAAGAGGGAAGAGTCTATGTTTAGAAAGCAGAAGAGAGGCGCAAGTGTGCAGGCCTGGGGGAGGAGGTCAGAAGGGTGTGTGGGGTCGGTCCGTGTCAGTCTAGGACAGGAGACTGGAGACCAGAAGGGAGGTGGGGGCAGCCCTGTAGGAGAGAGCAGGAAAGAGGGGCGAGTCTATGTTTAGAAAGCAGAGGAGAGGAGCAAGTGTGCAGGCCTGCGGGAGGGAGGGGGTCAGAAGGGCGTGTAGGATGGGAAGGTATCAGGCATAGCGAAAAGCCCGAAGGAAAGTAGGGGACAGCCAGACGAGAACTTGACATGGGGGAGGGGGGTCATGCTCAGGGCTGAGAGGGGAGGAGGCCTCAAGGAGAGATCAGAAGAGATGGGGACTGGCAGCAGAAGAGGGTGAGTTTACAGGCTTTGGTTCATCAGAAGGGGGTGGGGGGTTAGAGCTCGTCTAGATAGAGGCTGAGCGCAAGAGGGAAAGTGCGCAGGTGTGTGGAGACAGGAGGAGGGAGGGAGGTGTAAGAGCGTTTGCAGGTCTGGTGGAGGGAACAGAGGGGGTAGGGGAGGTAAGGGCCCACTGTGGAGGAAGTGGGTGGAGCCAGGGGGAAAGTTGATGTGGCCTCCGACAAATATTTGAGCACCTGGACTTCATATTTTACAAATTAAGCACTGACTATGCGTCTCCAAAAGTATGCAGGGTCAGCTATTGTACATGTTCCCTATTACTCAAGCTACGCTTGCTGTGTGGTCGTCCACTGCATGCAACAAAACCTCACCTCTTTCTCCTCCCCACTCATGCCCATTGTACACAATATAGACTTCATACCTGGCATGTCTATTCCTGACTTTCAAGTCTGAAGATCTACGGGCTGTTTCCGGCTTCAAGATTTCTACGCAAATGATGCTCTAAAGTCCTTTGAGGATATCAAGCACAACTATAGGATCCCCGAGTCTGAATGCTCCTACTGCTTCCAAATCAGGCACTGGGTTGCACTGCGTCACAACAAGTCTGGTGCCGCTAAGATCCTCGCACCTCTTGAAAAATTCCTCCGACACCTTACGTCTCCCAAATCAACAACATCCTCAATTCCCCAACACTCACATGCAAAGCATCCTTCCAAGTACAATGGGAAAAAAATCTTAGCATCTCACTGGATCCCAAAAATGGTATGAGATTTTACTCCGCACCACTAACTTTCCACATCATGCTCTAGGAAGGAAGATCTTGTATAAACTATTATTTCACTGGCACCTTCCCCCAGCCTGGCTTCATGTCATTGATCCCACTCGCTCTGATGTTTGTTGGCGTATTTGTGGGGACTCAGGCACCACCCATGCATCATGTGGTCTTGCCGTCTTTAGGGGGGGTCTTGGGATAAAGTATTTCTTGCCATCTCTCAGATCCAGGGTCAAGAGATTGATAAACTTGCTGAGATGGCTCTTCTTGGGTTTCTATCCACTTCATTCAACAGCTGGTAAGTGCATCTCTCACCTTCTGTTGGTGACTAAACACATCATCCTTTCCTTATGGGGAAATCCATTAGGCCAGCCTTGCGATCTTTGGCTCTATAGGGTTTGGTATCTCTTGGGGCATGAGAAGCTGGCCTATGACCTCTCTGATAAAATCCTTCCTCTTTCTCAAATGATGGTGACCTGTTATCTCTTATTTGAACGCAGACCTGCCCCCAAATGCTGCAAGCTCTGTGTGTGCTTGATCCTTTATTGCGCCCACGATTTGGCCACTCTGTGCCCTCAGAAGACTGATGAGTAATGATGTGGGTGGCCCAATATGGGGGAAGGAAGTTGGGGGTAGGGATATGCAGGAACTGTTAAGTGGTGTCTACGTCCACTGACAGTTATGTTGGTTTACCTTTTCTCTGCCTCGTTTTGAGAAATTGTATTAAAAACTATTTAATCAAAAATGTAATTAACCCCCACGACTGTTTGGAGGGATGGCGCCCTGCTGGGGGACCCAGAAGACAGGGGCCAAAACAAAAGCACCAACCCACAACGTCGGCACAGCCGGACACGAGGGAATTGGAAGCATCGGGTGGTTTGCAGCAGAACGCTGACGAGAACTCAGATTGATGTCAAGTTTAACACACCTTGGGCCTGGCATGACATGCACTGGAGGCCCCTCACGGAGTCAATTGAGACACTTGTTGACGGGACAGCAAAACTTTACTATACAAGCTTACCCGCTGTAAACAACAAGCTGAAGGGGAAGATTGCGGAGATTACGGGGCACCTCCCCCCTTACGCAAGTACAAAGTTATGGGGAACAAGCACTCTGCTAAGTTGGGGTGGCGGGTAGTTCTAAGTCCGCTGTGCAGGGAGGCAGGGAGGGGGGATGGGGGTAGGGTACAGTTCAAGGGGTTCTGGTTGGTTCTGGTATGGAAACATGGTGCAATAATGGGGGACACACAGGCGGACAACGCAACACACATCTCACAAGACGCTCCTCACGCTTACATAGACGATGTTAACCGAGACACGAATAGACGCTCTGACTGACGGTTCGGACTCACAGGCATCGACCACTCAGACGCCATACTGTCCTTTTGCTATAATGTCCTGGAATGTGAATGGTCTGGGTGACAAAATAAAAAGGGGACTGGTCCTCCAGTACATCAAACGTAAGGGCCCAGCAGTAGCGCTGATCCAAGAATCGCACTTGATGGGTTCGGCTTGCAAGGCCCTAGATAGTTGGCTATAAAATGGTAGTGCACTCTGAGTTCACCTCTGGATCTCGAGGGGTGGGGATTCTAGTCAGCAAACGTTTCCCACTGATACTGACCGGGTCATGGACGGATGATCAAGGGCGATTTGCTGCGATATCATGCCAATGGGAAGGGCGAACCTATAACCTGGTGTCAGTTTATATCCCGCCATCACTGCATCAGACAGCTTTCCCAGCCCTGGGAAAATTCCTGCTATCACTGCCGCAGGGCGAACTTATAATGGGGGGCGATTTCAACGCAACGATGGATGACTCCATAGATAGAAAACCCCCTGGAGATCCCAGGGGTATAAACTTTAAATTGGCAGACTTTATCGATGCAGTAGGTCTTGTGGATGTCTGGTGGACCAGGCATCCACTGGAGAGGCAGTACACTTTCCACTCGGGGGTTCACAACAGTCTTTCCAGACTTGGCTACATATTTACACTGGCAACAGGACTGATGGAGATTGGGGAGGTCTCATACTTCTCCAGGGGCATCTCAGACCATTCCCCAGTACTCATCACATACACATCCCTCTCCCCGGGACGGCGCCGTCTGTTTCCCATCTACCCCGGATATCTTAAAAACCGCAAGATTAGTAAAGGCCTAATTAAAATGACAGAGCACTATTTTGCTGAGAATCAACACTCGGTCCCATCCCCGACGATGCTATGGGAGGCATATATAATGGTGTTACGGGGCCAGGCCAGTTCCTTAGTTACAGGGCATAAACAGGCTCAACGGCAGCAGATTGAGAGTTTGGAGCAAGAGGTGTCCCGGGCAGAGACCATCCATGCCACAGACATTAGCGAGAACTCGGCACACAGGGTAAAATTAGCGCAACAGGAATACAGGGCTTATGCCTGGGAGGTGGCAAAAACAAAACTCATCAGCACGTTACACACTGTCTACGAACAAGGGGACAAAGCAGGCAAGCTCCTGGCCTGGCTTGACAGAAGGGAAAGAGTTAGCAGGTGGGTGGCACAAATCCGGTTGGAAAGTGGAACGATAATTACAGACCCCCAGCAAATAGTAGATGCCTTAGCAGCCCACTATAAAAAGGTTTATACGCCCACAGCCACGAACACAATAGCAGACAATCTGGCTTTTCTTAGAGACATACAAATGCCCACACTGGCCCCGGACGCGGCGCAGGCTCTGGAGGCGGAATTGACTCCGGACGAGCTCGCACCAGCAGTTGGCGCGTTGCATACGGGAAAAGCGCTTGGACCTAATGGTATCCCGGTGGAATTTTATAAGAAGGCAGCAGGTCAACTCATACCACACCTACTCAATATGTACAATGATAGCCTGGAGATGGGGGTGCTCCCCAGAGATCAACGCCTTGCGACGATAGTAGCAATACATAAGCCGGGCAGGCCACCGCATGAATGCATATCTTACAGACCGATTTCCCTGATCAATGCAGAAGCAAAAATACTTGCAAAGGTCATGGCCCTGAGACTGCAGCCTTATCTCAAGACACTGATCCACCCGGACCAATCTGGGTTCATGCCGAACCGCAACACAGCGCTTAATCTACGACGATTGCATAGTGTTATTGCGCGCAGATCGACCATCGAGGAAGACGCGGTCATTCTGTCCCTGGATGCACATATGGCATTTGATCTCGTAGAGTGGCCCTTCCTTTTTGCGGTCCTCCACCACCTGGGGTTCGGTTCCAAATTCTGCGCTTGGGTGCAGTTATTGTACACAAAACCCCTGGCGCAAGTTGTAGTAAACGGTCGCATTTCGGCGGACTTCAAGCTGGGCAGAGGGACACGACAGGGTTGTCCCGTCAGCGCTCCTATTTGCGTTAGTACTGGAGCCAATGGCGGCATGGATACGGCAAGACCCAGTAATCCGTGGGTTATGATGGGCCATGGGCTGGGAAGACCGCATTTCGCTATATGCGGATGATGTACTACTGTACTTGGCATCCCCGGCACGCTCAATTAATCGCTTATTAGATATATGTGCGGCATATGGGTGGGTCTCTGGCTACACCATAAATTGGGCAAAGTCGCTCCTCTATGTACTTCACAATCCATCTCCGCGGCTCCCACGAGACTGCGAAATTCAGATTGCAGATAGGGGCTTCAAATATCTAGGCATATATATAACACACGACCCCGCGCAATTTCTCACAGAAAACCTTATGCAGCCCCTGGCGCGATTCCGGCGCGATGTAAAACACTGGCGATCACTACCACACACGTTACTGGGAAGAGCAGCCCTTTTCAAGATGATGGCGCTCCCCAGATTCCTGTATGTCTTGCAAAACACGCCGTTCCTAGTTTCCCACGCATACTTTGCGGCTATACACGCTGAAGTAAATAATCTACTATGGGATGGAAGAGCGGCTCGTATCGCCATGCATAAGCTTGTGAGGGGATGGTATGACGGTGGCATTGCCCTCCCTAATATAAAGGTATATTACTGGGCGTCACAGCTCACGGTTATAAATCAATGGCTCCACGCGCCCCAAGACGACCCAGCTTACCGCATGGATAGGCATCTCCTGGAAGTCGAAGGGATAATGGGAGCATTGTATAATAAATCTAAAAAGACAGCTTTCACGGGTCCAACGGCACATACCATCAAAGTCTGGTTTGAGGCACAACGGGCGCGAGGCTGGGACGGGGTAATAACGCAGGCCACGCCACTGTGGGACACCAAACGGCTAGGTAAACTACGCAATACCAAAGGATTTCGACAATGGGAATTAATAGGAATTTCAAAGGTGGGAGATATGTGGAAAAAAGGTGAAGTAGTCCCATTTGCACAGCTGCAAGCCACTTATGAACTAGCGCAGACGGAAACCTTCCGTTACATACAGATTAGACACGCACTGATGGGAGCAATCTCGCCGGGCACTCAGCTCCCAGAGACATCTCCGCTGGAGGATAGACTCCTGACGGATCATCTGTATAAAAAAGCTATATCCCAAACCTACTGAAAAATAATAATCAACCGGACCCCATGATGGCTCTTAAGGAACGATGGGAGGCGGAGCTGGGTGAGTTAGACGAGACAGACTGGCAGGAGGCTCTCTCAGCCCCAAAGGAAGTAGCGATATCATCCAAATTCAAACTGATACAGTTGAAGATTCTACACCGCACTTATTACACACGAACACTTTTACACAAAATAGGTAGGGCGGACACACCGCACTGCCTGAGACTCTGCGGTTCGTCAGGCACATTCCTTCACACACTTTGGCAGTGCCCAGAAATTACACCTTATTGGGCGGCGATTATG
Organism: Calotriton arnoldi; assembly: GCA_963921515.1. Taxonomy (NCBI): domain Eukaryota; kingdom Metazoa; phylum Chordata; class Amphibia; order Caudata; family Salamandridae; genus Calotriton; species Calotriton arnoldi. Next base: position 23,941 of record CAWUFW010012725.1, read on the forward strand.
CAGACAATGTCGCAGGTCACGGGAGTTGAGGTTCTGCCAGAACCAAAGAGGTGCCTGCTTAATATTTGGGAGCCCACAGATCTCAACCACATGACCCAGAACTGGGTGATACTGGGTATGACATTGGCAAAGCGTAATATAGCTCAGTATTGGGGGGCACGACAGGCTCCGAACCATCATCAATGGTGTCGAGACATGGACAATGTAATAATAGAAAAAGCGGTATATATTCACAGGGGATGTCCCAAAAAATGGACTTGGATATGGGGCAGCTGGAATGCTTTTTGCGGCAATATCTGTGAGTCCCCACAAGAGGAATCATTGTCAGATGTCAGCGAATAACGGACCTAAAAGGAGAAACTATAATTTGTGATGTAACTCTCTGTCATGGTTGAGTCTAAAATACGAATCACACATAGTGAGAAATGTCAAATATACAATGTATGTATAACATTACGTAACGCCACGTATGCACCACGAAATACTACTGTACTGTACCAATTAAAGTTAAGCACAAAATGCCAATAAAAATGTTTTACAAAAAAAAAATGTAATTAACCAAAGAAGAGTGGAAATATGTGAAAACATAGGGTATGTGTGGGTATCATTAAAGTGTAATCTAGCCATAGGAAATGTTATAAGAATGAAAAATCCGCTAGGTAGGCAGCTAACCTATACAGTCTCTACCTCCTATGGTGTTACATCACTGCCCATTGGTGCTCTTTCTAATGGGTGTTGGAGAACAGATTATAGTGACCTTTCCTTAGGTGTAATCCAGGAAGACCCAACTGTGGGTGTAATCTTGGAAACCACTGCTACCTTTGGGACTGCACTAGTTGGAGTTAAGCTTGGGAAGCTTTTCTCAGAGGGCATTACCTAACACAAAAGGCTGGATACAGGGCATGGACAATGCTCTGACATGATTACACAAAAAGAGTATGGGTCTTGCTTTTCTATAGAGATATGGGAGACAGACACATCTAAACATTAAAATGATGTCCAAATGTGAACAGAGGTCCCAAAGGGAGAGTGGGTATTTCTGCTTTAGTGAAAACTAGGAGGATATCTCACCTGCATTGAGTATAAAATCCCTGGCTTAGCCAAGCAGGTGCCTGAAACATGAACAGAAATGTCTTATCTATGAACATGGAGAAAATTGAAGTTTTTTCTACTTAGGAAACAGTTGATCCGCCTAGAAAATCTCTTTTGTGGTACCAATCGATCAGGAAAATAAAAAGTGTAAGCAAATAGAACCCCTTAACCTCACCCTGCCCCCATCGTCATTATAATACAGGCCTGATTTAGCTACTGGACACCACTGAAATGCCTCATAGAAAGAAGAAGTACTGAAAGTCAGAACTACAGGGATTAATACCTCTATTAGCTCCAATGTTTTAAATCCCCCAAATGCACGTACTGTTCCGGTAACTATTGACCTCGTAGTCCTTTGTATAAACCTGAATCCACAGGAAACACAACACATACTTTGGCAGTTCCTACTGGAATGGGTGCCTCAGGTAACACTCCTGTAGGCCAATGAATGGGAGGATTTCCTCAAGTTCTTTAGTTCCAACTCAGATGAATACCCCTTGTGCTGCAATTGCAGATCCTACAATGAACTAGATGGGATTGTCACAAACTGCAGGGTTTTCCCAAAGATTGCCAATTTCTGACATGTTAATTTGGAATTCATTGCAGAGCATTAACCATAGTACTCCCAGAGAAGGGATAGTGTCTAATGCTCCTGTAACGCAGACAGACCTTAGTGCTAAAGAGTTTGATGATTGGCTTAAATGTTTAGTTGAAATCTCGAGAGAAGCTGCAAGCTCAGGATCGGGTAAAGAAGGAATTCCGTCCCCAGTAAGAGAGAATACAGTGGATGTCACAAGATTAAAGTTAGAGTTGGATGAAATGATACTCAGAAACCTTGAATTGTCTCGATTAGATTGCTATCAAGAGAATGAGCTTGTGTTCAAGTGAAAAGATGTTACCAAACATGCTGGACAAGCTCTTGAAAAACGGTCTCAATTAGCTCAGAAGTATGAGATTGATTTAATTAGGCCCACGTCATTACAGAAAAATTACCCTGTATGTTTTGATGAAAATGATATCACTAGCAACATCAGGATTGAAGTTGCAGATTAAAGAACTAATTAGTAATATCCGAAAATGGAGTGAGCAAGATAAATGGGAAGGCAGATGGGCAAAGAAGAAAGAACACAAGAAACCTAGAGGACAACCGCCCCTGTCCACGGTGGAGGGAGAGGGTGCCTCTACTTTTCCATTAAGGGAAGTGCCTGGTGGTGGTTATGCCCATGTGTCTTGGAGTAGAAGTGATCTTGCATCATTAACGAATGAGTTCCCTGAGCTGAGATAAAAAACTGTGGAGTGGTATACTCAGGTCGAGCGACTTGTGAAGATCTCACAAGTCTTGTGGGTGGATTTGAATACCCTGTTCGACATTGTGGTACCAAGTGATTTGTGGGCTGTACAGTGGCCAGAGAAGGAGCCTCGGAGAAATCCAGTGTCCAGTGCCTCGTCACCATTAGTGATGAAAATGTTTTAACAGGTGATGACCTTTCTGAAAGGAAAAATACCAGCTAAAGACACTGATTGGGTTAAGATTGATAGGACTACTCAAGCACCTGAAAAGACAGTGCATGCCTTTATGAGAGATTGCTGCAGGTGTTCAAGCAGTACAGTGAGATGGAGACTCTTGAGCCCAAGGACATTGGACACTTTGTGTCTAGGTTTGTGATGGGATTGAGACCTGAGATTAGCATGATGATTCAGCAGCACTTAATTTGTTGGCAGAACAAATAGTTTTTTATCGTGTTTGGGGACTGTTTTAAATTGCGGGTTTTAACAATAATTTGCACTTTGGGAACACTCAAATGTTACATTGAATTTGACTTGTGGCATATTATATCGGGCTTACCTGATCTTTGTGCACGGCGAGATTGCAACACGCTACGTAGGGCTAGCTTTAAGCTGATTGGCCATCGGGGAACCCAATCAGCGACCCGGTTGGACGTGGGCAGAGGAAAGGGCTGTTGCCACTCCTATGTAAGGAAAGCAAGGCATACCTGCGCTGGTAATGCTGAACATTTTTTATCCTGTTTGGGGACTGTTTTAGATTGCGGGTTTTAACAATAATTTGCACTTAGGGAACACTCAAATGTTAAATTGAATTTGAATTTTACTTGTGGCATATTATATCGGGGCTTACCTGATCTTTCTGCACGGCGTGCCAAAGGCAAGCCTGTCTGCGCCACTATGTCCCTACTATCACCTATTCTAGGAAAGAACTATTGGTTAACAACCAAGCAAGGCAAACTCTCTCCCCCTCACTCACAATTTTATTAAAGGAATTAGGCGTATTGGTACCCTCTCAAGAGGCGGTCCACGCTCCTAGCAGCCACCTCAATACTCAACTGCCCAATATAACCATTAGCCCTACCTCCAAAACACACAAGTTAGATCAGACCGAACTTCGGGTGATTTACCTGAATACTTGCTGCTTAGTGAAGCACCAGAAGGAAACATTTTACCTCTTGGACTCTCAGTCCCCGGACATACTGTTAACAGAGACATGGCTCACGCAGGAGTCCTCACCAGATATACTTTCGGCTCTTCCTAACCATTATTACATTTTGCAAACCAACAGGACAACAGGGAACAAGGGGCGTTGCAGCAATCATTAAGAAAGAGCTTCGATTCGCTAAGATGACCTCTTAGATCTTCCCTTTGTTGAGAACTTAGTAATTCACCTGGAGTCCTCAACTTTGTCCCTTACGTGTATACTGTTACACAGACCTCCGAACTACATGCAGGAATTCTCTCTTAAAATAATGTATATTCAACAACTTAAACTATACAAAACCCTAATAAGGCAAGGTAAAGTGAGCTTCTTCACAGGTAAAATGATGAACGCCCCTAATAAATCTAAAGAGATATTTAAGAATGTTACAGACCTTTCCAACCCAGATAGAGTCACTCTTCGGGTTATACCTACTCAAAACTTGTGTCATTCTCTCAATGCTTCTTTTGTGAATAAGATTGAGGCTATTAAAAATAGTATCCCTCCCTGCCCAACAGACAATAATCTATCACTAGGCAATACAAATAGTCACACGATCACCTGCTTTCCCAATATAAAGCAAGAGGACCTAGTTAATCTACTGACAAAAGTCAAGTCAGGATCACCAAATGATATCTGCACCTTGAAGGTCCTAAGAGTAGTATTTACCCTCTTCGCAGACCTTGCATTCTCACTTCTCAATCAATCCATCAATACTGGGTGTGTTCCCAGATCTTTCAAAATAAATTATTGTACCAATTCTAAAGAAAGCAGGAGCAGATCCTATGGACATGAAAAACTTTCCTCCTGTTTCCCTCCTACCATATTTGGCAAAATTACTTGAGGCACATGTAGCTCACCATCTTTGTTCATTTATAGAGGAGTCAGACTTCCTGGACTCGTGTCAAACGGGATTTCGGCCGGCACACTCCATGGAAGCAGTGATCATGTCAGTTGTAGATGATATGCTTAAGGAAGTAGACAGTGGCAACACTCAAGCCTTGGTGCTACTGGATCTGTCTTGCAGCATTTGACACGGTCGACCATATCCTTTTGGCTGACCGGGTCAGGGCCGCAGGTCTATTGGATTCAGCATTGAACTGGATCATTTCATTTCTGAGAGATAGATCTCAATCGGTTAAGTTACCCTCTTTTAATTCAGCAGAGGTACAACTGAACTGTGGGGTACCACAGGGCTCCTCTCTTTCTCCCCACCTCTTCAATATCTACATCCATTCCTTGGTCAATTCTCTCAAAACCAAGAAAGTCAATATCTTCAACTATGCTAATGACATGCAATTGGTATTTACGATTAATGATAGCCTCATGTCCAGACAGCAATTTCAAGACACTATGCTGTTCATCTGGGATTGGATGAACAGTAACCACTTGAAGCTAAACTCTGATAAACAGAGATAGTTATCACAAAAAATAAGGTGGACCACTGGAATCCCTCCCTCTAGCCCAGTGAGATGGGTCCCCCTCCCCTACCCCAAAAGGTGGTAAAAAACCTCGGTGTCATCATTGATGAGGAGTTATCATTTAAGCAGCAGGTTAGCGCAGTGACATCGGCAAGCTTCTGCCAACTTCGACGCATAAAAAAGATAAAGAAATTCCTCAATAGGGAGGCCTTGACTCAAGTCATAATAGCTCTAGTCATGTCTAGAATTGACTACGCCAATTCTCTTTATTTGGGTCTTCCCAAATTCCTCCTGCGTAGACTCCTCTTAATCCAAAACCAGGCCGCTCAGCTGATACATCATCTGCCCAAATATGGCCACATCTCCCAGGTGACTAAGGACATCCACTGGTTGCCAGTAGCACAGAGAACAAAGTTCAAGGTGTGCTGTACAGTCTTTAAGGCCTTATATATGAACTATCCCGCCTTTGTTAAATCTCGAGTTATTAAATACTGCCCCACCAGAGAACTGAGATCCAGCCACCTACACTATTTGGTTCCCCCCTCATGCAAAAAACAAAGGACAGGAGGGTGTAGGAAAAGAACAAGTCAATTGACGAAATTGTGAGATATGCGAAATATTGTAGTGACTAATTTCAAATGAAGCAGAAGAGATTGAATGAGGAATTGATGGTAGCACAGATGAGAGACGCACAGAGAGAGAATGTGAGGGAATCTGAGTCAGCCTTTTGTAGGGAACTTTGGGTCTATGCAAGGAGTAGATCAGCAAGCAGCTCCTGTGATGCAAGGTGGGAATGGATTCCCACAGCAAGGTGGAGGCTGTGGCGTTCCGATTGACCCGAGTACTGGGATTGATGTGGCAACTTTGAATAGAACGAATCCTTGTCATTATTGCAACAAGTTGGGGCATTGGAAGCGGGAATGTCGTCTTAATCCTAGTAACCAGGTTCAGAATTCAGGGTTCATAAAGCCCCAGTGTAATAACCCCTCACAGTCACAGAATGTACATTGACCAAGAATGCAGAATTTTAATATGCCCCAAGCTTTAGTGATGGAGGTTCCACAAGCCCTGATGCCACAGCAGAATACCAAAGGCCCCAGATTTAAGTTAAGTCAAGTCCCGAATGTAAACCAGAATTCTTTCCAAAATCAGGGAGTGTTTCAACAGTTTCCTATGATCGAAGCATTTGAGGATTATGATTCTGACCAGTCATTATGACGGTGCCTGAGGGGGTGGAGGGGGAGATTGCATTCTCGGTGCAGTCTTAGACATAGACCAGAGTGGTCCAATCGTAGAAGGTGAGGTGACTGGCCACCCCGTATAGTGCTGTAGTAAAGTGAGTGGGAGCTGAAGAACTTTGGCCACAAAGGCAAGAAAGGGAGAGAGCAAGGATTCTGACCGGAGTAACAGTGAGGGAGAAGGGCTTGCAGGCAGGAGATCAAAAAGAGCTAGATTGCCCTGTTGACGGTGCTCTTCACCTGAATGGACATACTTTGCTGCCGATGACAGAGAGGGAGAGTTTTGGAACTTTTGGGATTTTGAGAATAACAGTGCAAATCCAACTGAGCCTCCTTGAACTTAACATTGTGGCTGAACTGTGTTTTGAATTTAACTTGCCACTGAATAAATCGATCTGATTTACCATTGAAGTGATCTATCATTGAATTTGAATTGTGCACTTACTAAAGACAATTAAATAGGCTTTGTTGAATGTTCTAAGAAGATTACCTAGGTCTGAGTCTGCTGTAGAAGTATACGGGTATCATTTAGAAGAATACGGAGTAGGGATAAGGAAGACTCATGAAGTCTTTGTAAAAAGTTTAATTTCACATTGCTGATCTTTATTTTGCCGTTTGCACAGGTGGAAACTGACAGAGAAGACTCTGCTGCTGCTACTTTCCACCCGATGGTCTGACTTGAGAGAAGTTACGGAAACTAACAACCATAGTAGGTGTAGGTAAATATTAGCAGGTGTGCTAGTAGCTGTAGTTGCTTTATTAAATGTTTTACTTGAGGGACTGTATTTACCCACATCTTCTAGTTTAAGGGAAACTAAACGAACAAGTATCCTAAAGTCCCACTTCCTGCTAATGGTAGTTTACATTCACTTAGTGATAAGGAATTACATATAGACACATCTAGAGGAGATTTTTCTTTGAATGCTTATTTTAAATTGCTTTATGAATATATTGATACTATGGATGCAGTGGATTGCTACGTCTGCACTCAATTACCTGCATCAGCTGCAGAAGGTATCACGTACCAACAAATCCCTTTGACTTAAGGTGTCACTTGTAGTCTTTTGCTGAGCCTTTTCTATGGACAAGGTCATTTTCAGTATTATTATTCTAATTATGATTTAGTTTTTTCAGAAGTTCCCATTCTTGAGCATTTAAATTGTTGCCCCAGTCCTAAAGAGATAGGGAGAAATTAAAGATTATTTAAACCCACCATTACATTAGATACTGCCTATGCTGACTGAAATAATTTTTCTTGTATTTTGACAGATGTTGCGAAGAAATTTCTAAATTTAGTTGAAGACAGGAGAAGAAATATGGATTTTAAGTCAAAAATAGATAAGAACACTAAGAACCAACATAAGTGGACTAGAGAAGAAACTGAAACATTTAGAGACAGGGAATTAAGCAGCATTAACTTTCGATTGGAAACATAAAGGAAAATTATGCATAATTACAGATACATTTTCAGTTGACACCATATTTATGGGAAAGAGTGAGAGCGATCACACATTTGAGGTAAGAGGAAATTGGGAATTATTTTTGGCAGGTAAAGATCTTGTTATCCCTGACGTTTACTATATTTGTGAAGAACATGCATAATTCAAGTGGCCCAAAGGATGGTATAGTGTATGTTATTAAGGGTAGGGTTCCCAAAAATATATAATGTGGAAAAATTAGATGATCCTATGTGGGAGGCAAATCCCAAGCCTAAACGAGGTGCTAGTGCTGGAGAAGTAGTGGGAGACATCTTTGGTGCAATGATTCCATATGTAGGTAAAATTTTGAATGGCATAAAGATTAGAAAGTTGGCTACCGTAGTGGATAAGCTGTCCACCTGTACAGCAAGAGCTTTATTGGTTGTAGATACTGAGGTGGTAGCTACGAGATCCATGGTTGTGCAAAATCGACTTGCATTAGACATCTTCCTGGCAAAAAGAGGGCAGAGTCTGTTGGATGTTAAAGGTCCAGCAATGCTGTACTTACATCCTCGACAAAAGCAAGGACTTGAAGGTGTATATCAAGAACATTTCTGGTTTGAAGGAAGATGTGAAGGAGTTAGAAGCGAAAGGTGCATGGGAAGCAATTGGAAATGGATTTGCTGCTGTATGCAGATGGTTTGGAAACTTGGGAATTGAAATATTGGTTACCATCTTGAAGCCCCTTGTGATAATTGCTCTTCGCGCAACATTTTTGATTGTATTCTTCAAGGGGTATAAGAGTGTACAAGCAAGGAAAGGAGTAAAAAGAAAGAGGGAGGATGTAGAATTAGAAGAGAATCAATGTAGATATTATGATGACATTAAAAATCTGCCAGAGATCACATATTCCCTCCTATTTGGCACCACCTGGCTGCAGCCCTATTGAGCTGGTGTATGCTGTATGTGCCTCCGGCTGGCAACCTATGGCCATTCAGGTTTCCTTATACGCTCTAGCTGCAGCTTGAGTTCCCTATCGCACTGAAGACACCCGGTGACTGACCCTGTAGGTGATCTCAGTGAAGGGAACCTGACCTGAATGTGAAGCCCTGACTGTCCCTGGGCATTGGAACTTACCATACCACACTACAATCGAGCACGCAGTTGACGGTTTCTTGCTCATCATAATACATCGACTCCCTCTGCGTAGCGTCTGTGTGAACTGTGGGGGTGGGGAGAGAGGCGGGATTGTTTTCATGGACCTGTATTTCTGCGATGGGGAGTGAAGACATTGTGTGATGCTGACCTCAAGGGACGACTTTTGGGCTGCTCATGCTGCGGTGTTGAGACACAGGCTGCCACACCTGCAAGCAGGAGCACGCCAGACCCTGATGACCTTTGCTTCACCAGCCCCTCTTATGTCAAAGGCAGCTGAGATGGGCCACCTGCGAAATACCATCTCCAGATCCTCTTTGCGCTCCTCTTCAGTCCCGGGTGCCGACCCATCGGACCTTACGGAACATCCCCCTACTCCCGGAGATAGGTTTGATGTGGTGTTAGTAGCCATGAGAAATCCCGCATATCACTGGAGTCTAATATCCACAATGTAGTAGCGGACCTCACGCTACTACTAGCTGGTCACCGCAAACTTGTGAACTGTGTGGATATACAGAGCAGTCCCTTTCAGAGATCCAAACAACCACTCATCAAATGGAGCTGCAATTACAGGAATACAGCACCAAGATCCAGACCCTGTAGTCATGGGTGAAAGATGCAGAAGGTCGCTCTAGGAGAAACAATGAGGCATATTTACAAGCCCCTATCGCCACAGGAATGTCACATGTACTGACGTTCCTGTGGCGATATGGGCTTCATCTTATTTACAAGGCAGCGTTAAGCCACATAACGTGGCTTAACGTTATTTAACACAAGAGTAATGTTCTTCCCAGACTACACTGTAGGAGTGCACCGACAGCGCAGCTCCTTCCTAGCCGTGAAACGGCGCCTCCGGGAACTGGACTTGAAATACTCCTTATTGTTCCCTGCCACTCTGCGTATGGTGGCTGACAGTAAGATGAGATTTTTTCACATGCCACAGGATGCCTGGGACTAGCTCGAGGCTTCTGGCCTGGTCTCTGCACCCAGCCGCGGGAGAGGAGAGGGCCGGGAACACCGTGTGTTAGACCTGGCATGTTTTGGCGTGTTTCCCCTGTCTTTTTCCTTTCTGACCTCCCGGTTTTCACTCTGTTTTTGCTGGTTTAGTGTCTCTGCGCACTTTCTCACTGCTGTTCAGTGTTAAAGTGCAAGTGCTCCTATTGTAAATTGTGTTATGGATTGGTGTTTCCATGATTGGCATATTTGATTTACTAGTAAGTCCCTAGTAAAGTGCACTGCGGGTGCCAGGGCCTTTAAATCAAATGCTGCTACAGGGCCTGCAGCACTAGTTGTGCCACCCACACAAGCAGCCCTGTAAAGGGTTCTCAGACCTGCCACTGCAATGTCTGCGCGCAGTTTGTAACTACCATGTCGACCTGGTAAGTGCACCCACTTGCCAGGCCCTAACCTTTCCTTTTCTTACATGTAACACACCCCTCAGGTAGGCCCCGGTACCCCTGTGGGCAGGGTGCAATGTATGTGAAAGGTAGGACAGGTACTGGTGTGTGTGACATGTCGTGATAGTGAAATACAGTGTATTTAGTTTTTCAGTATTGAAAGGCTATCTGTCCCATAGGATAGAATGGGAGGTACTTTGTAACATCTTACAAGTATAACTTCCCAATTGGACGAGATAGAGAAATGGAGTTTAGTATGCCTGAACTCAGAATGTAAAAATGCATCTTTTAGTAAAGATGATTTTTATATTGTGTGCTTGAAAATGCCACTTTTAGAAAGTGGGGATTTTCTTGCTTAGCCATCATGTGTGCCTCTGCTGGGTTTGTGGATTGACTGTCTGGCTTTGGAGGGACAGGGGCTGAGGATGTGCATTCTCTTCAGACAGCCACTGGGGGGGTCGAGGTGTGTCCTGCCTCTCTTGGATGAGTCAGGGCTGGGCTGAATAGACCTGGGCTGTATTTAGAGTAGTGAAAGGAGATTTCTATGCATCTGAATGGGCCTGGTTTGCCTTGGACAATGCTGTCTCCACCTCCTGCCAGGAAGCCGGGCAAGAGAACTGGTTTGGATTGGGCACAGACACCCTCTGCCCAAAAGAACAAAGAGAAATTGAGTATAAATATGGGGCCCAGACCCCAGTATTATAGAACTCTCTGGAATCAAGAAACCTGCCAAGAAGAAGAGCTGGAAGAACTGCTAGGAGGAGTACTGCCAGGCTGCTGTGTTGTTGCTGTATTGGGTTGGCCTACAGTTGCTGCTTCTGCCTTGGGCAGTGAAAGGACTGGACTGAACTTTCTTACCTTGTGTTGAGTATCTCCAAGGGCTTGAATGAGAGCTTGCCTCCTGTTCTGAAGTCTCAGGGACCGCAAAGACTTCACCGACCTTTGGGTACCACTTCTGGAAGCGTGGTTTCAGTTGCCACAGATGGGGGAAAGCAGCCGACTCCGTCACCAACTCCACCTCTGGCTCTGTGTCCTGAAGGCACCGCAGAGGGCACCGCCGCATCTCCCACCGCAACCCTGGTCTCACCGATGACGACGACAGACGCTGCCGGCACTGAGCCGCTGCTTGCACCGTGGCCTGTAGGCACCGCACCCCGCACCGCCTCGCTTCACTTCGCCACCCTGGTCTCACTGACTCGGTCGCTGCCTGCTGACTTTGACACCCTTGACCACACCGTGGCTTGGTGACACCGCTCGTAAGTCTCATGACGCACTACCCCGTCCGACACCGCAGTCTGAACCGACCGATGCCAGCTCTGTCGCCTGCACCATGATCTGTTAGCACCGCAACAAGCACCACCTTTACTGCGCATCATAGCCCTGGTCTCACCGAGCCGCTGCCTGCACCGCGCCTTGAGGGCACCGCACACCGCACTGCTACGCTTTACATCGCAACCACGATGGTTGCCACGACCGGCTCGCACCAACGTGTCGGTCGCAATGAAAAGGTACTGTTTATGAGTCTTCTGACACCCCGACCGACACGGTCAGTCGGAACTGTTGGATTCTGTTGTTTTCAGTATCGCGGTAGCACTGGACGGAGCTACCGACTTCAAGGAACTGCATTTTTAAGGTTATTCTTGCAAAGTGCATATTTTTAAGTACTGTATGTTGGATTCTTATCGTTTTGGTCTTGTTTTGGATATATAAAGTATTGGATATTTTTCTAAACTGGTGTGATGTCCTTCTGTAGTGTTTTCACTGTATTACTGTTGGTTATGTGCAAATGCTTTACACACTGCCTCTGAGATAAGCCGGACTGCTCATGCCAAGCTACCAAGGGGGTGAGCAGGGGTATTTCAGTAGTGTATCCCCCTTATCCTGACTAGGAAGAAGGGTCCTAACTTGGACAAAGGTGCAAACCATTGCCAACTAGAGACCCCCATTTCTAACACCGTGCCACTGAAAATCTGTGGTGAACATGCTGCCTGCATCAAAACCTCCATCCCCCAGCCATACAATTGTCCCAAACCTGGAGCAAATTATCTAGGAATGACGACAAGCTATCCAGGAAGCAGTGCAGACTTGTGATTCTGTGATTCTGCAATGGGCACTGATCAAGAGGTCTGCGCGGTCCTCAAGTGACAAAGATTCCTCTGCTGTGTGCCCGTCTGAGACTTATTCGATGACTCCACCTGCCATTACCCTGCAGACGTCAGATGACATGATATGACTTATCCACCGTTTAGGTCTCAGTTATGCCTTTCGCTAATGCAAGTATATGTCAGATCATTGAATGCTATGTCTGTTGATATGTACCTACGCCAAGTCTTAATTGTACATGTAATCCTGTTTTATTGGCAGCTGCTTGACCTATTAGTGACAGTTCTGTTAGCATTGATGAATGTGCGCGTACCATATTTGCAAATATGCGTCCTCTGACATATCGAAGGCTGACTAATGGAAGGCACTTATGGGACTTCGCTACTTCTTTATAGTTGTGGGATGTTTTCTTCTTGGCCTGGGATGTTTTCTTCTTGGCCTGCGAAGTTTCACGTCTCCCTTCCTATACACTTGGGTTTATTGTCTTCGATATAGTCATGTATGAGTTTGGGCAGCCTCGTTCCGGGTCTGTTCCTTTGGTATTATAGAAAAGTTATGTTGCTTTAAGATTAAGATTAATTGTCGCCTCGGTCCTGCAACACTTGACCACTGGTGGATCCTGGCCTTCCCCCTACACACGGGATCCCACATTCTCCTAGACGCAATCACCAGTCCCACTCGTACCCAGTTACAGCATGACCCGTCTTAACATTATAATGTGGAATGTGCGAGATATGCACACTTCATCTCGCAGTTACACGGCATACTCCTATCTCAAACGTCATGCCACCCATATAGCGCTACTACAGGAGTCGCATTTAACATTCTCTGAAGTGACTAGACTACAGCGCAGATGGAGGGGGTGGATTTTTACTATGAACTTCTCGTCCTATGCCCGTGGGGTGTTAATCTGAGTTAGATTCAGAACTCATTTGCAGGCTTAGGAGGTTGAGATAGATGGCAAGGGCTGTTTTTATCTTCATCAAGGGCGAGCTTGGTGGACGCCTTATCCTAGTAGGAAACATCTATGCCCCCAACATTGATCAGGCTTCCTTTCTGTGGTTGATGTCACATACACTTTCCAGATGGTGCAGACTTCCATGGATACTGAGCGGCGACTTTAATAGCATACTAGACACTAGCTTAGACTGCTCCTTCCCTCCCCTGTCACGTACAACTGTCACCACAAACGCATTAGCACTGCAGGAATGGCTGAGCCATTGGCAACTCGCTGATGTCTGGAGGATGCGTAACCCCTTTACCGAGTGTATTCCTTTTATTCCCACCCACACAAATTACAAGTCAGGATAGATTGGTTGCTGTGCACTTTTAATTTATTACCCTCCATCACACACACAGATTATTTGGGGTGCACCCACTCCAATCATAATCCTCAATATTTACATCTCATGTGAGGAACCGGGCCTCCCCGATCCCCACTTGGCGCCTGCAACCCGATGTGTTGGTGGATCCTCCTTTCTGAGTCTCCCTAGGTACTGCTAAAGAAGAATACTTTGATCTGAATGCAGACACAGCCTCTTCCAACTTAATGGAATGGGATGCGTGAAGGTAACGCTTCGGGGATGCTGACTGGGCTGGCCTGTGAAGTGCCATGCGGAAGCACATAGAAGGTGAACTGTCTCAGATAGGAAATGACCTCCTAGCACTCGAGACCCACTCCATAGATGTGCCCTTGCGTACACCTGCTCTCAAAAAGGCAAGAGATGAAACGCATCCATGCTGGAGTGCTTACAATGCCTAAACTATGAGGGCCACTCAGCCAGGGTCCACGCAACCACTGACTGTCCTCTTCTAGCATGGCTCATTCGGCAGGAACAACCAGTACATCCTATAGTCAGCGGCGGCTCCGCCGCTAAGGCAGAGGAGCGTTGCCCCACTGCTCTGCTAGCAGTAGTTAAAGGAAAACTAAAATGATAAAAACCAATGTTATCATTTTAGTTTTCCGTTTCCTGCTGGGGGCGGGGATGACAGAGAAGCGGCCAAGGGGAGGATTGGTTTGCCCACTCCAAGTGCGCATTAATGTTTTGCCGGCTGTCTCAGGCCAGCCAAACTGTCATGCACACTTTGCATGTTCTCCTGCCAGGCTGCATTACAGCTTGGGTGGAGAACATGCCCAGCCATCTGACCGCCGAATCATGATGCTCAGACCAATCACCACGCTGCATTGCAGCATTGTGATTGGTCAGGGGAGTCATGAGCCTGAGTGCTTCCTGGTTCCTGCTGTCGAGGAGCCGAAGAGGAGCGAGAGGTGGTGGCCGGCCAGCCTGCAGGTAAGTGTTTTTTTTTCCCATTTACCACCCCCCACCACGCCACCCCCATCAAATAGTGGCCGCCACTGCCTATAGTTGCATTAAGATCAGCTGGAGACTCCTTACTTTACACACAACGTGAAATTCACGCTGAGATTTTCCACCATTACACCTCATTATACCGATCAAAGCTGTTGGCGTCCCTCTCAGACAATGACTCCTTCCTGTCGACACTGTCCTTTCCTCGCTTGATCCCGGAACAGTGGTCGGACTTAGATGGCCCTATCACCCCGTGGAAATTCGGGACGCAATCCGGGCTCTTGTCACCAGGCAATTGCCAGGGCCGGATGGTCTGCCCACTGAATTTTAGAAGACCTATGCGGAACTCCTGGTTCCTCGTTTACAGCGTATATGTACGACGAGGCACTTTTGTCCTCCCACCTTCCCAAATCCCTTTATGAGGCCATGCTTCTCTCCCTCCCAAAATGTGATAGGGACCACACGGTATTGGGCTCCTACCGTCCATTGGTGTTATTAACACAGATTACAAGATATTAGCTAAAATCTTGGCGGAGAGATTGGCACCTTTGGTGCCTTCCCGGATACATGCTGATCAAAACGGATTTGTTCCGGCCCGCACCACCTCATTCAACCTACAACGCTTCTTTCGGCTCCTACACTATACCCCACACACCCGGCCACAGCTGGGATGCCTGGTACTAGATCTTGAAAACACATTCAACACCCTCAAATTGGCTTATCTATTCAAGGTCCTCCCACGCTATGGTATTGGACCTGATACCTTTGTTTGGTACAACTCTTTAATAAGCGGCCACCATCGAGGGTCAAGACAGGAAACCTCATCTCCGGGCCAGTACTACTTTTCTCCCTTGCAATATAGCCACTGGCCCTTGCTATGTGTTTACAGAGAGAGACTTGGGAAAATGTGTGATGGGACACATGCCATTTCACTGTATGCAGACAACTTACTGTTATATATCAGAGATCTCCACTCTGTTCCTAACGAGATACCCCACCTCCTTGATAAGTTTGCATACCCGTCTGGCTTACATGTGAATTGGGAGAAATCCTGTCTATTCCCATTTGTTCCTACCCTGTCTGACCCAGCTTTCACTATTAACGGAGCACCTGTGGGTTGGCAACCAACCATGTTTCGCTATTTAGTCATTAGGGTTTATCATGCTGACCAGGATCTGTTTGATGGAAACCTCATGCAGGTGGTCACTTCCCTGACATCTCAGATATCCTTCTGGATCGGTGGTTGGGCGTATTGCCCTCTTGAAAATGGTAGTGCTTCTCCACCCCCTCTACTATTTTGCAAATTTACCACTGTATATTACCCCATCCTTTTTTCGACCTCTTGAAAGACTAATGTGTGATCTAATATGGGATAAATCTCGCTGCAGGGTGGCCCTTTCGAAATTGTATTTACCTACTGAACAGGGAGGGATGGCTGTGCCTAACTATGAACATTAATACCTAGTATCCCAGCTTTAATGGGTTGACCGCTGGATGGCAGGATTGTACCTTGCAGACACAACGATTGAAACCCCTGCCTGGAGCCTTGGAGCCCTCCTCCACCTGTTCCATCCATGTACTAAGGCCCCCCGAATTATTGAGAGTGGCATACCATTGTTTTCGCCACAGCTTATATCTCACTAAACACATCACACCCTACACCCCTGTAATCCCACTGCTTGGCACACCCAGGGCCCGAATGATCATTTCGATGGCGGAACTTTTGGCTTGGCATGCGGTGGGCCTCCACACTCTTGGTGATTTATACCGAGATGGTGTGATCCTCTCTTATGAGACACTGATTCTGGAAGAAGGACAACCCCGGGGAAAATTCCTTAGCTACAATTTATGGGTTGACACACCGCAACGCAGTTGGGGTGATATCTCACAGGAACACAATTCAATATCTTCATGTCATGGGAACGGGTGGCCGCCTTACTCGTAGGTTTGCTGACTCACTCCATGTACATACTGCTGGGAGACTGATTTAGCCTGACCCTGCACTGTAAAAGAATGGAATATGCTTTAAGCAGGCCCTACCTACATCCCTCGAGATGCCAGATTTCAACTAATACATCTTTATATCATACACAGGGCATACCTGACACCTCATCAAATCAATTGCTATTTTCATAGTATGGATGCCGTCTGCCCTCGCTGCGATTAGCTCTCTGCTGACATTCTCCACATGCTGTGGTCATGCCCCTCACTGCACCATTACTGGTGCGCAGTAGCACGTCACCTATTCACATGCACAGGGTGACACTTACACATACTCTGGAGGCTTGCCTCGTAGGCCTTTTTCCTAGGGATAAGAAACATAGGGCAACCACACGTTTTTTAGACTTAAGATTATTAGTAGCCAAGCGCCTGATCACCCGGCGCTCGAAGTCCCGCGAGTCACCGTCAGTAGAGGCATGGTCAAAGATCTGTCGTCATTTGGGATAGGGCAGAAGGAGTATCCCTGCGTAGACAACCTGGGCCTCTGCAAGTATCCCATTTCCTCTAATTGAGAAGCCAGGCTGATTGACCTCCAAGCCTCTCTACAGGACACTGCAGAGACGCTGATGGCTACTGACTCACCGCCTACACTTGTAGAGGAACACCTGCACACCACCTGATTTTGTGATCTGTAATACAATACTAGGTGCTGTATGCTGTGTTGATTGCCACTTTTGCAGTGATTATAGGTTAGTGGAGGCGGACTGAGACTGTTTGTTGTTGCGACACATTTCCTTCCTATCCCCATGTCCTGTTGTTTCTGGTTGCAAAAGTTGATGTGCGCTGAATACGTTTGATGCCACTAAAATACGATTTTTTTGGTCAAGAATACAGTGTTTTATATGAGCAAATTGGATGTCTTACTGTAATGTAACCACAGAGCCCATGTGTGGGTTTGCTTCTGCCTAGAAACTCATAGGGGCAGATGTACGACCGTTTTTTGCTGTCGCAAACGGGAATTCGGCCCGTTTGCGACCGCAAAATTGGTCTGCCCCATGCACAAACCATATTTTGGGAGTCGCTAACCTATTACCGACTCGCACAATATGGTTTGTAACTCGCTATTAGGAAGGGAGGTGCCAAAGGCGTTCCTTCCTAATAGCGAGTTTCAATGCAATGTATGATTATTTTGCGAACGCATTTGCGGTCGCAAAACACTCGCAGTTTACCACCTACTTCAAGAAGGTGGTAAACCACTCGCAAACGGGAAGGGGTCCCCAAGGGATCCCTTCCCCTTTGTGAGTGTTTGCGAAAATATTTTTTAAGAGCAGGCAGTGGTCCAGGGGACCACTGCCTGCCCTTAAAAAATGAAACTGAACAGTTTCATTTGTCTTTTTTAAATGTATCCCGTTTTCCTCCAGTTTCCCTGGGACTGCTAGCCATTCCCAATGGGGTCGCAAATTGCACTTGCCTCATGAATATTGATGAGGCATGCAATTTGCGGCCCCATTGGGAATCGCAAACAGTGTCTGAGACACTGTTGTACATTCACTTTAGCGAGTCGCAAATTGCAAGTCGCAATTCGGCCCAATTGGCAACTCGCTAAAGTGAATGGTCGTACATCTGGCCCCAAGTCCCCTGATGACATGCATAAGTTTACTCCTTTGATTTATCACAAAGCCTGAATTCACCTCCGGACTCGCTTGTACTTATACTGTGATTTACTGCATCCTAGTATTGTATTGTTTCTAAATATAAAAAAACTTAATATACAGATCAAACAAAAAAAAGAGGTGCGTGGGTCACAGCCTATCTTCTCAGCTCAAGTTAATATTAAGTTCGTCCAAACTACCCTTGCAAGAGGGACTCGGAAAGCCTAGCCGGGCTGTATGTACATGTGGTCAGCTTATCGTTTTTCGAACATAGTTTTTCGAACATAGTCAGCTTATCGTTTTTCGAATCTGAAGAAACTGACAGGACGTTTTCCTATCCTTCAGTATTGAGAAGCCTAAAGGTAAATTTCTGCTGCCAGGATGTGCCTGGATCCAGCACTGACATCCCTGAGTGAGTGCACAGGGAGTGGTGTATATGGTGACAGGTTCTGCGACTCCATGTTGAATGCAAGCGTGTAACTGTGAGGCCAGTGGGATCCTTTTTGCATTACTCCTTGTAGGAAAGTAGGATCTGCTTCTTATGGTTAACCCCACTTTTTGCACCCACTGTTTTGACTAGTCTGGCTGGGATCCTGCTATTCAGGACCCCAGCCTATCTGCTTTCTCCCTTAAATTGATATGTATGTACTTTGGTACAACTCCAGATTGGATACTGGGGTACCCTCGTCAGTCCCTAGTATATGGTACACATGTACCCAGTGCATAGGTACCCCAGAGGCCTCCCATGGGCTGAAGCATGTATTATGCCAGCCCTGAGAGGCCATGCAAAATGGAACCTCAGGTCTGCTACTGCAGCCTGTGTAAGCTGGTGCTTGCACCCCTTACGAGAGATATAGGTTCATTATATCTATATATATCACTACACTTAAAATCTTATAAGTCACCCCTATAGCAGGCCTTATCAATACTGAAGGCAGGGTGCTGGGTTTTACTTGAGAGGGTGCTCCTGCATGAGCAGCGCCCCTCTGCAGTCTTCAGAGACCATTCTCCCGGGCTGTACTTGATACTACCAGACATATAGGTAGAGGTGCATTATAACCTCGCAGTAAATGCTATCTCGAAAACGACTGCAACGAAGTATGTCGTGTTTGGTGTCAAACACCTTGGAATCATACCTCCACACCAGTAACTGGTGTGGAGGTATGATTCCTCCCTCAGAACCGAGGTTCTGGGGGTACCTAAGTCTACCGGTACCAACTTTCTCGAGCCTTACAGCACAAAATGGATGCTGCCAGCCACAGACACAAGTCTGCCCTCCTGCTGCTGAGCCAAGCTCGAGCAGGGGAAGGCAGCACAATAGGCATCCTAGACAGGATTTAGTGTATTGGGGCTGGGTGGGTGCACTGTCACAGTGCCAGAAAGTCTGGCTCAGGGGCACAGGGGCACAGGGGCTCAGGGACCCTGCGGACCTCCAAGACAACAGAAGAATCTCCCTTGGAGTAAAGGAGTCACTCCCCTGCAAACGCAAGCACCGTAACGCATCTGACCGGTTTGCTGATCCTGAGCTCCTGCAGACTCCGAAGGCTCCAGCAACACAGGAGGTGGGTTTCTGAAGGTCTCCGAGGTTGAGCTGCCCTCTCACTGAGTTTGAGGCGGATATCCCTCGTGGGGACTGTATACCCGTACCCCTGTGCACCGCGTTTATTTGCAACTGCACATGCTTGTTGTCATGCAACAATTCCGTGCATTGGGCCATTTGTAGCCCTGACCCCAGCGCATCTTTTCTGAGAAGGACTCCGGCATCCTCGCACTCTGTGCCCTGCTAGCTGGTATCCTGTGAAACCGCCTGAGGTCCCCTCGCAACTCCTGTGCCTTCGGCCTGTGGGTCCACTTGAGGGTCAACTTTGCTTTATTTGGGCTCCGCTGGTTGCTCCAGGCCTGCCCTGACTCCCCTTGCTGTGGTGAGTCTCCTGGTCCTTGCTGGGCCAGATCGACACCGAATTCGACCATCTACGTTGTTGCCGCTGCCAAGGCTTGATTGGTGCTCCCGCCGGACACTGACCCCTCAGCACTCGACATCCTTAGTGGGACAGCTCGCCTCCGGCTCCTGGTCATCCTAGACATCTCCGGGTCCTCGCAGCTGAAGAGTCAAGATCACCGTCATCACACCTGAAGCACCCGACATCGGTGGGCATTCGTCTACCGAGCCCCTGGTCACTCCAAAGTGACCCAGACTCTGTCCCCTCTGCTTTCAGGTTCTTCTCATCTAAAATCCACGTTTGGATTCCATCGGACACTTTTCTTTCTTCCCACAGCAGCATTTCTTTGTCGACATCCATAGAGAACGACGAGGGTTTCCGACGCCACTTCGTACCCATGCACCCGGCTCCTCTGGGATAGGTAACTCTGGTACAAAGGTATCCACGAGTGGCATGGCTCTCCAAACTCTTAAGTTCCAAGGGTTGTCTTCGTAATCTGCTGGGAAGGGTCCTGAATCTCTAATTTTCCAACCGCGACTTTTCCATTGACGTGTACGGAGCAGGCGGTCGTGTTCTCACACTGCACCCG
This sequence comes from Calotriton arnoldi, assembly GCA_963921515.1. Lineage (NCBI taxonomy): Eukaryota > Metazoa > Chordata > Amphibia > Caudata > Salamandridae > Calotriton > Calotriton arnoldi. The sequence goes on from CAWUFW010012725.1 coordinate 44,684, forward strand.
TCCTCCGTGGGATCCCTACACACTCACCTTGGGTGGTTCCTTGGGGTCCCAGCGATTCTACACCTGCTAGACTAGGTCTAGTCCTGAGTCGCGGTTCTTATACCACTTATTTAGTATATGGTTTGGGCTCCCCCGGGAGCTCACTGTTGTTGTGCTACTTACGTTTGATTCTTTGCAACTGTATTATTTGATTTGTGTTCTATCCTCGTGTAGAGGATACTAGAGAGTGTTATATATAATAAACACATATTTTTATAACTACTGTGTGGTGTCCCTTTCATTTAACCAATAGTATAAGGTTGCATTCTGGTAAAACAAGGTGCTTAACATTCCTTCAAGACTTAGCCTGAAGGCTGCTCTCCATAGCTACCAGTAGGATAGCTTTCAATAAAGGTTATCTTTGACCTAATCACCATAAGGGTTGTATGGACTGGTACAAGGTGCCTACTTTAACTAGTGGACAGCATATAGCAGGCCAACTTCTCACATTGGTGTGCAGCGGTTGGGATTCAAGCCTGCATTGTTTTACCAGAAAAATCTTTGTATTGATTAACTGAAAAACCACTAGTATCTAGGAACATATAATACTAGCTTAAGATAGTAAGTTCTACTGAACTTGGGGTTGGGTAAGTCAAGGGTCTAGCACACCCTTTCTCCAACCTAAGAGAGTTTAGTTCCCACTAGGTTAGGTAGGTGCCTACATCACACCTCACTTAGTATGTCTTCTAATGGGAATGCCACTGGTGGCATCCTGCCTACTAAATAGGATAGCTTTGCATTCACTGAATTAAAAGCTATGTGTGTATCTAGGAAGCTGAAGACAGGGAGGAATGCCAACACTCAACGTCTCATAGATGCATTACTGCTAGATGACATTAGGAAGACTCCTGGGTCAGATGAGCAGGATAGAGTGGGTGGTACAGGGGAAGAAGACAGGTCAGGAGGGGACACCTTCTATGACCTAGACTCCAACCCTGGACAGGAGGATCAAAATGATCCACCCCTGAACAACTCAGATCCCCAGGAGGAAGAAGAAGAGGGTCAAGAAGACAATCACTTTATTCCTCTAGGGAGAGTGCAGAGTTTACCAAGGAGATCTAGATCTCCCTCTGCTGAGTCAGATAATTCTAGACATTCTATATGGACCTCTGTTTCTAGCAAGAGGGACAACTCTTATGACAGGGAGTGCCAATTACTAGAGCTTGAGAAAGCTAAGCTTAGGCAACAGCAATTGGCCCTGGATAAAGAGTCCCTAGAAGTCCAGAAGGCTAGAAAGAAATTGGGACTAGAGTCCCATGGTGGCAGCTATAGGGTCCCTAGGGTTAGGGAACACACCTATGATCATAGTAACCTGAGCAAGATTGTCCCTCCCTTCCATGTAGGGGATGACATCCAGAAATGGATAACTGCTTTGGAGAGGGCCTGTAAAGTACAGAAGGTCCCTCAAGAGCAGTGGGCAGCTATCTTGTGGCTCTCCTTTGCTGACAAAGGTAGAGATAAGCTCCTCACTGTTAGAGAAGAGGATGCTGACAACTATTCAGTCCTGAAGAGTGCTCTCATTGAAGAGTTTGGCTTAACCACGGAACAGTACAGGATTAAGTTCAGAGACACCCAGAAGACGCAGACTCAGGACTAGGTAGACTTTGTTGATTGTGCCATTAAGGCTCTGGAAGGCTGGTTACTTGGTAGCAAGTTGAATGATTTTAAAGGATTGTACAACTTGATTATGAGGGAGCAGATCCTTAATAGTTGCCAAAACCAGTTGTTGCATCAATACCTGGTTGACTCAGATCTGACTTGTCCCCAAGAATAGGGAAAGAAGGCAGATAAGTGGGTCAGAACCACGGTGAAGCAGAAAACTCAGACCAATGGTGGTGACCAGAAGAAACCAGACTCTAAGAACTCTGATAAGGGTGGGGACAAAAATAAAGATCAAAAGTCTTCATCAGGGCCCCAAAAACCTGCATCTGGAGGGGAGTCACAATCAAACAAGGGAAAAGGCAAAAGGAAACCTTGGTGTCACATCTGTAAAGAGAAAACCCATTGGACAAAAGATGCCAATTGTCCAAGGGCCAAGGATTCTACGCCTACCACCACTGACCCTAAGGCAACTGCTCCCCCTAGCACAGTTTCAAGTGGTGTTACACAGAACAAGGGAATAGTGGGGTTAACCTTGGGCTCTGAGATGGGTTCTGGCCTAGTCAGAACTCCAGCTCAGGCTGTTCTAGTCTGTGATGGAGGCATGGATATTGCCTCCTTATTTGTTAGTCCCAGTAACCTGGGCAAATACAGACAACAGCCTTTAATAAATGGTAAGGAGGCCATGGCATACAGGGACACAGGTGCAAGTGTCACAATGGTGACACAAGATCTTGTGGACCCTGACCAGATCATACTTGGTGAGATGTACCAAGTGACCAATGCTATCAATGTCAGGACAGACCATTCCTTGGCAGTTGTTAATTTCACCTGGGGAGGGGTAACTGGTCCTAAGAAGGTTGTGGTAAGTTCAGACCTCCCTGTGGAATGCTTGTTGGGCAATGATTTGGAAACTTCAGCCTGGGCTGAAGTGGAACTCAGGACTCATGCAGCAATGTTGGGCATCACTGCAGATGTGTTTGCTGTGACCAGGTCACAGGCCAAACAGAGAGCCACTGAACAAGCCCTGGATCCTGAAAAGATGGACCAGGTGCCTTCCAAGAAGAGGAGCAGGAGGGGTAAGACTGAGGCTTCCCCCAAGGCCCAGAGTGAGGGTCAGTCTTTTGAGGAAGATGACTCCAGTCCTATGGAAGGAACTGTCTCAGATGAACTTGAACCTGATCAGGTTGAGTTCTTGGGGACAGGGGGACCTTCTAGGGCAGATCTGAGCCAGGAGCAGCAAACCTGCCCCTCTCTTGAACCCCCCAGGCAGCAAGCTGCTGCTGAGGCTGCAGGGAATGTCAGTGGGTCCCACAGGATCTACTGGGATGAGGGACTTCTATATGCAGAGGGTAGAGACCCCAAGCCTGGGGCCACCAGGAGGTTGGTTATACCTCTGAACTTTAGGGGCTTCCTACTCACCCTAGCACATGACATTCCCCTAGCAGGACACTTAGGCCAAAGCAAGACTTGGGACAGGCTTGTCCCTCAATTTCACTGGCCTCATATGTCAGAGGACACAAAGGAGTTTTGTCGCTCCTGTATCACTTGCCAAGGCAGGTGGTACTACAAAGGCCCCCTGATACCACTACCTGTGGTGGGAGTTCCCTTTGAGAGGGTTGGGATTGACATAATTGGTCCCATGAACCCTCCAACAGCATCTGGACACTCTTACATCCTGGTGGTGGTGGACCAGGCTTCCAGGTATCCAGAAGCTATTCCCCTTAGGACCACCACAGCACCTATGGTGGCAAGGGCCCTCCTGGGGATTTTCTCCAGGGTGGGTTTTCCTAAGGAGGTCTTAACAGACAGAGGTACAAACTTTATGTCTAGTTACATAACTGAAATGTGGAAAGAGTGTGGAGTAAACTACAAGTTTACCACACCCTATCATCCTCAATGCAATGGGTTGGTTGAAAGGTTCAACAAAACCCTAAAGGGCATGATAATGGGGCTCCCAGAAAAGCTCAGGCGAAAATGGGATGTTCTGTTGCCCTGCCTTCTCTTTGCCTACAGAGAGGTGCCACAAAAGGGTGTTGGCTACAGCCCTTTTGAACTTTTGTTTGGTCACCCAGTTAGGGGTCCACTGTGTTTGGTGAAGGAGGGATGGGAGTTACCTCTCAAACCTCCCAAACAAGATATTGTGGACTATGTACCGCTCCGGGATGGCTGAGTATATGAAGAAGGCATCCAAAAACCTTGAGGCTAGCCAGGAATTGCAGAAGGCCTGGCATGACCAAAAGGCTGTCTTGACTGTTTACCATCAAAAAAACACAAAAGTCCCTATAAAAAACAATTAATAAAAACTAAAAATTCTACACAGTACTGGTGGTCAGAATATCAATAGAAGTCCATACACTTTAATATACTTAAAAAACAGTGGGTCAGAGCAACAAAAGACAATAAAATATTTAAAAATGTTAATATTTATTTGCAAATATATACACAGTCAGTATCAAAAACATTTCATCATCAAAATACAAAATTTGCCAGAAAACAGAATTGTCAAAAATAAAAAACATATCATAATAAAATTCCCAAATACAAGAAAACAAAGTTGTCGACGCTGCGTTTCGGTGACTAGACAAATGTACACCTTCTTCAGGACAGTTTTCTAAAAACACTGTAAAACGTTTCTAGAATTCAATTTTACTAGACGTTTCAGTGAATCAAATTTGTAGGGGTGAGGGATTGGAAATGTTCACCTCATCGAAAACCTTGAAGTTGGAAATCTTATAGGTTTAAAAAGTGTTCGTTGATGCCACCGTTCTATTTTTATGCACCAATTGTGCCCGAATCCAGTAGAACAGATAAAAACTGGAACATCAATAGAAAAGGATGCGCCGTGATCAGAAGTATCAAATCCAGAAAACAGGATCTTCGCCGGTATTGTAATCAATATATATGGCGGATAGTCTAATATGGTAACTCTGGCGTTTATACAGCCGATAGTTTAAAATCTTTTAAAATTAGAACGGCCTCCTTGCGACCAAACGAACAGCTTCCGGGTCAGGATCCATGTCTAGTCACCGAAACGCAGCGTCGACAACTTTGTTTTCTTGTATTTGGGAATTTTATTATGATATGTTTTTCATTTTTGACAATTCTGTTTTCTGGCAAATTTTGTATTTTGATGATGAAATGTTTTTGATACTGACTGTGTATATATTTGCAAATAAATATTAACATTTTTAAATATTTTATTGTCTTTTGTTGCTCTGACCCACTGTTTTTAAGTATATTAAAGTGTATGGACTTCTATTGATATTCTGACCACCAGTACTGTGTAGAATTTTTAGTTTTTATTAATTATTTTTTATAGGGACTTTTGTGTTTTTTGATTGTACTTACCCTGTCCCTGACTGGAATTGAAGGGTACCTCCCTTGTTTATTTCTTACTTGACTGTTTACCAGCCAGGACAGAAGGTGTGGGTGTTGGAGCCTGTGGCCCCAGCAGCTCTCCAAGACAGATGGAGTGGACCCCACACCATACTTGAGCAAAAGGGAGAGGTCACTTACTTGGTGGACCTTGGAACTCCCAGGAGCCCCCACAGGGTGCTCCATGTGAACAGGCTCAAGCTTTATGTTGACAGGGCAGACATGGGCTTGATCATGGCTACTGATGAGGGACAGGAGGAAGAGAGTGACCCACTCCCTGACCTCCTCTCACAGAACCCTGATGATGGCTCAGTAGATGGTGTAGCTTTGGCAAGCAGCCTCACTGAGCAGCAACAGTCTGATTGCAGGAAGGTCCTCAATCAGTGTAGACAAATGTTCTCACTGACTCCGAGTCAGACCACCTGGTGTACCCATGAAGTGGACACAGGTGAAAACCTACCTGTGAAGAACAAAATTTACAGGCAACCTGACCATGTCAGGGACTGCATCAGGACTGAGGTCCAGAAGATTCTGGAATTGGGAGTCATTGAGCCCTCAACTAGTCCTTGGGCTGGTCCAGTAGTCTTGGTACCTAAACCTCACACCAAAGATGGTAAGAGAGAGATGAGGTTTTGTGTTGACTACAGAGGACTCAATGCAGTCACTAGGACTGATGCTCATCCTATTCCAAGGGCAGATGAACTCATAGATACTTTGGCCTCAGCCAAGTTTCTGAGTACTTTTGACCTTACTGCTGGTTACTGGCAAATCAGACTAGCTGAGGATGCCAAACCAAAAACAGCATTCTCAACCCCTAGTGGGCATTACCAGTTTGTGGTGATGCCTCTTGGCTTGAAAAATGCACCTGCCACATTTCAGAGGTTGATGAACAAAGTTCTCACAGGCCTGGAAGACTATAGTGCAGCTTATCTAGATGATATTGCTGTCTGTAGCTCCACCTGGGAGGATCACCTGGTCCACCTGAGAAATGTTTTAGAGGCCCTGCAAAAGGCAGGCCTCACTATCAAGGCTACTAAGTGCCAGATAGGGCAGAGTCAGGTTGTGTACCTGGGCCACCTTGTAGGTGGAGGCCAGGTTCAACCATTGCAGAGCAAAATCCAGACCATCATGGAATGGGTTGCTCCAACTACCCAGACTCAGGTCAGAGCTTTCTTGGGCCTGACTGGGTATCACAGAAGATTTGTAAAGGACTATGGGTCCATAGTGACTCCCTTGAATGATCTTACATCAAAGAGAATGCCCAAGAACGTTCAGTGGACAGTTAGCTGTCAAAAGGCATTTGATGACCTCAAGCAGGCCATGTGCACTGCTCCCATTCTACAAAGTCTTGACTATTCCAAACAATTCATTGTTCAAACTGATGCATCTGAGTTGGGGGTAGGGGCTGTGTTATCACAATTGAATGCAGAGGGTCAGGATCAGCCAGTAGCTTTTATTAGCAGAAGGCTGACCCCCAGAGAGAAACGTTGGTCAGCTAATGAGAGGGAAGCCTTTGCTGTGGTTTGGGCTCTGAAGAAGCTGAGGCCATACTTGTTTGGAACTCACTTCATTGTTCAGACTGACCACAAGCCCCTCTTGTGGCTAAAACAGATGAAGGGTGAAAACCCCAAACTTTTGAGGTGGTCCATTTCCCTACAGGGGATGGACTATACAGTGGAATATAGACCTGGGAGTAACCATGCCAATGCAGATGGACTCTCCAGATATTTCCACTTAGAACATGAAGACTCAACTGGGCAAGGTTAGTCTCATCTCCTTTCGTTTGGGGGGAGGGGGGTTGTGTAGGAAAGTAGGATCTGCTTCTTATGGTTACCCCCACTTTTTGCACCCACTGTTTTGACTAGTCTGGCTGGGATCATGCTATTCAGGACCCCAGCCTATCTGCTTTCTCCCTTAAATTGATATGTATGTACTTTGGTACAACTCCAGATTGGATACTGGGGTACCCTTGTCAGTCCCTAGTATATGGTACACATGTACCCAGGGCATAGGTACCCCAGAGGCCTCCCATGGGCTGAAGCACCCCTGAGAGGCCATGCAAAATGGAACCTCGGGTCTGCTACTGCAGCCTGTGTAAGCTGGTGCTTGCACCCCTTACGAGAGATATAGGTTCACTATATCTATATATATCACTACACTTAAAACCTTATAAATCACCCCTATAGCAGGCCTTATCAATCCTGAAGGCAGGGTGCTGGGTTTTACGTGAGAGGGTGCTCCTGCTTGAGCTGAGCCCCTCTGCAGTCTTCGGAGACCATTCTCCCGGGCTGTACGTGATACTACCAGACATATAGGTAGAGGTGCATTATAACCTCGCAGAAAATGCTATCTCGAAAACGACTGCAACGAAGTATGTTGTGTTTGGTGTCAAACACCTTGGAATCATACCTCCACACCAGTAACTGCTGTGGGAGGTATGATTCCTCCCCTCAGAACCGAGGTTCTGGGGGTACCTAAGTGTACCGGTACCAACTTTCTCGAGCCTTACAGCACAAAATGGATGCTGCCAGCCACAGACACAAGTCTGCCCTCCTGCTGCTGAGCCAAGCTCGAGCAGGGGAAGGCAGCACAATAGGCATCCTGTCACAGGGAGGTGTGACCACCTCCCAGACAGGATTTAGTGTATTGGGGCTGGGTGGGTGCACTGTCACAGTGCCAGAAAGTCTGGCTCAGGGGCACATTTGGTGTCCCTGTGCATACTCCAGCTCAAACAAGTTCTGGGAGCCATTTGCTCCTGCTCTGGCGCGAAACTGGACAAAGGACATGGGAGTAGCCTCCCTCCTGTCCTGTCCCTCCCCTAGGAGGGTCCCTAGAATCTGTCCAACCCTTTCACATGGGTATAAAATGGGTTTCCTGGCTACAGGACATTAGATTTTACGTGGACAAGATTCTGCAAGAAGATACCACTACACTTCGACCGTATGGACACGCTGGACTTCGCTGGACTCCCTTGGGCTCGACTTCGTCTTCCCTTGCCGTCCCCAGTCTCGCCACTGTCCGTGATCCATACAGGCTCCGTGCAGGACCCTGTGGACCTCCAAGACAACAGAAGAATCTCCCTTGGAGTGAAGGAGTCACTCCCCTGCAAACGCAGGCACCGTAACGCATCTGACCGGTTTGCTGATCCTGAGCTCCTGCGGACTCCGAAGGCTCCAGCAACACAGGAGGTGGGTTTCTTAAGGTCTCCGAGGTTGAGCTGCCCTCTCACTGACTTTGAGGCGGATATCCCTCGTGGGGACCGTATACCCGTACCCCTGTGCACCGCGTTTATTTGCAACTGCACATGCTTGTTGTCGTGCAACAATTCCGTGCATTGGGCCACTTGTAGCCTTGACCCCCAGCGCATCTTTTCTGAGAAGGACTCCGGCATCGTCGCACTCTGTGCCCTGCTAACTGGTATCCTGTGAAACCGTCTGAGGTCCCCTTGCGACTCCTGTGTCTTCGGCCTGTGGTTCCACTTGAGGGTCAACTTTGCTTTATTTGGGCTCCCCTGGTTGCTCCAGGCGTGCCCTGACTCCCCTTGCTGTGGTGAGTCTCCTGGTCCTTGCTGGGTCAGATCGACACCGAATTTGACCATGTACATTGTTGCCGCTGCCAAGGCTTGATTGGTGCTCCCGCTGGACACCGACCCCTCAGCATTCGACATCCTTCGTGGGACAGCTCGCCTCCGGCTCCTGGTCATCCTAGACGTCTCCGGGTCCTCGCAGCTGAAGAGTCAAGATCACCGTCATCACACCTGAAGCACCCAACATCGGTGGGCATTCGTCTACCGAGCCCCTGGTCACTCCAAAGTGACCCAGACTCTGTCCTCTCTGCTTTCAGGTTCTTCTCATCTAGGTTCCACGTTTGGATTCTATCGGACACTTTTCTTTCTTCCCGCAGCAGCATTTCTTTGTCGACATCCATAGAGAACGACGAGGGTTTCCGACGCCACTTCGTACCTATGCACCCGGCTCCTCTGGGATAGGTAACTCTGGTACAAAGGTATCCAAGGGTGGGGTGGCTCTCCAAACTCTTAAGTTCCAAGGGTTGTCTTCGTAATCTGCTGGGAAGGATCCTGAATCTCTAATTTTCCAACCGCCACTTTCCCATTGAATTGTACGGAGCACGCGTTCATGTTCTCACACTGCACCCGTCTTCCGTGGGGTCCCTACACACTCCCCTTGGGTGGTTCCTTGGGGTCCCAGCGATTGTACACCTTCTAGACTAGGTCTAGTCCTGAGTCGTGGTTCTTATACCACTTATTTAGTATATGGTTTGGTCTCCCCCGGGAGCCCACTGTGTATTGTGCTACTTATGTTTGATTCTTTGCAACTGTATTATTTGATTTGTGTTCTATCCTCGTGTAGAGGATACTAGAGAGTGTTATATAGAATAAACACATATTTTTATAACTACTGTGTGGTTTCCCTTTCATTTAACCAATTCTATAAGGTTGCATTCTGGTAAAACAAGGTGCTTAACATTCCTTCAAGACTTAGCCTGAAGGCTGCTCTCCATAGCTACCACTAGGATAGCTTTCAATAAAGGTTATGTTTGACCTAATCACCATAAGGGTTGTTTGGACTGGTACAAGGTGCCCACTTTAACTAGTGGACAGCATATACCAGGCCAACTTCTCACACTCCTGTAAAGTGGCAGTGATGTTTTTAGAAGGGTCTTATGGATGGTGTCTTCCTGAGCACCACCATTTGGGTTGATGGAGAGTGTGGGGATGTAGAGAAAGCAGCTGCCTTGGTAGTGCAGAGGGGAATCATCTGGGCAGGGGCTGACCCCTTTCCTCTCCCAGAAGTGCTGCTCTAAAAGGTTGATGGCTGCCACTTGCAAGGTCTTTACTCATGATTGTGCCTAGGTTTTGGGTGCTCCAGTTTGAGAGACTACCTGCTGTGGAAACTACCTGAAAGAAAGACTATATATGCTCTGCAGAGAAGAGCTACAAAAAAGAAGGAACTGCTTTGGACCGGTTCCAGGACCCTGACAGAGGAAGCAACATTCCCTGTCTGCAACAGACGTGGCTATACGAGTGGGACGGCAGCTTCCCCACTTGGATCCCAGATGTCTTGCAGAGGTGCACCCAAGAAGGATGACAGAGAGCAACGGAGGAGCCGACCCGGGTGCTTCAGCTGGACTCCCTGGCTCCCAATAGCTGCTTAAATAACTGGTGCTCTGTGGCAACCAAGGAAAAGGAGAAGGCGTGATCACGGCATTGCCATTCATAGACTGCGCTAAACACCGACCGGCGACCAGGGGATCACCAAAAACCGAAGACTCACTGACAACGGAGAGTGGGCTCTTCTCTTGTATTTGGGGGGGGGAGGGGAGGAGGGTGAGAGGGGGGTTCCTTTTATTTTTTTCTCTGCTGAAGCCTGCAGTCTCTCTCCCACTCACTAGTTGGGGTTTGGGCAGAGCGATCCGAACAATATTGAAGGAAGGTGGGGTCCTTGCACAAGACCTCATGCTGGGGCCCTTGCTGTCACTAGGCTGAGATAACTCCTGCACCTTTGAACCTGTGCTCACCAGTCATTGGGACTGTCTTGACTTTAAGAAAAGCCATGGTGGGGGTTGGTAAGTTTACACTTGTGAGATTATTCCAAGTCTGCTGTTTTTGCTTATTTACCCCGTAGCACCTGCTATAGAAGTAGAACCCTTTTCCCATCGGCATATTGCTTTGTGTGGTATTTTGTTTTGTTATAGTAAAGTACTCTCTTTTATAAAAGATAAGCCCTGGATCGGAGAAGCATTATTGCATGCTATCTGATCACTGTAGAGCTCTGCGTCTGTATACTTCACACTACCTCCCTGAGAAGCCTTGAACCGCTCACCCCACGGTCAGGTCCTGAAAGGGTGTGTTTGGTGCCCAGTTTGCAGTGCCATATTAGGGCAGGCCCTGGGACAGCAGTGGTAAAGGGCTCAGCCCACACAGCTGTGGCCCAGTAACCCCTGATTGCCCAGTGTCTCCTGTACGTTTTTTTTATTAACTTACCCCACTCCTCTTGTGCCAATACTTATTTTGGCCCATACCAGGGAAATCCTTGTTTGGCATTTTTGTGGTCTTGAAACCGAACCAATCCACTAGTCATATCCTACCTATAGGAGTGTCAACTACAGCTTATGAGCCCTATATTCTGAGGATAATTGAGTCCTCTTTGCTCGTCAGAGGTTGTTCTGCAAATAACTTCCTGTATGGGTTACAAAGCATATATGGAGCATTTTACATCACAAATTTTCACATACATTGAATACAATTCTGAGTTTCTGATGGAGCACAAATGAAATATTCTAATACTTCTGTGGTGAGTCAGATGGGTTTTACATTTCCCAGGATTGTTGAGTCTGACCCTGCCCATGACAACAATGGAAAATGGCGGCAAGACAGTGAATTCTCAATGCAAGTTCCACTGAAAGTTGGTCAAAGGGCTTTGTGTTTCACAGACTGTTAAACAAATCTGGTTATACAAGGTCTCATATCCTATCCATTTTCAAAATGTATACAGAATCTTTCTTGGGCTCATATTTCCATCCTAGGTACAGAAGTCTATAGGAGTGTTTTATGTGCAGTTTGCTACAGATGAGGGCATGCTGGCAGCAGAGAAGGTCCCCCAGGCCATGGCTGCTTCTTCTGCCGTGGCCGTTATTCTAGCAAATAACTCAGATCTTCCACTATCCCACATTTTGTCAACTGAAGAGGTAGCGGCTGAGGGAGGGTGCCTTTCCTGCACACTCCAGGACACCTCAGTTAGGCATGCTGTTCTGTCCCTTTAACCGGGGTAAAAGTCCGCAGGCGCATCTCTCTGTGCCTCCCTCAATGAGTCTATGAGTCCATGTGGCCCTCCCTCTGCAATCCACCAAGACAGTCACCCATAAATTTATAATACAGATTGTGGCCCGACCCAGAAGAAGAGGCTGCTGTCTCCAATCAGTTCTTTCCATGCAACGAATCCTGAATTATGAAACTTTATTCCCTAATGTATGTGTCCGAGAGTTAAGGCACTCTCCTGTTCAGTCAAAATTATTAGCAGCGGACATGTCTCTTCTTCTTCTTCTGCCTAACCCAATGCTTAGAAATATAAACCTGAAATTTAGAGTTGGTTTGAACCCATGCAACACTGACTGGAAGATAAAATCCGCAATGATGAATGAACAGGGTCTGTGCACATGTGGACTACAAGCAAAATGTAACGGCCCACATATTCTGATAGATTGTTTGTGGTTCTTAGAAGAACGGGAAAAAATTTAAAACCCCTTTTTATTGCCTATGAAACTATTAGTAGGGATCAAGCTCTCAGTTTATTGATAAATATGAGATTTTTAAATGTGACATGTGCAATGGGAAGATTTTTAATTGCAATACAGGAGTCGTTGAAGGAATTGGTTATATAATTTAAAACGGGCGGGGCAGAAACATGATCTTACCCATGATTGGGCATACCCCCGGCTCTTGATAATCAAGGCGGATGTACAAATGTATACCCAATGTATAAGTGATCACTTCCCCGCGTGATGATGAATTAGGTACTCCTTATGGCCTGGTAGAGTTCCCATTGTTTTTTTAACCTGGATTTTATTGCGTTTTATTGTTTTATAGTCACAGTGTCTGTATAATTCTTATTTTAATTGTATGTATTGTGGTACTTTCTTTTTATGGCTATATATGCCAAATAAAAATATAACAACAACAACATGTCTCTTCTTCGTCATATAGCCAATGGCAGATTTTGGGCTAAATGCCCTGAGGCAAGATAAACAAAGGGCTCTAGGTGTGACAGAGATGAGATTTTACAGGTGGCCCGACAACATGGCCCTTGGACATTAGACAGAAATCAAATACATGTTCCCAGACTACAGTACAGTGACACAAAAACTCAGAAGCGCCTATTTGGAGGTCGAGGCTAAATTACGACAGCTAAATATGCATTGTTGTTCTTGGCACGCCTCTGCGTGATAAAAGTCAAATTTGCACACATTTTTTAGAAAGCTTTCGATGTTTGGAAATGGTTGGAAGGTAATGGGGCTCCCACAGTAGACAGGGAAGAATGGAGAAAGGTGGACCACCAGAGGGAAAGATCCAGACGACAGGAAAACTGAACTAAGTGGCCAACCAACCCGCTGACAGGTGGAGGAGGAAAGGAAAGTAGTGATGGATCTGGAACAATATGGACCATCAGAGGAAACATGCCTGACCCCTCACCCCAATGTGGAGAGATTCAAAATGGATTCAGACACAGCAAATCTTCTGGATGTACTTGGAGAGGGAGCAGATATCATCATATGAACGTCATCGACTCACTATGGGGGGATTGCTTTGTTTAATCTCCTTAAGGTTACCAGGGAACTTTGTGGTTCTAATGGGTGTCCTTAGTGTGGGTGGCTCTATGGGTTGTGGCTATGCCAGTGTCCTGGGTGCTGCTGAACAGATTTTGTCAGCCCTCCTCCTTTGAGCACGAGAGTGTGGTGTTAGTCCACCATGGACGTCAAGTTATGTTTCACTTTTGTTCCTCTTGTTCCTTTCTATGTTGTTATTGAGTTCAAAACAGCGCCAGGGGAGGTAAAGTTTATGCGGGGCGGATGCAGTGAAATGACGTAGTGTCCTGACAAGTATGAGCATATTCTGTAGGTGATTCTCCGCAGTAATAGTGACTGGATGCTACACATTGCTTTATGGTAATTTAGAAGTAACAACACTATTGATAGTGAGTGTATATGCACCCAATGTGGGGCTGATACAGTTCTTGGACACTTTGGCTCAGTATTTAGTGAAATATAGGCAATGTTAAGGCATATGGTGTGGGGACTATAACATGGTGCTGGACACCAGCTTGGATAGTTATCCGCCCCCCCACCTCTTGGACTAGGCAGTGGCAATTAATGGGTATCTGGAGGGCACTACACCCAGAAGCTATTAATAAATCAAACAGCATTTGTAATGCGCAAAACTGTCACCCATAGGGGTATCTGGGCTCTGTGTCTTCATTGAAGAGCCAGGTCTTGAATCTCTTTCTGAAATCTACCAGCGAGGGGGCTGTACGTAGTTGGAGGGGAAGGTCGTTCCAGGTCTTGGCAGTGATGTAGGAGAAGGATCGTCCACCACTTGGCTGCGACGGATGCGGGCGGTGTGTGCGAGCTAGGGATTATTTCTATTACTCTGGTTTGCATGGACTATACATGCTGTTAGACATATTTTCGGGTGTGGGTGATATTTGCAGATTGGTGTAGGAGGTGTACTATCTGGCCCGCTCTGTATCAGATCACAGCTCAGCCAGACTGTTATTAAAATGGAGAGAAGACACACCAAGGGTGCCATTGTAGCGCTTACAGCCAGACTCACTAGGGGACACTGTTTCGAGATACAATTGCAGAACAAATAGATGCATACTTTACGGATATGAGGGATCTTCTTCTACAACTATGCTTGAATAGGATGCCTTCAAGATGGTGATTAGGGGATTGTGTATTAAACTAGATGTTGAGTTAGGAAGGTATTAAAAAGAGAAATCTCACAGTTGGAGCAGGGACTTCGCAATTTAGAATGCTGTATGACTATGGCTGGATGATGTGCAGAGGAACTGATGCAATTGAGAACACAATATAAAGAGAGGATTGCACGCCTGGATAAACTTAATTATAAGGCCGGGCTGTTGAAAAGCAATGCTGGCATAAACGATACGCTACCCTACTGGGGAGATATTGAGCTCTCAGGTGGAAATTAACATATGTGAGAGTTTTTCACTAAAAAGAACATGTCAAAGTTAAAAATACCTGACCAAATTTAGAAATACACTGCACCATACCCTCCGGATTGTTTAGCGCCTACCCTAGGCGTGACTTATGTGTATTAGGCCTAGCAAAAGGTCTATTTTGCCAGGTCGAAATGGCAGTTGAAAACTGCACACACATGCTGCAATGGCAGGCCTGAGACATGTTTAAAAGGATACTTAAGTGGGTGGCACAATCAGTGCTGCAGGCACACTCGAAGCATTTCATTCACAGACCCTGTGTACTTGTATTCCCTATTTCCTAGAGACTTACAAGTAAATTAAATGTGGCAATTGGGTGTAAGCCATTTTACCATGTTTAAAGGAGAGAGCACAAGCACTTTAGCACTGGTTAGTGGTAAAGTGGGAAAATCCTAAAAGCCAACAAAAACAGGTTCAATAAACAGGAGGGTGAAGGCAAAACTTTTGAGGATAATCCTGCAGAGACCAAATCCAACACCCCTTTAACGGTAAAGTCGGATTTCAAGTCACAATTCTGAAAATGCCACAATTATACAGTTGCTGTGGGGATTGTGGGAATAAGAACCCATATTCACCGGAGCTGCAGAATATAAATCATATATATATACATGCAAACCATATGATAAAAAACAAAACAAAAAATATATATATATAGATGTAGGTGTATAATTAATATATATATATTTTTATATATATATTTATATATATTAATTATACACCTACATCTTTAAGGACCCGCGAGTGGATCTGCCCAGTCAAAACCCCAGAGCAGATTTTTGTCATATGGTTTGTGACTGCGGAATGATTACCCAGTACTGGAGACAGGTTTCTACATTCATTAATGAGTTGTTTGGTAGGCAGAGTCGTGCCTGTTTGGCAAGATGACCAGGAATGAGAAAAATAAGCAGGAAAGCAGGCTTACCGACCTTAAATTGGTACTGGCAAAGCGTGGGAGTGCCATGGGTTGGAAGGCAATGGTAGCGCCGAGCTTGAAGGTATGAAGGCAGGACCTGTGTATATGGACAGAGGCTGAAGTGACAGTGATCTTACTGCAACAGAAATAGCAAACAAAATACACAGGACACTGGCTTCAGCTATACATCGTTTTATTTTTCTTGTTAATTAGCTCACCGCCTGCAACAAATTTGATCATGGAACAGAATAATTGGCACTGTATTGTAAGCTGTTTCCTTGTTCTCACTTTTGATTTTTTTCGTTTTATTCAATGATTTTCTCTTTCATGCTTCAGTATGCTAGGCACTTCATGAAGCAGTATTCTGCATTCCGAACAGCATCCTGTAGAGCAAACCATACTTATCTACTGCTGTATGCTGTTAGCATCTAGGATTATGATTTGTTTTCATGTGATTATGCTTCCAACAGGACGCACCATACTCTGTAATCTGTATACAGTCATTATCTGTTTAAAACCAATAAATAAATATTTAAAATAAAATAAAAGAATCCATTATGATATGCACTATTTCCAGGTAAAATAAATTTAGTACGGGCTAATTACAGCCAGAGAGGCTGACAGATAGAATTCCGCATACTGACCAGTGTTCTGATGACAACAATTAAAGGCACACAAGTAAACTGTGTATTTGAGAATACGTTTACAGTGACAATTTGCACTTCGACCAGTGGAACAAACCCCTAGAAAGTTTGCAGAGCACCAAGGTAAACCGTCTGGTAAATACCATTCGATGTGAAATGGGAACAGGTCGCCGCCGACAGCCTGGCCACTGTGGTTTGGGTGTTTATCTCCCACACCTTCAAATCTGTCTTAAGTTTGAATGACGATTCATATGCTGTGCTTGTTTCGCCAGTACCTTTTATTAAATTTATATCTTCAAACTTGTTTCTAGGGTGTTCACATCTTCAAACCAATTTCTAGGGTTTCAAAGGTTTCACAATTGTTTAAACCCTGTATTGCCATCACAAACTGGTGACTTGCCACTTTGGAAGGATAAATTGAGTCGACCTGCTCAATCTGTGGAGTTGTAGGATGCTGGAGTAAGACTCACTAGTAAAGGGCATTTTTGAATACCTGGGTCCTCAGCAGCTCTCATATGCCAATTGGAAAGCACTAACAAACAGTTTATGGAGTGATCTGTATACTTTGTTACTGTTATTCATAATGTTCTTAAAATTAGAATGATGCATCAACAATTATTGTTCTTTCTGGTACAGTTACCTCACGCAGTCGTAATAAAAGTGATGATTTCCGATTATCATTAAAAGTCTTACAGGTGAGACATACTTTTGACCTTACTTAGTTACTCCTAGTAATACAGAATGGTTAGCTGAAACAGAAGTATGCAATGATTTTAGAAGAGTACTGAGGAGGTTCAAATATTATATTCGAAGGAATACAGTATGTAGCGCTATGGAACATAAACCCCACATTCCGTTACTACACATTGATTAATTGGTCTTTCGTTGATTGTAGGTACAGCTTCTAGTTTCCGAAGAACTTCAGTGCCTTCAACCAGTTGCCTGAAAAAAAAAGCAAAATATAAAAGATTTAAAATAAAACATTGCTAATTTGCTTTCTTTATGCTGTACACAGAAGAGGATATTATATTATTAGCACATTAGCCTTGGAAAGCAAAGAGTATTTTTCAACCGAGAGCTATACCTGGTCTGCCACTCTGCTATCTGAAAAAAACATTGATCTAAAGTCAGAAGAGCCATGTGTGGCCCATATTACACTGATGTAAGGCTGTATTCACTCAAAACTGGAGAGATCCGAGTACCCTTCAAGTCCGTTGCCACCATGTGTTGCTTCAAGCTCTAGCTCCCCAACAAACAATTGTCTCGGAGGGTGGAGCTACGAAACACCACTTTTTTCTCCATCCTGAATATTCAAGACCAGGGCAGGGGAAAATGAGTGGAATTTTTTTTTTTCCAGGCTATTCAAGTCTTAAACTAAAGGCTGTGTTCGATGTTAAATACGCAGTAGAATTTGAACAATCATCTTGACATTGAGGAACCGAAGTACAGGTACAGGTTTGCTTAATGGCAAAACTGAGGGTTGTTTGTTGTTTATATAAAGCCACACACTGTGTCTTTTTCTAGGAGATCATGAGGCGTTTGTGTGCTGGGCTGAGATTGGGGCCAATTCCTTGGTCTGGGAGTAGGGGTTCAATCTGGTAGGCTGCCTGGATAATCCTTCGGCTATGTCCCCTGCGGTTTTCTCAACAAACTTTGTGTGCTTGGTGGGGTTCCCCATCCAACCCTGGCCCTCCTCCATGACCAGACATGAGGTAAGTAACAGCCAAATGGAGGGACTGCAGGGGTAAGGGATGCCTTAGGGATGGGGTGAGGATGGGGCAGTGAGCAGTATTTTGGATGCAATACTGGGGATTTTTGGGTCTTGAGCGGGTGCACAGCTACCACTGTGCTGAAAATTATGGGAGAGCCTTCCTGAGGAGCTGGAACATGCATATGCCAGGCAGGGGGCTTGCGGTTCATGCTGGAGGTTAGTGCGTTGCGCTGGCACTGAACGCTTTGGGGAGTTTTTTGGTTGCTAAGTACTGCTAATACTGCTTTTATCACTGCTTTTAAAAACTTTTTAAATATTGAACTGAATCTACTGTTCTCCCCTTGAATTTGCACTGCTGCAGTTTGTTAAATGGAGAAGGTGGTATGTGGGGGGAAATTGGACACTGCGAGATGCCATTTTGGTCGGCGCTCCAGTTGCCCCAGTCGGCCAGAATATAAAATGAAGCCCGGGACACAAACGCACAGTGGACGCATGCAACGGGCCGGAACGGGGCCAGGAACAATTATTCTACACAACCAAGTAAGGTATACTACTTCTCCTCGCAATTACTAGCCCTTCTGTGAACCCCCAATGACAGTTGTGCACATTCAGTTGATTTTCTTAAGGGGGAAAACCAGTGCAAGCACTGCTCTATGCCCCTCCCCTGGGCCCACAGTCCGAAGACCATGTTCACTTCCAGATCCAGCTGGCACATGTTCATGATCAATTATAGATCACTCCCGTGCCATAAGTTGGAACTGTTCTCCTTCCTAGTGCTCGGGGGATCTCTCGGCCATTCAACTCTCCCAAATGGTATCAGGGCCCACACATGAAAAAGGCCACCTACTCGACCCCTTTTTTAATGATCTCCTGTTAAAAGTACAAGACCCATTCCCAGTAATTTGGTCGGACCATTTTATAATCCCCTTGGTCCTGGAGCTACCATGCTCACCCCCACCCCAAAGACCAATTACCTGGAAAGACTGCAGCTGGTCTAAACTACACGGTGATACTTGGAAACATGCCCTTAATACTAGACTTGATCTGGCCTCAGATTCTACAGTAGCAAATATGATCTCTCAGTGGATCAAACATTCACTCAATCAACTGATCCCTATAAAAATCCACACCAGACGTGCCAAAGATAAATTAGCCCCATGGCATAACACCCAAATTCTGGACTCAAAGGCAAGAATGTAAAAAGAGCCAAGAGGATATGGAGGAAAGACTACAGTGGGATAAGCAAATCAATATACCGAGGCACCATTAGACAATATCATTCTGAAATTAAAATTGCCCAAGCTGCATACTACAACGAAAAAAATAAACCGCGCCTCCAACTCCCCGCACAAAATGTTCCAGATAGTTAAATATTTACTTGAGCCCCCTCCAACTGTTCGACTATCGAACCCCCAATCGCCCAAAAAGAAATCCATGACATTTATCTAACCTTCGAAGAGCCTGCTCTAGACACAAAACTCATACTCAACAGAAACAGGCAGGAAAGTAGCAATATCGCATTCACTAACTTTCCCAACTTGACACTAGATAGTGTATCTGTCACCCATAGCAAAGTTAAATCAGGATCACCACTGGACCCTGGCCCGCCTCACAATCTAGCTAAAGCAGCAGAATACATCTCACCCACTTTACTAGAGATGCTAAACCTTTCCTTAGCTGAAGGAATAGTACCTGTGGCATGGAAACACGCTATGGTAAAAGTACCACTCAAAAAGTCCAACCTATATCCTCTTGATCCAGGAAACAACAGACCAATCTCGCTGCTCACTGTATTCAGCAAACATGTTAATCAGTCAGTTTCAGAATTCCTAGAAGATCACAACATTCTGCACCCCTCTCAGACATAGTTCCGACCTAAACATGGTATGGACACCTGGCAGTATTAGAGGAAGATAAAATGCTACTAGACTGAGGAGGTTCAGCAGCCATCATTCTCTTTGATCTAAGTCCAGCCTTCGACACAGTCAACCATGATATTCTCATCAACAGAATCCACAGTGCTGGAGTCTCGGGATGACCCCTTGCCTGGCTTAACTCCTTCCTGAGGGACAGGACCTTTCAGGTCTTCGAGGGATGCTGCACCTCAGACACTTTCCCACTGAAATGTGGAGTTCCACAGGGCTCATCATTAAGCCCAACAATATTTAGACTGTACATGCGTCTGCTGGCAGACATTGTTCTACCATTTGGGATTTCTATAATCTCATACGCGGACGACACACAACTGGTCTTTTCTTTTACTCACAATCAAGACCCACTTCCCCTCTCTTTAGGTCTCCTTAGGCACTTGCCTAGAGGAAGTAGCCAAGTGGACGAACTGCTCCTGTCTCAAATTAAACGGGGATAAAACAGAGCTCATGATCCTTGTCAATACTTCTATTCCCCTACGAGCCTGAGCTGGTCGGTCTGCCTGAGTACCCTCCTCCACCCCCAAGATGGCTGTAAAGAGTCTGGGGGTATGGCTGGACAAACCATTGACCATGGATACCCAGGCAATAAAGCTAGCGGCAATCTGCCACGGCACCCTCAGGATGCTCCTGAACATTCTCCGCCTGCTCCTCTCCTCTTCAAAAAGGATAGTGGTCCAGGCACTTATCCTCGCCCGTCTGGATTACAGAAACTAATTGTTCCTGGGAGAACCTAACACTGTAATAAGAAAACTGCAGGTGGTACAGAACTCTGCAGCTCGGATTCTGCATAATATTCCTAAGCACAAGTCAGCCTAGCAAGCCCTGATCTCTCTCCACTGGCTACCAGTTGCCCAGAGGAACAAATTTAAAGCCCTTTGCATTGCTCATAGGGCATTCCTAGTTAAAGGCCCCCTTATCTCTCGACCCTTGATCTTACCCTATACCCTAAGCAGAACCTTGTGATCTACCAATACCCGTTGGGCCGTGGTTACTACCTTCAAAAGAACGAGATGCGGAGGACGGTCCTTTGGTCACCACATGGCCAAACTCTGGAACTCCCTCCCCTACACTTTGAGGATAGCCAACAAGGAACTACCATCCAGAAACTCCTAAAAACATCGCTATTTAAGAATGAGCCCTTCTAGCACTTACTGGTCAGTCTGTGCCGCACTACTAGCAGGGGCGTAACACAGGCCCCCGCAGCCGCTGCGGTGCAGGGGGCCCCCCAGCTGCAGGGGGCCCCCTCAGGACAGTACTCGGGCCTGAGAACTCCGGATTAAATCTGGAGCAGGGGCCTCTCCGTGTACCTTGTAGCGGGGCCCTCTCAACTTTCGTTACGCCACTGACTACTAGCGCTGGGATGCCTACGGGTAGCTATGCGCTCTACAAATGCCACATAGATAGATAGATTGTATGTAATGCACCACTGCTCAAGAGGAAGTGTTCATGATGGGGGCTGATATCTTGGGCCTGCAAACTGGAGGACTGGATGGACCAATATGTACATACAAGGGTATCTCGGGCGGGCAGGAGGTCTTGATTTGGAGGGGATGTGGAGAGTCATGTGATCAGTATGGGTTGGGTGGCTTTGGCATTGAAGCAGTGGATGACTGGGTTATGTCCCCTGCTGTTTTCATGACAACCATCATGTGCTTGGTGGTATACCCCATCCATGATGGTGTAGCAGAGCATAACTGGGCATCACTAGAGCACTTGGTTTCATTTGGGGCACAGTAGTACTAGGTGCTGTAATGACCTAGGTAGCACTGGGGCTGGGGCTAGTCCTCAGAGTTAGTATTCCATTGCAGGTACCGGCAACACAAGATGTGTGGAGTGGGTCGAGGATCGGACAGTGTTGGGTGGAGTGATCACTGCTGCTTCCCTTAAGTGCGGATCAGGGGCAGTCAGTTGGAGCTGCAGGTATGTCTAGATGGTCAGAACAGAGGCAAGAGCTGGTTATGCGGGCTGATTTGGGTCTTGTGCTTACTCATCTACTTGTATGGTACACTGCTTCAACTTCCACTTCTCCCCTAGTGGACAATCCTTAACACCCATCAGCATAATCTGGCATTCATTGGTTATCCAACAGCACTCCCACTCAACAATATCATCATACATCAATGTGCCAGATACATCTTCAAGTGGCAATCCTCAGTCCGCAAAAGTAAGACAGAACCCTCTTACTGTCAAACACACAACCCAAGCACTAAAAGAGCGGCCAAACAGCAGACACACTTGACTGATGGTACTCCCAGATCTGCCTATAACGGCGACCAGATCGAGAATGTGCTATGACTGTATCTTGGTAATGTTTTGTTATGTCTGTCCCTCTGGCAATGGTGTGTTCTGTAAAGCATTGATCATATTTTTATACATTGTGTCCTCTGTTTTCCTTACTCACCCCTATGTCCCTCTAACCTATTGCATCGCCCTTTCTTTCCTAACCACATAATTTATTCACTAACTGTGGCTAGAAAATAATCATATCTGATGTAAGTTGTGCATAATAAGTAAATACATAGATATAACTGTATCCTGCAGTGCAGCCACTGGTTATATATACACATGACATTAACAGAACATATATTTTGGCTGAACTTAAAATCACATCAGGATTGGCTTTATGAGTAGCTGACAGGTACATCACACTATTTCTGCAATGTAAACATTCATAGATTTTTCGGCTCATTAGGCCACCTCATTAGGACACCATTAGAAAAGCTACCACTACTGGTAAGTTGCTGCAGGGAATCAAAGCTGTAAAGAATGTGTGTTAATTGTTTAGCAACACGGTGAACTGTGACACATTGATTACATGGTCTCTGATCAA
The DNA here is from genome assembly GCA_963921515.1 of Calotriton arnoldi. Lineage (NCBI taxonomy): Eukaryota > Metazoa > Chordata > Amphibia > Caudata > Salamandridae > Calotriton > Calotriton arnoldi. The sequence continues at coordinate 67,484 of CAWUFW010012725.1, forward strand.
GTAAGTGGCCCTTATTTACTTTCGGGCGTAGCGTCCTTTTTCGATGATGTTAATTAAAAAATTTCTAACTTGGATAAAAAATTCCAGCAGTCCCTCACCAGGGATGCGCTCCTTCTCAGCGTCTAACTCAGCTTGCCGGCACCTCAAAACAACTTTTCGGCTTGATCAAGTAAGTCGTTCTCTGTCTTGTTGCGCGGTTTCTGCAATTAATTAAGTACTGTCAGCCCTTACTAAGGGAGCCCCTACTTGAACTGCCCCTTAAGGGCTTACGAGGCTCGCTCAACTTCCAGTTTGGAATCAGACTTGAGCTCTTTGACACGTGATTAATCACCACAATACCCAATCAACAACAAGAGAGCAAGGTTTTTTTTAATATATAGAGGAACACTCCCAGTCCCCTGCGAGATAAATCAATAATCAAATAAGGGAGTAATCCCAATACAAGAGATAGATGGGATACGAGAAGGAAAGAAATACTTCTAAATAAAGAAGTATTTCTTTCCTTCTCGTATCCCATCTATCTCTTGTATTGGGATTACTCCCTTATTTGATTATTGATTAATCACCACAATAACCAGCAACTATCCCCCTGCCCCAAGTGACCTATCCAATTCTTAGGCACCTTGACAATCGCGCTGGGAGCTTTATCTCTCCTTGTATCTTGAAATTTTCCTCGTGATTCTCTTGATTCAGTTTTTCCTTTTTCCTATAGGCAAGCGCAAATTGTACAATATTAATTATAAACCTATTCTGTATAAATAATTAACACCGCAAGTGTGTATTTTTCCGGGATAACACTCTGTCCTTCTTTATTCTTACTTTATAGATATCAGGTGCTCACACACTTGTCCTCATGAAGATCTCAATTTCTTGAGATCGAAACGCCGTCGACCATAATACAACCAAACTCCTTGTTTATTATATAAAAAGTGCCTATAAGGAGTTTCTTCTTGTTGTCAATTCGATGTATGTTTTAAACGTTTTTCTCACTCACCACAGCACGCCTTTTCACTTATTTATGAGCATTGGATCTATAATTCTCTTAGAAAATTGAAATGAAATAATATTGATCAATGAATAAATTAATTGCTTGAAAATGTTTTCATGTGTTCCGTCCCATACTTGCCTAAGATAAACTGCCTAAAGTTGTAGGATATAGGGCTTACTGTCCTTTCTTCTTTTTAAAATAAATATTGCTATTGTGATCTATTGGCCTTAAATGAACCACTGATTCCCAAAACTATCTAGTACCCCAGGTTAAAAAAAATTGGGGTCCTCTTGTTATGTAATATATACCAGCAAGGACCAAGACAGTCTATTGTTTTCTTATTCTAAGAAAAATACAAACAGGGTCTGTCCTTTCTGGGGCATAGATACACTTGTTGTCACCCCAGCGAGGAGATAAGTGTTGTTTGGATTTTTTATGCGACTAAGAAAAATATTCAAATAGTGTTCAGGGCTCCCCGAATGACAGACTTATGAGTCTGTACTACAGGGAGGAATCAGGCACGGATTGGATTTTTTTCTGAACCGAAGTAAAAATCCAAACAGCTTCTGGGCTACAAGCAGGAGGGCAGGCACGAGTGTATGTGTATGTTTGGGTGTGTGTTGGCACTACAGCAAAGAGATGTGCACTGTTTGGATTTTTCTGAGGCTAAGAAAAAATCTCCACAGCACTAGTGTCACAGGGGACCATACAAACACACAGATCTGCAGCCCAGCGAGGAGCCCAGACGTTGTTTGGATTTTTTCTTCTTCGGAGCCCGGGTTTGTCCTGTACACAGGGAAACCTACTAACCCCTGACATTTCTGAACTCTAGACACCAGGACCAGTCCTGGATGGTATAACTTGTGTGGCTACAATCACTTTTTCATACCCAGAATGCCGTGCACAGGCCAAACATTAGTTAAAAAAACTAATTTCCTCACATTTGAGTGACGGAATTTGTGGAGAACAGCAAAACTCCAACAACCCAGTGTTCTCACTACTAATAAAAACAGGAGTGTGGGTGGGCCTATTGTAACTGACAGAGGCCAAATATACGACCATGTGAATTCAATATAGTGTCAATGTGGTATTCACATGGTCAAAAATGTGACTTATTGTTTTCCCATGCAATAGGCTCACCCACTTGGTATACTGTTTGTATTAGGAAATGTGTAGGAACATTGGATGGTAGGACCTTTGCTATTTGCCTGAAGTTATGGAGTTTTCTGGCAGAGAAAAAGGAAGAATTTTTTTATATATCCTTTACCATTTACAGGGAATTCTGAGTAATAAATGCATTGGGATTCATGCATGCCACATCACTGTGGATTGTATTTTACTTACAGTTTTCAGAAATGTCTCAGGTTGGTAGGTTCTCTTTGGCACCAGCAGGCTCTGTGCTCAAATTCCTCAGACTACCCCCATTCCATCTCCTCATCATAAATATTCCCTTGAGTCAAGTGGGTGGATCTCTGCTCAAATCCATGGAAAACCAACCTATCACTGATAACCCCACACTCAGAAACCATGGGGAACAAAGAGTTGGATCACACCATGAGAGGATATATTCCTGTGTAAAGAAGACTGAAGGAAGCTACCATTTGTGGAGGGAAAAATATAGACAATCTGACAAGTATTTTGTTCAATGCATTATCCCAACCAGCCAATCAGGGTGAGGACAGTCAGACGCCCAACAACAAAAGCTATGTGATGGATAAATGTTAAATATATAATTCACGTTATGTATTCATACAGCCCGTGGGTCATATCTGTGACTAAAGACAAGTACTCAAAACTGCCTTTTAACTTTCATCTGCTTTCCAAATTTCCAAACTTCACTGCACCCAGTTTTTAGCCTGTGATCACCCAGAACCCATTGAAAACCCAGGCATTTATGGTTCCCTCTTGATCATAAGACTCAGAAGAACAAGAACAAATCTGTTGGTCAGGCCTTAGCAGGCGTATGTACCTGCATGAGGGAGACTGGGGGGATTACCGTGTTTTCAGAAAAAATCCTACAAATCTCACAGCGTCATGTTCAGTATGATCTTCAGGCCAATCAGTCAGGGTGAAGGAGGTCTGGCACCTAGCAATAGAAAGCTTGAGATGTGCAAAGGTTGAATGTTTCTTTATAGCCCATTGGTGATATCTGACCAAATGGGAGGTACCCTAAACCGCGATTTTGCTGGCAGCTGCTTTTCAAATTGCTAAAATGCACTACACCCTGTTTATTGCTTGTAGGCACCCTGAATCATATCATTAGAAACCAATACATGTGTGGTTCCCCTTTGCATAGGAGACTCAGCGGAAGAAAGTTGGGGGTCAAGCCTTGGCAGGATATGTTCCTGCCCAGAGGAGACTCAAAGGAATTAACATAATTTGTAAAAAATCCCTAAAAATGTGACAAACGTCATGTTCAGGGTGTTCTACTGCCCAGCCAGTCAGGGCAAGGGAGGTGTGGCTTATACCTATAGATTCCTTAGTTCATACAACATTAGAAAACATATAATTATACTTTCAATATAGTCCTGAGATTGGTATAAGCAATCAAATGAACAGTACATCATAAACAGTGATTCTGCCACAATTTTGCAACTAAAATTATGTTACATAATTGACTGTGCAGATTACATTCCTAGGAAAACCCACATATAATTGGTGTGCCCGGAATCCACACATTCTTGGCTATATTCCCTTCGTTTGTGTTCCAGCACTTATGTTTGTCCATTTGAGAACGCAACAAAATATTGAACAAATGTGTTACAAAATGAGAATATCTCCACATTTGTCATTATAGCTTCAGGCTGCAGTGAGATGTTGATGTGGTTTTTGTACCAATACATTGCCCTGAATATGCTGAAAGAAACATACAGTGTGCATGGCTGGAGAAAGACAACTGAGAGGTACATGTGCTTGAACTACCTAAAGTAGAAATTTGGAAATAAAACTCCAGTAAATAGGTATGCAATCAAACGAGAAACGAAAGGGTTAACAAAGAAAAACAATGTTTACTCTTTTTCGTGTCATTTCAAACATCCAAAGCCACTTGTGTGCTATGGAATTAGAGCTGAAAGGGCATTCAAACCAAAAGCTTAGTTCATAAACTATAATCATTGGTGAATAATATTTTACAAATAGTTCCATGCCTTCATTATTTCTTTGTTTAACTGCACTCTGATAGGTAGGAAGTGTTCTGGATTTCCCATCTGTGTGTAAGGGAGCAGAATTGCAAAACGCCTCAAATGACTGATGGGTATGTATTCTATTCTGTATCCCCCAGCTTTAAAATAAGCAACTCTCCAGAAACATCATGCTTTACAAAAAACACCACGTTCAGCAAAATCTGCTCAAATCTTAATTGAGAAATATATAACTTATACATACCCAAATGCAACATATTTTCTGTCCATGTAGGGAGTGGCCTGAAGCGTAATATAAAACTGTGAGCCATTTGTGTGAGACCCCTTGTTGGCCATTCCCAGAATACCCCTCTTGCTGTGCGGAACTGCAAAGTTTTCATCTGGAAAAACATTTCACCAAAAAACATTAATTCATGCTGTTGACATTGACTAAACCTAGTAATAGAAAGTTTTCATCTAGAGAAAATTATGTTAAATAAAGGGTTATCATTCATATTGTAAAGACTGGACCGAACATGCAGATTTGCGTTTAGTTTCATTTGAACCACAAACCATCTACTTGAGGAGGTAAGCCTGAATGGGTGATGACCTCTCAATGTTTTCTCAAGTTAGATGAAAAGGGAATGATCAAGCCATGTTTTCTCAAGGGGGTTAAAAAAGAAATGAACCACCCATGTTATCTCACGAGGGGTGAACAGGTGATGGCCCATCAATGTTTTCTCAAAAGGATCCCAATTCAAATGCGAATTTCATCAAACAATTAAAGAGTTTTCCCTTTTTCCCCTAATAGAAATCTGGACATCTGTTATCAAGTTGTGTACAGCCAAGATGGAGCTAAAGCTCGTCTGTAATCATGACTGGATAGCCAGGATGGAGCTAAAGGCGAAGAAAGGTTTGCAGAAAAGTAATCTAGGCCATTTGGATTTCTGTAAGCATTCAAATGGTCTACCATAAACCATCTCCTGAACCAGGCATTCGTCTCCTCAGCTCCAACTCCCCAGTTTAATGCAAGAACTGCTATACTTGGAAATTCACAGATCTCCTGCAACATTTATTTGGTATTAACGCACTATGAAGAAAGATCCTAAACCCTGCCTCTAGTACAATACACTGAAAAACAAAAGCAATACATCATTCTCTTTCATTTAACTACCAGACTGTAGTGTCCTTTACTACAGGAAATAGTTACACATTTTCACCTATTTGTTTTCATGTTAAAGATTTACAGTGTATTCAATTTACAAATGGTCTCAATCACCCCAACAGTTAGTACCTTTTAATGAAAACACTTGCACATCTGGGCATTTTTTTGGCTACATCAAAAATTGAAGGCACCGTCTTTTAATCACAGTTCAGCAAGATTTCTATATTTTAGACGTTGGAGGAACATTCTCCTTTACAATGCTGATTCCCATATAAAAATGTACACGAAACTGGCAAGAAATGATGGTGCATCAGCTGTACAAACTGTTACAGACCATCTTCCAAACCTTTGCAATCTTAGTTTTACATTGTGTTTGAATGAGTTGCCCCTTCTGGATTTTATCATAATATCAAGTAGCAATGGAATAAAAATGAAGACTGTGACCACCATTATACAACTGCTCTCACCCTGTTATGCCATGGTGTTAAATCTGGTATAACAGCACCCCACTCTCACTTTTCATGACAATGGGCATTTCCGGCCTACTGAAAGGACAAGTTGAAGGACAGGGCGTTGAAAAAGTAGTCTTGCTAGAGTGCTGCACTCACTCACGCTCACTTACTTACTCTAATACAGCAGAGGAAGGTATGGCTAAATCTATGCCATATAAGAAACAGTACTTGGAACTCAGATCAAGGATACTTTATAGGTTATCTAATTTATAGTTGCTTTTGAAAAGGTCCCTGACATTTTGCTAGTGTGTTCAATAATGAAAGTGAGAAAAAAAGTGTAATATATTTTAAAGGGATGGTCTGCAAAACCCAGCGTGAGCTGTGTTGCTGCATTAAACAAGTGTGCTTAGTGGCTGTGGACACTGAAGACCAAATTATGGCAGTGCACATTTGCTAAAGAGAAAAGTATTGTAAAACAGACATAAATTTGAATCTAGTAATGTACCCACCAATCCTTCGAACGCAAACTTCTTTGTAGCATCACAGAAAAAGCCAAAACATAGGGCTTTAAGTGAGCTGGGTCTCTCCGGTTCTCAGACCCGGCAGTATTTTAGAACAGACATTGAAACGAGTCCCTATCGGGCCCTATATTAACTTTATCGGGAAAAACACTGACGATTTCTGAACAATTAATGTAATAAATGTTCAGGTAATCCATGTCAGTTGTTTAGTTCCTGTTTATATTTCACATGTTTTACTGAATTTTGCACTCCATTAGAATATTAGCTATTCCCAGGATGTGGTGTTTTTGCATTTTTTTTTCCTTCAGCATATTACTCTTATATAGTGCATGATTTGAAATGAGTCACCTCTAGGTGTTTATAGCGACCACGATTAAGAGCTCTGCAGTAGAAGCTGAAGTCAAAAAGGTGTTCAGAATACATGGTCATCCAGTCTTTTGCTTTTCTCCCGAGTGCACAAAGACAATGATTAACAAAGCCCATAGTCCTGGCCGGTTTTGGTTACTCACTTGCTGTGTTATTATATCTGGATGCAATAATAGAAAGCTCAGAGAAAAATTAAAATACCGGTGGGGATGGCACACTGGCACAGTGTAGGAATCAGAGAATGAGTTTATGCGGTTAAGCCACACCTATAAGTACGATGGCCACGCCCCTTTTAGAGACACCCCCCCCTTCCCGAACCACAATTTTTTCATTCCCTTTAAAGCTTTTCCAAAGCAGTATTGAATCTGCTGAGAGATTAGTTGCTTGGTTGTGACACATTGTCATTTGGTCTCAAAACCACAAGATGTGGCCTAACGGCCAGAGCTGCCGACTTTGTAGCTGGGGAACGAGGTTCAAGCCTCAGCGTTGGCTCAACATCCTGTGGTTCTGGGCAAATCACTTAATCTCCCTGTGCCTACCACAAATGAATGTGTCGGTCTGTAACGCAACTGGTGCTCATGAAAAGCACTCCAATACCTGCGGGTCGAGTTCGCGCTATAAAAAACTGAAACAAAAATGAAGACCCAACACGTGGGCTGACACTGCAAGAGAAGGACAGGGCAGAGGTTTCTGGTGCTTTCATGGAAAAATATCGAGGTTAGCTTGAAGAAAATTTGTGGAAAGTGAATGGTGCTTCGTAAGTACCTTAGACAAAGACAAAGGCGCCGGGAACAGAAATCAAATGCGAACACGTTCCTGATGTTGATCCATGACGGATGCCTGGATGCTACTGAGTGAACAAACAAAAGGGCGAGGCAATACTAACCTGTTTTTGGAAAGCATCTCTGTCCTCGGCTTTGACATAGGCAGAGAAAGTTGCAAGTGAATCAACTGAGGGAGCCCAGAGAATATTTAAAGTCCACTTCCCTTCCCTTTTGTGATTATAGTAGAGATACTTCCTAAGGAGCCAGAGAAGAAGCATTTACAGAAGGAAAAAAACTATCAAGAGAGGCAGCAGGAATACTGCCTACATTGCGGTCGTGCCTTGGGACAGTTACTGTAAACGTTAGTAAACAAGCATTGGCATAGCCAATAGGGTTCGCTTTTGGGACCTTATAAGAAATTGTTAAAGAGATGTCCTTGCCTGTACTTAGAGGTGTTGTTTAAGCGTTAATATATGCCCTCGCCCAGCACTCTCCTAGCTACGACAGCCTCTGTGCACTGTTTGTGACTGTCAATACTGAAGAGATATGAGGACAGGAAGTGTGGAAGGGTAAAGGCCATAGGTGGATGGATAGTGGGTACGGGGGGTGGCTGTGTATCTGGGATGGGTAATAGTTAGACGAATGGGAAAATCATGGATGATGGACGATAGAAGAGTAGATAAAGGAATGGATGGGTGCGGTGAATGAATGGATAGATGTTCGCAAAAAGTTAAACATAATTTTTATTTAAATGTCCATGCTAAGTTGTTTTACTTAGTAAAATACAGGCATTTTTTCCTAAAGAACGGTATATATCAACGTTAAAAAAAGGTTAACACCCTACCACATATCTCTCACTCCAGGTGGTTGTGAGCACATGGGTCATCTTGAGAGTCAGCACTGAGTAGGGTGACCAGATTTTAAAAATAAAAAACTTGGACATCTCACAAAAAAATAGGACTAATTCGAAATCACACAAGAGGCACAGAATGAGAGCTTTCATCAATATACAAACACAGAGGAGGTTTTTAAACCCAGAATCAAACATTTTATTTAAACAGCTTTCTAATTAGAGCTGCTAACTAGTACCTGTTGCTATGAAACAGCTTCAAAATAAAATATGCACACATACGCGAGCATTGTGATTCAACCCCCTGCTTTTTCCTTTAAATTGCAGTCACAGTTACGATGAATGTAAATTAACCCTGAAAGAGCTTTATTATCCTAATGTTGGCGACAATTTGGAATATCAGTCAATTCTACAATTCCTAATGAGCTTAAGCTTGAACAACCCTTTTCTCAATATAGCCTACAAAGCATCTGAACAGCATTGGAACCATTTTCTCTCTGTTAAATTACTCTTGCTTTACGTGCCTGTCAGGAGAGGTAAGATGGGGTGGGCCTGGCTCCCTTACGTTTAAACGGCACCATTAACTTGTGCAGTATTCATCTCTGTTGGGAGCACTTAGACTGCTGTTGCCACTTTGGCTGCAGAGAGGGCGGACTCTTGCCATTTCTCTTAGACTTGTAATTGCATTTATATAGCGTTTACTACCCCTGAAGAGGCGTTTGATCCCTTTAGATTGCACCCAAATAGAATACAGACATGCAAAACAGTAGTGAATGGGTGAGTCTGTGGGAGGTAAGAAAGGCAACTGGCTGAGGCAAACGAAGGAGTAGGGAGTACTGTGAAAAATGGAATTAAATCGGACAGGTCTGCCTGTACGGTAATGACGTGTCAAGTCTAAAATGTACACTGGAAGTGCCGCTGCATTTAGAAACTGCATTCACAACCACCGGAGAGTGAAACAACTCGCCACCCCCTCTTTTCCCTGCCTCAGACATGCAGTACAGTGTTGCTTTAGCTACAGACTGCATAGGATTAACACGATGCGCTCCATAATACAAGGATTGCAACCTAGCACTCGTTTACCAGTCTTTCCACACCAGGCAGAGTTCCCATAGCAACAGGTAAGAAAATATACAGCAGGCCAAGGCTACGCTTTCAATTAGTAGTAAATAAAAAAAATTAAAAATCCACAACACACAAACAGGTTCCACATCGTGCCCCTAAGTGTTAATTACATTTAACTGGCTGAGGCAAACAAAGGAGCAGGAAGTTGCGTGTGTGTGTGTTGGGACAGTGTGCGTGTGGAGGGGGGTAGGGACACCCACAGTTTTTACATGTGTTAATTATTAACCCATTCATTAAAGTCGAAAAGATGAGAGGCTAGGTTGGTCCTGCCAAGATTTAAAGTCGTGGCGCAGGTCACACACAGATATAAACAACGAGCGTTTGTACTGACGGAGCTTGCAGTGACATATACCATGACAGAGTACAGACCAGGTGGCTCAACTGCTTACAAAGCACTGTAAAATTACACAGGTGGGCACTTTCGAGTGTCTGCATTATCTCAAAAACTTATAAATATGAGCAAATCACCTAAATGGATGTAAGGTAACTGGAGATCATGTTATGCGGTTCAATAGCTTCGGGTCAAAGCTTATTTTGAATTCAGAGGTTTGTGCACTAAAAATATCAAGCACGATCTCGGTCTTTGAAAGTAAACAGACTTATTTATAAAACTCTGGCGAGATGTGAGGGGATTCGGAGCGCCGACTGGATTGGAAGTTGTAAATTGAAATAATGGCAGAGCCGATGTCACGACTTGCTCCCTGCATTCCCGTGTCCACCACCAGGGGGCTGAACTGGGGGAGTTTCCAGTCCTCTAATAAACTTCCAGACCCTCCCCTGCATGCAAATCCTGACTTCCAGCCATTTGGACACTTATTGGGAACTAACATCCATTCCCAATCCATGCCGGGTTTTGTGAAGCCAGCCTACTCATGCCTGAAAACTCCATTACCCAGGATTCCCTGCTCACTGCTTAGTCTCCACCCCTGCAGGCCAAGGATGGGTGGAGGAATTCAGCTCACCTGTGGCTGGCTGCTGCTAGCCTGCTCACACCTGCTGCACATGATTACTGTGAGCTCTTTTAAGCCCCAGCTCCCTTCAGTCCAGTGTTGGTCATTGTAAGCTGTTTACCGGTGAGACCGATCCTTGTTTCCTGTGCTCCCTGAGCTTTTTGTTTCCAGTGATTCCTTAGCTATAAGATAATCCTTGTTTCCTGAGCTATAGCTATTCCTTGTGCCTGAATTAGCACTGCCTGCAGTGCTACCTGGTTTCCTGTGTTCCTGAGCTATAGCTATTTTCCTTGTGCCTGCCTTAGCACTGCCTGCAGTGCTACCTCGTATCCTGAGCTATAGTTAGTCTCTGTTCCTTTTCCTGGGCTTCAGCTATTTCTTGTGCCTGACTTGCACTGCTTGCAGTGCGCTCTTGACTCCTTGTTTTCTGAGCTATAGCCATTTTCCTGTTTCCTGAACCAGCACTGCTTGCAGTGCTTCCTTGATTTCTGAGCCTTAACATTTCCTTGTTCCTGATCTGTAGTGCTACTTTGACTCCTGAGCCTTTGCTCAATTCTTGCCCCAGCACTGCATCCTATGCTACTTTGTTTTCTTGTTTCCTGACCCTGTACTATTCTAGTATACCCTTGTAGCCTCCCTTTCTGTATATCCTTTTCCAGTCCCTGCCTTTCATCTCATTTCCTTGGTTCCAGTTCTAGTTTGCTATCTTTCTATTCTGCTGTCTCGCTTCTGTTACCTTGTATGTTTGTTACCTGCTTTCTGCCAAGTGTGCCCTGTGATTTCCTTCCTTTCCTGTTAAGCACTCCTCTTTGCTAGCTCCTTGTCTATTGTGCTTGTGTTTAGTTCTACCCCTTTGCTGTTACTGCCTTGCGTGTTCCTGTTTGATCGCCAGGATCTGTGGGCACGGCTGACTACCTAGGTGGTGTTTCTTGTTCACTGTGAGTATTGTCTTTGAGTTACTGTTATAACATCACCCTAGGTATAAGCTCCACAGACCCTGCCTTTGTATACATATCCTATATGTGGGTATTTCCAGTCAGTATCTGTAACAGCAATTGTGGGTGATGAACTTATTGAGCTTCAGTCTTACCGTGTGGAGCTCCTGAGTGCTTTACCCCACATCCCCTTTATTGTTAACGTTGTTTCATGTTTAAGTGTATTGCACATCCGTCCTGGGTTTAAGTGATTCTGAATGCTGAGCTGCCTCATGAGTGCCCTTCCTTTCCGAGTCTCACCCTTCTTATTCACCTCTACAGGCTTCCCCTTTGGATCCCTTTTCTCCTCTGACTTCCTGTGTGCTCCTGGGCAGCGCTGTACTCCTCTCTGTCTTTGTTTTCTACCCTGTTCTCAGTCCTTGCCCAAGTCCCTGACTGTGTTCCCCACATAGTCCCGGACAGACCCCGACAGCCGAGTCCGAGAGCGGAGCACTGGGACAGCAGACCATCTGTGCAGTGAAGAGATAGCTCGTGACTCGGCTCCGCCATTATTTTAATTTACGACTTTCAATCCAATCAGCATTTCTCGGTGTGTGTGGGGGAGGGGTAGGCGATGCTGAGAGCTTGGAAGTTGGAAGTTCTCGAGTATTAAATAAACAAGCCCGGCAAACCTTTCATCAAGCCTGCAAAAACACAAGCCGAGTCAGGTAAACTAAAAAAGAGTGCTCACAGACATAAATAACAGAAAGAGTAAGATCACATGTCACAGGGGCAGTCCTCATGGGAGGTTACAAAAGTCCAAAAGGAGGGATTATTAAACATATTCACCAAACAAAAGCAGGCATTTATGAAGGGCAGTCAGAGGAACCAATGAAAAAGATGGGAGGTGCTTCAATCCCATTTCTAGAAACAGCATGTCTCGAAGAGACCTAAAAACAGGGGCCTCAGAGCTTGAAGTTGGCCGGTCCCTTCGAGTCACAGGCCTGCCAGAGATTAGAAACTGACATCGAAAGGCATCCCTATCGAGTCCTATATTCATTACCTTAACTTTACAAGCAACAACCCTGATCTATTTCTGAACAATATACAATCTGATAATGTAATCAGTGTCAGCGATATAGTTTCTGTTTCCATTTCACGTTTTACTTAATACTGCATTCTTTAAGAATATCTGCTTTCCTCAGTAGTTTTTTTTCCGTGCAGAATATTTTTCTTGTAAGAAAAAGCACCTCTTGTCCACTTTAAATCAAAAGGAATACAGGGAGTCAGAGGTAAAAACATTTGGTTTATTCAAGCTTGAACGGATGCAAGACCAACAAGGAAAAAGCTATTCCGTGTAGGTAATGAACAACCACACAGAATTCTCCTTTCATATTTATACTATACTTCAAACAAGTCCGCCTACACCCCTTCACTTCCCTCCCCCTAATCCATTGGAAAATTCCTTCCAGTTATACGTACAAAAAGAATAGCTAACCACACTACATTTTCAAGATAAGTGATCACAAGCAGTGGCGGCTCACCGAGGGAGTGGTGCTGGGAGGGGGAGGGGCAGGGTGGGGGGTAGTAGACTCGGACTTACGACGGACAGAACTCCCTCTGAGTTCTGTCCATCGTATGTACGAGTTCACTACCCCCCACCCTGCCCCGCCGCCTAGCACCACTCCCTCGGCGAGCTGCAACTGATCACAAGCCATTGCTTAATTGCAAATTGAATGGAAAAAGACCAGCGTGACTTTCCATCTCAGAGAAGCACAAATGATTAACAAAGTGTAATTATTCTAACGGCCACTCGGTACTTTTCCAAGGACATGGAGAGAAAAAAATAAAAGAATGTACAATGTCAGAACGTGCATGGAAAATTCCTCAAACAACGTTGTACAAAGTCAGGTGGATTTAAAAAAATGCCTGCACTCATGTTCATATTATATAACCTTTTCCTCAAATGGTCCTAGAACATGAGTTCAACATTTACCAATTGCCTGCTATCACTAACCTATAGAATCAGTAATAGATAATTTGATTTGGCCCCTCATATTATGACAGTACTTCATTTTCAGATATTCTCCATTATAGAATTGTTAACAGAGAAAATAAGAAACAAATGGGCTTTTGTAAGAAGGCTAATCTGTGAGGGCACTAACACTAATGTTCATTAAATCCCATATTTCTTCTTCTTGCATCATAAGCATATTCTGTTGTGGAACAGATCCATCGAGATGGCTTGCAGGCTGAAAGGAGAATACTGCAACACATGGGAAAACAACTGACACATAGACAGCACCCTAAAAAAATCCCTCCTATAACCAAGGCTATCACTAATAGTTTCCAACCCCTTGTGAGCAGTACTTCTCTAAACCAACCTGAACAAGTCCAGTCTCCAGTATCCTGATGTATTTCAGCAGCAATTTTGTGAAGTTTTTGAATGGCCAAATTCACATTAGGAGCGTTATCTGGGATATATACACAGCAGGAGCTGCCAATTAATTTGCATACCCCCCATTCTCTGCTAAAAGAATGTCTAATACAATTCTGTTTTGAAGGGAAACAAGACGGGTAGCTTGCATTTCTACAGTAATGTTACCGAGTGCACCAGTATTCTCATTAATAAAACAGCTTCCACTACTCTGATCAATTGGCGCACCTGTACACTAATGGCCATAGGACCCCAAAAAGGCAATATACCCTTCATTGCATCAATAAATTGCTGGTATCTGTCTGGTCAACTTGTACTTCCCGTTTACTAAGTCGATGTGTCCTGTGATAATCAGATGGTGCAAGGTAAGTGGGAGGAAGAATAAATGCAATATAGCATCTGCCTGACCATCCTTTAGGGAGCCAGACATAAGCCTGATTACCACAAACAAAATAGGTGTTTTGTGAAGCCATAAATGATGGAGAACTAGTACAATTTAAAATCACTGTATGGGAGCAAATACTATTCCCAACAGCAAGGGGCCCTTCACCTTGAACACAAAAGGGGGCGTTATGGGCATGCACAGGTATGGGTATCATAGCCACCTTGGACAGTTTTCTCTCATTAAAGGATAATAACATAGAGGAGTTATCATAGCCTGTAAATTCCGCCTTCTCCTCCATAGTGCCATAGATTCTAAAAGCATCTGGCCAGCATAGATAATAAAGGTGATCCCTAAGCTGGCTCTGTACTGCTTTATCAGTAACTTTGATATAAGAAGCAAAATTCAATTCCCACCAGGCACTACAAGACCCATTATAGGATAAAGGTAGAGGAATAAGAGGTGCCTTCCTTTTGACTGAAGATGGCAGAAAACCACATAGCCAACAATCTGTAGCATTATATCCAAGATGGGCATTATGTAAAACCTGAATGAATGTATTATTCACATATTGCAAGCGGTGTGCTTGCTTATGAGGGGCAAGGGTTATGTACTGATGCTCCGGTATTGGTGTGGTGACTGATGTCACTGATTTAGAGACTGGGGGGTTTTCTTCTAACCACCAGAACAACCCTAGCATTCCTAATATTATTATCAAAAGACACATGCACAATAATTTTCACTTTCTTGGTCCAAAATTGGTGTATACCAGACACTGGAGTCTTTTCCTCCTGCCATAAATCAGAGGGTGATTTCCCAAACGGTCTCAGTTCAATACTCCTAGTCTTACCCATATTGCATTATTTGTGTGTGATGTTCAAATACCTGTTCTTGATGAGTGATGCTTCTCCTAATATTTTGTCTTTATGCTCAGACCATTCTCCATTTTTTTCTCTTCTTTTCCAAAAAGAGAACCAAATCAAAAACAGCAAACAGCCAAAAGCAAAGTAACGTGGCTAAGACCTCCTAAAAATCCCTCTCTATTCTACCATAGAACATCAAGAGTTCCCAGTGTCCTTTACTTCAAAGCCTCACTGGCAAGCTTATGTACAGGTCCAGACGTTGGCGGTCTTGACCACCAGCATGGTTGCTATCTCTCCAGAGATAGTTTTTTCATTCAAAGTCTATAGTTTTTGACAGTCCTAGGTCTCAAATTATACCTAGGTGAATCACAATCCAGATGCTCAAATAGAGGTATTGGTATCAATTTGGGCTCAACAGGAGTGAAGTTGACCAGTGGATGTGCTACTTCTCCTTCTTCAATCAGCTTACCATCATTAAAAGATACTTGCTGTGGAGGAATTCCTTGCTTCACACATTGATCATAGAACAAAAGCAATGGAGCTTTCTTAACATGGTAGGCATGCAGGCTGTGTTTGTGTCCCATGCACTTTACAGCAGTCTGAGTGACGAGTATCACTTGAACCAGTCCTTTCCAGCGTGGCTCAAGACTGGATTTCCTCTGAAAGTGACAGGTGAAGACTCAGTCTCCAGGCTTCAGATTATGACCTGAACCTTCAAGAAGAGGAGAGAGACTGGCCTTCACCTGTGAATGAATCAAACGCAATTCTTTAGTCAATTGGTCACAATAATTAACAAGCAGAGGATATTCAATTTCACAAAATTTGCTAGGTCTAGGTACACCCCACACATTTGCAGGCCTCCCCATTACTACCTGGAATGGAGATAAACCCATTTTCGAGTGTTCAGTATTGCGCATTGAAAACAAAGCTATGGGCAAAGCATCAGGCCATTTTAATTTTGTTTCAGCACATATCTTTCCCAGTTTTCCTTTCAAGATACCATTGTATCTTTCCACTAGGCCTGCAGCCTGTGGATGATGGGCAGCATGAAACTTTTGCCTTATCTGCAAGCCTTTGCAGACCAGGTCCATCACTTGGCCAATGAAGTGTGACCCATTGTCGCTCCAGAGCACTCTGGGCAAACCAAATCTTGAGAAGTACTCCTTCAGGAGTATTTTTGCAGTACTTAGGGCTGTGTTATCTCGTAGAGGGTAAGCCTCTACCCACCTACTAAAGGTGCAAACCACCACTAAGACATACTTAAGCTAGCCCATTCGATCCATTTCTATGAAATCCATTTGCAGGACTTCAAAGGGCAAATCTGGAGGTGCAAAATGGCCTGTTGGGACTGGGGTACCTTTTCCTGATTTATAGGTAGCGCATATCATGCATCTTTTAACATGGGACTCTGCCACCCTGGGAATCAGTTTGTTGAACCATACGTGGTCTAATGTTGCCACTATTCCTTTGACACCAATGTGAGCCGGGCTATGTGCCATAGTAACAATAGCATTAACATAACAATTAGGAAGCACCCATCTTTGTTTCTCTGACAGATCTATCCAACATCCGGTATCATCTAATCTACCATACATCTGCCATGCCGCTTTCTTTTCCATGGTAGCTTCCTGTTTTATCTCTCTAACACATTCTAAGGTATTGTTAAACATTGGTACTTCAGGGACCCCTCTAGCTGGTCCTGTAACATACATTAAACTATATTCAGATCTGGCTGTTTGCTTGGCTATTGTATCTGCAAACGCATTTCCCTGACCTACCTCATCAATAACTTTTTTATGGGCACTGCATTTAACAATGGCAACTTTTTTTGGTAACATCAGAGCATCCAATAATTTTACTATTAATTCCCCATGTTTTATCTTACTTCCATGTGAGGTCAAAAAGCCTCTTTCTTTCCATAATCGCCCAAATGAGTGGGCAACACCAAAGGCATACTGACTGTCAGTATAAATATTTACAATCAGATCTTTACTCAATTCACATGACCGTGTAAGGGCAATTACTTCTGCTGCTTGTGCTGACATTTGCGGTATTTTACATGACTCTACCACTGTTTTCAAAGCGGTGATGGCATATGCAGCAGTGTTTGTACCATCTGGTAATTTGATACATGAACCATCGACAAACAACTCTCCCTGTGGGTCAGATATGGGAGTATATGTTAGGTCTACCAGTCCTTTGGTCTCTTCTTCAGTGGTGAACACACAATCATGGTGTTCTTCCCCTGAATCACTGGGGAGGGGTAGCATTGTGGCTGGGTTCAAAACATTGCAACGTTCAGAATGATATTTGGAGCAAAAAGTGTTAACTCATACCCTGTTAAACGTGCACAGGTCAGATGCTGGGTCTGAGTTTTGTTTAGTAGCACATCCACAGCGTGCGGTACCATAACTGTAAAATTGTGACCTAGAACGTATATTTCAGATTGTTTGACTGCAACAGCAGCAGCTGCTACCGAGCGCAAACAATTTGGCAATGCCTTAGCTACTGGATCCAATGTGGAGGAAAAATAAGCACAAGGTTTATTCCTCCCCCATGGGATTGTGTTAAAACCAAAAGACCACAGCCATCTTTCTCATGGACAAACAAAAAAAATTCCTTAGAATAATCAGGGTTACCCAAAGCAGGTGCATTGCATAAAGTGTTTTTTAATTGTTGAAAAGCATGCTCACACTCATCTGTCCAAGGGAGTGGGTTACTAATATTCTTAGATGTTAGAGCAATCAAAGGTTTTGCAATTAAAGAGAAATTAGGTATCCACTGCCTGCAAAAGGAAGTCATACCTATGAAGGCACGAACATCAAATTGGGTCTGGGGATGTTTCATTTTCTGTACCAAATCAATTCTTTGTGGGTACAGTCTTCTACCCCCTTTTGACAGGAGGTGACCTAAATAGGCTACCTCCTGTTGACAATATTGCATTTTAGATAAGGACACTTTATGTCCTAGGAGTGCTAAATGATGTAACAAATTAACTGTTGTCTCCTTACAACCTTCCTCTGTATCTGAGGCAATTAATAGATCATCAATGTATTGGAGTAATACAGAGCATTTTGAGGGGGTAAAAAGATCTAATTGTTTTTTCAAAGCTTGACTATATATACTAGGGCTTTCTGTATACCCTTGAGGAGCACGTGTAAATTTTAGGGAACGCCCTTGGAATAAAAATGAAAAAAGGTATTGACTTTCTTTTGCAATGGGCACACTAAAAAATGCATTTTTTAAATCAAGCACAGTAAAATATTTGGCTGAAGACGGAATCATGGTAAAAATAGAATTCATGTCAGGAACAACAGGATATTGGGGCACTACAATTTTATTTATAGCTCGAAGATCAATCACTAATCTATATTTATGAGGGATTCCCTCTGTGGTTTTTTTAAGAACAGGAAGTATAGGACTATTACATGGGCTGCCTTCTGTTTCTTTTATTATCCCCTTATGTATTAAATCAGAGATAACCTCTTTGAGACCTTCCTCTCCCTCCCGGGACATTTTGTATTGAGGAATGCGGGGAAAGGGAACACCTTTTGTAACGGTGATTACTTTGGGATCTATGCCCATTTTACCAACATCATTATCTCCTGATGCCCAGACCGTTTTATCAATTGCCTGTAATTCAGGTGGTATGTGAGTTACATCTGTCATTGTAAAACATTTGCTAAAATTATCAGAAGCTATTGATATAAAGACACCATCAGGCGAACAATAAATGTTAGCATTCAGTCTTTTCAATAGGTCCAGACCTAATAAGTTCTCAGCACAATTTTTAGTAAGCACAAATGGGACAGAGGTGGTGAAGGGACCTATAGTAACATCTAGGGATTTGGAGATGGGGCTCTGGATGGGAACACCTGAGAATCCCACTGATGTATTCATTCTGCCAGAGAGGGGAGCCCCTTGAAATTGGTCCTGAGCCACAGAGGTGCGAGTGGCACCTGTATCAACAAGGAAGTCGCGTACTTCCCCTTCTATATCCATGGTGACATATGGGCCTGCTTGATTAGCTGGAATCATGACCCTATTTCCACCCTTTCCATTGCTGTCCTATTGTGAATACTCAAAGGTATTGTAATCAATGTCAGTAAAATCTTCAGTATAAAAACTTCTGTCAACTTGTTGACTATCAAAATAATTCTGACGTCTGTTGTCATTCTGACGCTGGGCGAAATCTTGCCTATTTGCGCCACATCTCCCTGTACCCCTTGGCACTGAACTACCTCTTCCTTTTGCCACAGTTACTTGGCCCTGTAGGCTAGGGCATTCATCCTTCCAATGACCCTCTTGAAAGCAATAGGCACACTGATTTTGGCCTAAAAAATCTGTGTTGCTGCGTAAGAGTTGATAAGGCTCTGCCAGCCCCTCTTCCACGTCCACCTCCCCATACATTTCCCATACCCCTTTGTCTTATCCTGTCTGGGAATGCTTGCTGTAGCAAAACCTTTGTTTTTAATTCTTTCAGTTTCTTATCATTCTTTTCTTTATTTATTTTCTGGTAATTCTCATAATATGTAGCCATTACCAAAAGATCTGCAGGTTCTTTAGTTGGCCAGGCGCTCTCTGATACTTTAATCAACTCTCCTAATTCTTTCATCAAATTTGTCAGCAAACATTCTTTTTCCCGTGACAGTTGCCAAATCCTGACCACTATGAGCACTGAATATTTCCTCCATCCTAGTAAAATAGTCTGAGACTTCCTCTGTAGGTTTTTGTTTACAAGCTGCTATTTTATTCCAATTTACATCTTCCCTTGGTATAATTCGTAGCAATTTATCAATAATAAGATCAGGTAAATAAAGTATAAGTTGATCTGGTCTGGCTCCTGGTCTTCTCTGTGTGTCAAGATTTTCAAAATGTACCCAAGCATGTCCAAAGTGCGCTACATCATCATGTCTACGTATTCCATTCCATATTTCGCTGGGGAGTAAGGCATCAAAAAATAGATCCAAGTCCTTGAATGTCATTACACATAATTTAGCTGCTGATTCTAAGGTTTCATAAAACCCCTTTGGGTTTTTCCTAAAGTCTGGCAAATCTTTCTTTATTGCCATTAATTCATACCTACTCCACGGAGTATGAACAAATTGAGGAATGGGGTTCTGAACAGGAACACCAACAGCAGCAGGGGGTGCAGGAAGGGGGTGTATTTCCCTCATGGGATATTCCCCATTCATATTTTGATATTTTCCTCTAACCTTAACACCCCAATGCAAACCATTTTCAACAGCCCGTGGGACATCTGGGTAAGGGATCATATGACCTTGCGCATCATGCCACAATTGTAACACCTCTTGTGGGGTATTTTTATTACACCATGTCCACCAGTCCTCTATCCTTTCAGTCATATACTGAATGAGTAAGTTTTGCTGAAAAACATCAAACCTATTTACAGTAGGCATAACAGTATTCATGGTGGCATTATTTATGTCATCCATCCATCTATGGGCTATCCTTTTTAACACTTTTGGATCAGCTCTCTGTGATCCATATCTAATATTAGGTCTGTCCCTCCAATTCCCACTCCTATCTCTCAAATTACCACTATGCTTGTGAACCAAAGGTGGGGTACCTGCAGGTGTATTTCCAGCAGATTGGGATGCAGAAGGGGTTTGTCCAGTCACTAGCCTTGGTAAAAAATGTACCTGAGGGGTAGTCAATACATTTGGTGCAGGTATCGCTTGTCCTGCTTGTGACTGCTGTTTAACAGCAGACGGATTAAGTAGTGGTCTGGTTGGGACAGGCAGTTGCTGACCTGGTAATGGAGCAGGAAGGATTGGTACATTTAAAATGGGTACTAGAGGTGCAAGTCCCTGCTGACCCATCTGTAGTGGTACATTTTGTGCCTGTGCAGCAGGTATGGGAACCTGTGGGACATATGGTGGGGGATTCTCCAATAGTCTCTCTAATACCTCATCCTTGTCTACATGTTCTTTCTCTTGTGTCACATATGTCTTGTTAGTGGTCATTCTAAACTCTCTGTCCATACATTCAATACTTTCAGTTTGTTTTAATTGATCATATGCTTTGGCTTTCTGCAACACTCCCTTTTTCTGTTCTTGTTCCTTCTCTTTTTGTTCTTTAATTACTAACATTGAAGCATGTTTTTCCCATTTATTAAAACTGTCCCACATTGCTTGCCTGACCTTTTTCTCAAACAAAAATTGCTGCAAATATTGAATTTTATCTAGATCAAATGAACAGTCCAGCGGCCATCTCGAGTCCTCAAATCCCTTAGTATATCGATGCCGTAGTCTGTTCCACAAGTTCACACCTGTTCCATATTTTGTCATCATCTTCCATGCAGGACTACCCTCAACTGGGACTGGATGGGACTCATCCAGGCGTGGACTCATGAAACAGCAACAACGACACCGTGAAATATATTTCATTAGTTTGCTCATTGTGCCTTAAAGTCAAAGATCATCTAAATTAGAAAACTTACCAATACAATCAATAAAGGCCTATTTATCAGGTCCAACCTGAAACCCAACCAATATAATGCAATAAAATTCTCAATACCAATAACTAATCAATAATTCAAAACGCCTGTTACAAAATACCTCAGAACAATCTCACCAGGTATTTGCTGAAGAAGTCCGACTCGCTGTACTCTGCAATTCAGCCACTTTTCGCTTGACCAGTTTGGAACCTCTGCTGGGGAGATCCTATTGCTGAGGGACAGCAGTTTGGGACCTCAGATGGCAGCTGCGAGAAACTAGTCTCATTAGCAGGGGCCCCAGCGATCCGTCAGCCTCGGGTCGTGTCACCTCGCCACAGACATAAATGCTGTTGGATTTCCCACGTAGAGGCCCCACGTTCGTGCGCCATTTGAGAAAAAGCACCTCTTGTCCACTTTAAATCAAAAGGAATACAGGGAGTCGGAGGTAAAAACATTCGGTTTATTCAAGCTTGAACGGATGCAAGACCAACAAGGAAAAAGCTACTTGTGTAGGTAATGAACAACCACACAGAATTCTCCTTTTATATCTATACTATACTTCAAACAAGTCTGCCTACACCCCTTCACTTCCCTCCCCCTAATCCATTGGAAAATTCCTTCCAGTTATACATACAAAAAGAATAGCTAACCAAACTACATTTTCAAGATAAGTGATCACAAGCCATTGCTTAATTGCAAATTGAAAGGAAAAAGACCAGCGTGACTTTCCATCTCAGAGAAGTACAAATGATTAACAAAGTGTAATTATTGTAACAGCCACTCTGTACTTTTCCAAGAACATGGAGAGAAAAAAATAAAAGAATGTACAATGTCAACGTGTATGGAAAATTCCTCAAACAACGTTGTACAAAGTCAGGTGGATTTAAAAAAAAATCTGCACTCATGTTCATATTATATAACCTTTTCCTCGCTTGTATCATGCATAATGTGAACTGAGTCGCTTTTAGGTGACTTTGTGAGTTCATGATGTGGGTGGGTTAATTGATCACCTTTGGAACTCTGGCATTGAGGCTGAAGGCAGTGTCAGTTTCTCACAGTGCCTGTCAGTGGATCATAAAGATGTTCAGAATACAAACTCATCACATCCTCGCTTGCTCAGAGCTATTGTCACTTGTGCCTCTTGTGATTGTATGTGAAAGTGTTTGAAGGAGGTACGCAGGTTTCAAAATATTGACAGGGAGAAATTAAAGAAAATGCAGTGCTTAGAGATGAGTGGGTAATTGCGTGTGTGTAGAGATGTAGATATACATGCAGGAGAAATACATGCAGGAGAAAGTGAAAATAAGGTGCTGAAGAGGAAAGAGAGGAGGTGTGAGATATGCAGATGGAGGGTTTCAAAAGAAAAAGTGCATACGTATCCAATTGTGCGACTGCAGGATAAAGTGGTGCAAACAGAAAAAAGGAAGGGTTTGACACACTGTGAAAACCACTACCCCTTTGTCAAACCTTAGTAATGTTAAAATCACAGTCTCATATTTTCAGAAATGAAATATTTTTTATTCTAATTATTCACAACAAAATCATTCTTTTTTTTCATTTCTTTTAAAACACAAATAAGCCAGACCTATTGGCAAAGCCAATTGGTCTGGCTTGTTTTAGGCGCATGACTATTACTGTGCAATATGTCTGGATGCAATGACAGAAACCTAGAGATACACCAAAACACTGGATAAGTGGCACGCTATACTAAGCAGTGGATTTTAAGTTAAATGTTTTAAGCCACACCCTCAGTTTCATGGGCCTTGCCTCCTGGAAAAGATTCCTAGTTACGCTTCCTAGCTACGACCCTTTCAGACACCACCCCTCCACTTTTTACATCTTACTTAAAGCCCCGAGGGATCATATGATGATGGCCTTTTCTTGTGAATCGCAGAGCCAAGTGCCTGTTTTATGACCCTGAAGAGCTTAAGGTGAATTCATTTAACCTCATACTTTGCTGAGTTAGTGCATTATTTTCAGACAACACAACCCAGAATTGCAAAGAGGCAATCCCTGCCCGGTGTTTCTACGCTCTGCTATCTGAAAATAAAACATTAACTCAAAGAAATATTGGGTTAAATGAATTTACTTTAATTCCTAAAGGAGCGCTCTTACCTGTGCTGGGCCAGAAAATCCCATCATGATACGGCCCCCCAGAAGAAAAAACGTGTACTTTAGATAGTTATTCAAGATGCTATTATTTCTGAACAGTTAGGGAGAAACGCTCGACATGCTACTAAGTACAACTGTACTACACTGCTGTCATGATTTATAAGTTTACCTGAGTAAGTGGAAAAGAAGTGGTACTATGAACAAGAATTTACGCCACACCAAGGTGGTTAATGTGATAGACAGAGAGGGTAAGCTTGTGGCATCCTAAAAAAAAAAAGAAAGATAAGCAACTCTGGACAGGAACATCTTGAAAATGCAGAAGGAGAACTAAAGTTAGAATATGAAGAATGCAGAGAGCAGGCAGTGGCTTGATGCATACAGATATAGATATGTGTCTCAAAGTACATAATAGCAATATCATGAGCGGATAGAAGATAAAAAACACACACATGAAATGGGGCAATGTGCCTTAAAGATGAAGGAAGCAATGACAGAAGATAAGGATATGGATAATGCCAACCTGCCTGACCACACTTTACAGATACAAATAAAGCTCGATGAAGCAGAAGATAAGAGGAGCTGAGGCAACATTGAATATGGCCCAGACTCTGGCTTTGAGCTAGGCACACAAAATAACTCCAGTTATCTGGTGGATTTGCCTCCTATAAGACAAAAATCCTTATTAAAATACAACAGCCCGCTAAGAAGGGCAACTAGTGTCTCATTGAACCTAAACGAAACGTTCTAAGAAATGCTGATCCTGCCGCATTCAAAGCTTGGGAGTGCTTATGTGAAGAGCCAATAATTTCCCAGCAGCATCCCTTCTAAGTGCTGATCCTGTCCTAGTCAAAGTATGGCGGCAATGCTGAGAAGTTTGTGTAGATGCATTAAGTGTATAAAGCAAAAACTTTCCTAGAAAGCAAGAGAATGCTATGCATATCAGAAAAGCAGAGAGGGAGAGAAGGAATATGGAGAGAGATAAAGAGTTACAGAGAGAGCGAAAGGCAGAGGAAAAAAGGTGGAGGCAAGAAAAATGAGAGAAAGGTGGAAAGACAGGATAAAGGTGGGCAGACGTTAGTAAGGAGAAAAGTGTAAAGAAGGTGTGAAAGACACCATTTTTCTTCTAGCTTGTGGAAAAACATGTTTGCTCCTATCAATCTACATACATACATGCATACGTACAGTCAATTTATTAGACCGTGAGCTTTTCCATTTGAGAGGTGTGACTAGGTCTATGGATTATTTTGTTGCTTCTTGGGTAATTTAACAAGTTAATCTGGGTGTGTGTTCAAGTGTTCATCTCTTTGTAGGATGCTTCCTGAGATAGGTTTCACATGGATCTGGATGATATTCTTTACAGTCTTCAAAATGAAAACACTGTTCAGGTGGGCATGATAATTTTGAAGGACGCTGCATTAAGGTCCGCACAGTCTAAAGAAACTAGGAAGAGGTTTTTGAAAAAGATGAAGTTCAACCTTGTTTCCTTTATTGGCTGTTGGGAAAGGGGAATGATTTCGGAGGTTAAATGGGACACAGATGTTCTTTAAGGACTTTGGGACAGATCTGGTTGCAAACTGCTACAAGTATTTTGCAACCCTTAAAGATATTTAAGAACTAGCCCATGTACTAATGGGTCAGTTCTTAAAAATCCAAATCGTGGTGGGTCAGAATCCGACCTACCTCATAAACATTAATGACCAAGGAAGCAAATTGCAACTCACTATGATTGGATGCCAACCACTGGGACGGTTTCCGCTTGGTTAAGCAGACCACCATGTCTGTGATCAAATCTCAATAAAGTACACTTCTTTATTTAATCGCAGACTGATTTCCATGGAGTTAACATGCCTGTGTTTACAAAGAAATGTTTAAAGCCTACTCCTAAAAATATTTTGGGGAGCATTCACAAGGAGGAATAGGAAGAGGAAGTGGAAGGGGTCCCCAAGGGACCTCTTGCCTTTTGTGAATGGGTTACCACTCCAACTTGGAGGTCGTGAAATTTTCAATTGTTTACAACTACTATTTTGGTCCTAAGTCATTGATACATATGGATTTGAATTGCTATTTGGACACCAAGAACACGTTCCTTCCAAATAGCAATTCCTTATCCATTTCTAACCCCAATTTAGGAGTCAGTTAAAAGTTAACAATTCCTAAAATGGGTTTAATACATTGCTAAAAGCAGTTTTCTGGTCACAAACTCCTAAATCAGAGATTTGCAACCAAAAAACTGCTTTATACATCTGGCCCTTCATTATTTTATTTTTGTGCCAGTTCCAATATGTATTAAAAATCTCTTTAAATAGATACCGGGAGTATTCTGAAGCTAAAGTCGTGGCAAATTCAGTGATGTTTTCAGGACATGGGCCTCATACTATTATTACATTCGCAAAAAAGTGGCCACAAATTGCTCACTGACTTTCTGCAAATGGAACAGTATTTTGTGAACCAACCTAAGTACAAACAGGCCGTTTCTCAAAATACAGATTGCAGGGGATTGCATAACGACCTGTTTCATTAACATTTATTAGGCAGGTTGTAATCTGTAACCCATTACGATTGGCCACAATCATAGTGATGGTGGCCTGCAAGGCCAGCAGACCACCATGTTTGCGACTGTGTTTAAATTAAGATTTTTTTTTAATGAAGCCTGTTTTCCTTAAAGGAAACAGGACTGTGTTTAACAATATTGATTAGCGGAGTTCGCCACCCGGGGTTAATTTTGAGTTGATTGGCTGGGGACCAATGCCTGCTAATCTCCCTGCTGGGTGGGGGCAATCATCCAGCAGTCAAGACCAGTTGCCCTAAGCTTGGAGCAAAAGCTTACCAGCCTTCTGCCAGCCTGCCAAGACCAGCGGACCCAGTGAGGAGGAAGAGAGCACTAGACGAAGTGAGGCCTAGTGGCGATCCTGCTGTGGGTCCTGGTGAGCGAAGTGTGAGACCTCAGGTCCAGTCGGGAATGTTGCAGGAGTGAAGACCGTCGCCCTTGTGCCAGCGAAGCCGGCGACCCCCGTGTGCCAGAAGAGGGTCACCATGAAACTAGGGCCGTCACCCCTGTGCAAGCAAAGTCAATGACTTCTGAGTGCCGGGAGGGGGCCACCATGAAACAAGGGCTGTCACCCTTGTGCAAGTGAGATTGGTTACCTCAGTGTGCCAGGTGGGGAGCCATCATGAAGGCAGGGTCATCGCGCTGGACCATCGACCAAAGGCTGCTGTGAAGAACACTTACTGATTGTCAAAGGAACCACAGAGAAGACATCAGACACCAACACAGGACGTCTGAAGACTGAGTAGGCCTGATGCATCATTTGGGAGAGACCGTGAGAGGTTGCGGACCCTCAGCATTGGCAGACTGGAGCCCACAAAGAAGAGCCCTGGGCCCTATTTCACTTGACAGCTGCCATCAGATCATGTAAGATTGTTCAAGGATGTCACGCCTGCCAGGGACTTATACAAACTCAGTGCGCTGCGTTGCTAAAGTTGACTATTTGAAGGCCACAATCTCCACATTTGGGCTCCGGAACCCCTGCTTGCCCCATGTCCTTCTGAAATGGATTGTGACAGTGTGTTTGATTTTAAAGTATAAGAATAAATCTAACAGAGTTGTGTTCTGAATTGGGCAATGGACAGGAATGTCCCCTCGTGATACAGGGCTTCCATTTTAAACAGTCCAAGGTGTTTCATTTGTCGCTGCCCCTTGTGCTCCCTAATAATCAGCAGATAGAGATTGTCTGTTAGAGGCATATTCGGGGAGTAGAACACCCCAGTCCCCAAAGCCAAAACGCGCCTAGCCCGTGGGACAACTGACTGCTCTTAAAAACATTTTTACAACTATTCACAAAGGGGAAGCCCCTTCCTGTTTGCTAATGGGTTACCACCTACTTGAAGTAGGTGGTAAAATGGGAATGTTTTGCGATCGCACTACAGTCGCAAAACATTCACACATACCACTGCGAGTAGCTATTAAGAAGGGACGCCCTTAACACGCCCATTCCTAATACTGAATCACTAACCCATTTTGAGATTTGGTAATACGATACCAAATCTCAAAATAGGGTTTTGTACATTCAAAAAAGCTTTTTTGCACTCGCAAATGGCCTGATTGCGAACTCAAAAAAGGTACATACATCTGGCCCCAAGTCCTCTCTCCACTGGAGTGGGAAGTCCAATGAGGGCCTAGCCTTGGTGCAACTTTGTGTTTGCATTTCAGGATATGTGTGAATGCAAGAAGAGGAGCAAATGCTTTTCTTTTTCAAAGGCATGTTTTGCTAGTAAGTTAGTCATTTACTTTTTTCACACTGGCTGTTAGCATTCTCCAGTTACTTTTAAAATATTTGCAGTATGGTATTACTGACAGTAGTACTCACCGCAGAGTAAACACCAGAAACCTGTCTTGGGTCGCTTTTTAAGCTCAAATTTGTATGCATGAACTAGAAAAGAGTCTACTTGAACAGCGTAACGTGTATTACAATGTAAACTGTCAACATCGCTAAAACACAAAAAACTTATAAAAGCAGCCAAATAAAAATGTAAGACTTTCATCTTTGTGAAGACTTAACAAGCGTTTTTCTTACACATCACCCTCTTAATGTATCCATATATACACACCATGCCTCCATGTATGAATCTATTGATCCATCCACATATGCACCCATCGGTCTACATGTCTTGGTGTGTGTTACCTATGTTTGTATGTGTCTCTGTGTGGGTGTCTGTGTGTTTTTGTCTGCCTGTTGGCATCTGTGGATGCATGCCTATATCTAAGTTGCTACGTGTGCAGGATTTCTGTGTGCAAGTTGGTCTTTGCGTGTAAGAATGTCCCTAGGTGTGTTGCTCTGCCTGCACATGTACTAATATGTGTACTTCAAGCAATCTAACTCTGTCTTGATGACTCATCAGTGTTCACTGCAACATAGATTTTCCTCGTACTCTTTGAAAATTAGGGCAATGTAGTGTTACTACAGACTCTTACTTACAAAGTTGCCACAAAAACATATCATGCAAAACTTGGAAGTATATTATTGCATTTTGTTTATTTAGTTGTGGAAAGTATAAAGAACAGACCATAGCCACAACCATATCTAAGTGGCAAAGTGGGAGTAAATAAAATCAAGGAAAATATAAATTACATCATTTCATACGAAAACAGTCAACAGTACACAGGAGATTTTGTGGTTTTTACGAATATTCTGTATCAATGTTCACAATGTATTAGGCATTAGGGGGAATAATAATCATAACAGACTTGATAGAGTAATATGATTGGAAAAGGGAGCAAATACATTTTATTATACATATATGTGTTTTAATACATTAGACATACATCTGTGAAAATCTGATACAATGGTGAGTTTGCGGTACTCTTTATTTATAAACATTTTTTATTAGGTTTATTTATAACTATAACATGAACAAACAGCAGCAGTCGATTTTACAATCAGGACAAACAGGAAATTCCTTCCATTAATATAAATACAACGGGTATGTGATGTAGCAATACAACCATGATAGACATCTTTAACAGTTGGCCTTCTTCTAGCAAGAAGTTTACCCATCAGGTCTTCTTGCGTTTGTTGTCATCCAATCACCAATCACTCTTTTTTCTATGTCTGCGCATCTGTCCATCCCTCTGAGCCACTCTGTGAATGCAAATGAGCAAGGGACATGCAATGTCTCTTTTCCTTAACTGACATCCCATCTGTCACGATCCCACCCAGGCGTTGTATGCATGTGGGTAGGTAGGGAGAACTACACCTACCAGCATGCATCTGGGCAGGCAACCGGTTCTTCCCTGGAGGCTGGGCTGCTATATATAGCCTTCTTCCAGGGGGATCCGGTGCTTGTCACCTGAATCGAGTCAGTATCTCCTGGGATCTTTGGCGAAGCAGTTCTTTGAGCCGGCGCTCGACACGCCGCGAAAAGGGACGCTGCGGAAGCCCGATCAGGCTCGTGACTGGCCGCATTTTAGCCCGCTGGTGCTGGGGAGCTGCCAGCAGTGTCTGTTTGTCTGCCCGCGCACCTACGCGGTAAGACCTTCCCGGAACCACCAGGAGTTCCTCGCATGTGCGGTCGGAACTGGGTGCTCCTGCTCTCTTCGAGTCACCCGTAGTCCCGCTAATGCGCCGAGAGGACCCGTGCATATTTTTACAACTTTGATTACTGGCGTGAGGCCACGGGGAGTGCTTCCTCGCGTCGCACACTCGCCAGCTGCAATCCTTAGTCCCGGTTGCTACTTCTAGAAGAGGAACAGCGCCTCACCCCCGCAGTGTGCGTTCTCGGCACTGCCCTGGAAACCGGCGCTGCTAAGCTCCTTCATCGTTGTGCCTGCAAGTGTGAGACGTATCACACCCACCGCGCCTACTTTTGCCTTATTTCAGGACATTGCGCAAGCTCTCAGGGAGAGAGTTTTTCCGCGCTGACTTTGTTTTTGCCTTTCCATTCGGCTTACCTGCTATTTTTTTTTTAATTTTTTTTTTTTTTAATTATAACAATTTTATTGAAAACAAAAGGCAGATATAGCAGACATAGCAGAGTCAGCAGTCTCAGGGCAATCAATTCGGTGGTATACATTACCAATAGCATTCAAAAAGAGAGTACACTACACATCTTCCGGACCGAAAGAATGGCATTCATGACATTGGTTACAGCTTTACAGAGGTTTAAACAATAGGAAACAGATGCATGTTCTTTATACATTGAGGTTCTAACAGTGGCCAATCAGTGACTATGACCCCTCTGCCCCATCCTGCATTTCCGTCAAAGTCCTCATCTACCTTCTCAATTCCACCGTGGGGGAAATACATATGTCACCCCGGTATTTATTCCACTTACCCCATTTACTGTCCCATTTTTTGGGGCAGCCTCGCCCTTTATACACAGTCTTTTCGGCTACCATGGCATGGTCCATGTCGGTCGCCCAGTCTCTTACCCGTGGCAGCACCTCCGAACCCCACTTTTTTCGGCGATATTACGCTTTGCAATGATCCACCCCATGGCCGCCCATGTTTGTTCCGTTTTGGGTAAGGTCCGTGGCGTCCCAAATATTAAGGAGGCAAGCCTTGGGTGAAGGATGGATGGGCTTACCTCAAGTCTTGGTGATTTGCTGAGTAATGTCTGTCCAGTATTTTTGGATAAGAGGGCAGTCCCAGAGCATGTGTAGGAAGGTACCAGTCTGGTTACAGCGTCGTAAACAGAGTGGGTCCGGTTTTCTACCTATCCGGAACAGCAATGTAGCATCAAAGTAGACCCTGTGGAGCACCTTCAGCTGGACCAGTCAGAGTCGTAGTGGAATCGCCACCTCCCTGGGGGAGGCGAGCGCATCCCGCCAGTCATCGTCCTCTATCTCCCCCAGGTCCCGCTCCCAGCTCCCCTTCAGTTTTAGCATTGGGTCCGTCCGGTTGTTGACTAGTTTTTTGTATGTAAGGGAGATTGCTTTACGGTTCATGGGATCTAACAACAGGCGATCCTCCAAGGGGGAGGAGTCTGGCAGGGAAGCATCCCCGGGGAGGGCTGAGTCAATTGCGTGGCTAATTTGTAAATATCTAAAGGTCTCCGAGGGAGCGAGGTGGTATATTTTTTGTAGGTCTGGAAACGTGGCCTTTTTCCCCTTGACCCAGAGGTCCCCGACCCTGGATATCCCAATCAGTTCCCACTTGTCAAATCCCGGGCATGTACTAAGGTGTCCTAGGATGTCTGGTTCCCATAATGGAGTGGCCTTAGTGAGACGGTTATGCCACCCCAGTTTACGCTGGACTTTGTGCCATACCTCCACCGTACGAGCCATGGGGCCGGTGAGACGCAATTTGCGATGGTTTGTATAGAGCGCCCTGTTGTACCCCCCCCTCCCCAGCAGCCAGCGGTCAGTCCGGAAGTTAGGGTCGTCGTGGGAACCGAATATCCATCTGTTGATGGCTGCCAGCTGCGACGCCTGGTAATACAAGCGCAGGTCCGGCAGACCTATACCCCCATCGTACCATCCCATGGTGAGTTTGGTGACGGCGATCCTTGGGGGCCGGCCGTCCCAGAGCAGCTCCCGTACCACCCCTTCAATTTGCGCAAAATAAGAGTCCGGGATCGGGTAAGGAGCGTTCTCCAGGGCATAGAGAAAGCGCGGGAGCGCGAGCATTTTAAATAAGGAAGCGCGCCCCAAAAGAGTCAGGGGCAAAGACCTCCAATGCGTGACGTCCGACCTCAGACGTTGCAGGGGCTTCTTAAGATTTCGCTCATAAAAAAGCTGCGCGTCGGGAGTGAGAAAGATGCCGAGGTAAGTAAAGCCCCGATCAACCACCGGAATGGCATACTCTCTAGGGCTAGATGGGGGGTCACCCCACAGGGCATACATTTGAGACTTAGACCAATTGATCTGATAGCCCGAGTGTGCCCCGAATATGTGGAAGATGTGGAGGGCCCGACGCAACGATCGTGTCGGGGAGGCCAGATAGAGTAGGATATCGTCTGCATAGAGCGATATCCGGTCCTCGTGATCATGAGTCCACTTAAGGCCTCTGATTTCGGGGTCTCCTCTCACCCAGACTGCCAAGGGTTCCAACACCATGGCGAAGAGGAGTGGTGATAGTGGGCAGCCTTGCCTTGTACCCCGACGAAGGGGAAAGGGGGCCGAGCAGTGGTTATTGACCCGGACGAGCGCCATGGGTTGCCCGTATAGCAACCTGATCCACCCAATCCGCTTGGGGCACAGACCCATACGGGCCAGTACCGCAAAAAAGTAGTCCCAGTCCACCGTATCGAACGCCATGGTGGCGTCGAGCGACAAGAGGATTGCGTCCTCCTCAATTGTGTCGATCCTACCCAGCACTCCGTGGACACGGCGTAGATTCCTGGCCGTATTCCTGCCAGGCATAAAGCCCGATTGGTCCGGGTGGATCAGGTCGGGTAAGTATGGGAGCAATCGATTGGCCACAAGTTTGGCAAGAATTTTCGCTTCGACCGACAACAGCGAAATAGGACGATAGGATTTGCACTCTTCTGCCGGTTTACCAGGCTTATGGATCACGACTATAGCTGCATTACGGATATCTGTCTGCAGCAAGCCCGAGTCATAGCATTCGTTGTATAGATTTAAAAAGGTGGGGCGCCACCCTCCCCGCCATGGGCTTAAGAAGTTCGATGGGCATACCGTTTGGGCCCATCGCTTTGCCCGACCGGACCGCTGAGATTGCTTTTTGAACTTCTTCCACCGAGATATCCGCGTCTAGGACCTCCCTGTCTTGCGGTGAGATGCACGCCACTTTGATATTGGCTAGGAGATCTGCCGCCCACACGGACTGCGAGTCCTGTGGGACCCGATAGACTTCTTCAAAATGTGCGGCAAACGCGTCGGCAATCTCCTGGGGGTCTGTGGTCAGCGCGCCGCTCGGGCCTGTTATCGCTTTTACCCATCTTGTTGCCTGCTCCCTCCATTCAAGCCACGCCAAGAGCTTAACCGTGCGTTCGCCATGTTCGTAAATACGGTGTCTCGTCGCTAGGGAACGCAGAGTCGCGTCCTCCAGCAAAAGTTGTTTATAATCATACCTCATTACGCCTATGCGGTGTTGTGTATCTGGATTCGGGTCATGGGCTATGGCCCCCTCCAGCTGGAGAATGTCGGATTCCAATTCCACCACTCGTTTGTTACGTTCGGTTTTATGGCCCACCATCATCGACAACGCCCTCCCTTTGATTACCGCGCCATAAGCGCCCCAGAGGGTGACCGCCGACCCCACTTTTTCTGCAAAATAGAAGTCAGTGTCTCGCCTAAGCCCTTCCCTGATATGGGGTAACTTCAATGCCCACGGCTGTATTCTGATTGGGCCAGGGCGCCGGAGTCTCCGTACTCCGAATACCGCCACCACGGGGGATGGTCGGATATACCACGAGCCAGAGTCGCCGGCTCCGTGAAGTCGCGTATGTCTTGGGCGTGCGTGAACAAGTAGTCCAGCCGGGATTGGCTGCCATGTACTCCAGACTGGTGTGTGTAGTGTGTGTGCAGAGGGTGTGACCAGCGCCATACATCCACGACCCCCAGAGCCTCGGCAAACCCCTGTAGACAGGAACCCTGCGGTGGGTCAGGTCTGGGCGGGAGCCTATCCTGGAGGCCGTCCAAAGTAAGGTTAAAGTCCCCCCCCAATATCAGGGAGCCCATCGGCAGGGCCAATACCAGCGTCCCTATCTCCTGCAAGGTCGGGCGCTGCAGGCCGGGGGGGGGGCATAGACCGACACCACATTGACCACTCTTCCTTCCCAGAGCCCTGTAGCCGCCGCATATCTACCCTGCACGTCCGTCCATGTATTTTGTAGTACGTATGGGCAGCCCTTGCGCAGGAGTATCCCCGCTCCCCTGGACCACGTAGTGAACCCTGAATGTACAATCATACGATATC
The DNA here is from genome assembly GCA_963921515.1 of Calotriton arnoldi. NCBI lineage: Eukaryota > Metazoa > Chordata > Amphibia > Caudata > Salamandridae > Calotriton > Calotriton arnoldi. Next base: position 101,331 of record CAWUFW010012725.1, read on the forward strand.
CCTTCCTGTTAAGTGCCAAACACGTATTTCCAATCAAGTGGGTCTCTTGCAGCAGCACTATATCCAGGGCCTGGCGGTGTATATACTGCAGAACTATACCTCGTTTAATTTTATCTCCCAGGCCATTCACATTCCAGGTAGATACTCTAAGTCCCTGTCCAGGAGCCATCGGGACACATAAAGCGGACCCTCAGCAAGACGCGCCGGACGGCTGCACCCACAACATCACAACCGCCGTCAAAAGTTAATCCAAAGCTGACCTCTAGACTGTTCCCATCACATGCTATATTACCATTGGCCATCACACCACTGCCACTCAAAACATCAGCAATCTCGGAAATTACTCTGCCCGAAAAGCCCCCCCAACGAAAGAAACCCCAACATTCCCCATCCCTCAAGAACCACCCCCCCTCCCTGCATCCCTGCTGGACAGGACTAGAACCGCCCGCCACCCCCAACATGCAGAGTGCCTGTCGCCCTCCCAAATACAACTCTAGGGAACGTGAGCTACCCCCCTCCCTCTACAATCAGTCAGAAGATATGATGTTCCCCCGCCCCTACCTCCCCCCCCCCAAAATAATGCACAATACTGAAACACCAATTGGGCCCATCACAGATAGTATGCTGCGACCCCTGGCCGGAGCACATCAGTCGCATACCCCATTAAGAAAACAACAATCAACATATGGCTGAAACATGGCAGGCGGACCCAACAATCCCAGTCATAGGTAGGCCCATCGATCGCCAGGAGCAGTCCCCCGGACCGTGGTCAGTGAGCACACCCATAGATCCGGCATCTCCTCGTCCCCCGCCCAAGCAGCGCCCCAGCAATCCCACCATCAGGAGGCCATGTGATCGAGGCCCCTTGTGGCAAAGTTCCAGGAAACCCCAGGGGGCCAGGACCAACCCTTTGCAGTCTTACCAGACCACAGCTCAACTTCCACCAGTATGTCCCTGGGAGTCGGTGTCCGAGTGTGAGGGAGAGCGCCTCTGTTGCCGCCAGTCTGGCACGTCGTCAGCCGCCGAGCTCACTGCCCTTCTCTTCCTCTCGACCGTGCGCCAGCCCTCCAGCCAATCCCAGGCATCTTCCGGGTGGGTGAAGAACCACGTTTTCCCATTGGCCTCCACTCTCAATTTTGCTGGAAACATCATGGCGTATTTGACTTCTTGTTCTCGAAGGGCTCTTTTCACGTCCAAGAAGCTGCAGCGCTGTTTTTGTACACGCAGAGTGAAGTCCGGGAAGAACATGATCTTACTATTCTCGAGGGTAAGCGGTGGGGCAACTCTCGCCGTCTGGAGTATTACATCCCGGTCCCGGAAGTTGAATACTCGGGCCAGGAGAGGACGGGGGGGGTGCACCCGGCTTAGGGTGGCCTCCTGGGACCCGATGGGCCCTTTCGATTGTGAAACCTTTGGAGAGGCCCCTTGGCGGAAGATGTTTAAGAACCAGGTCCTCAGCGAAAAGGTCCGCCGCCTGTCCTTCTGCGCGTTCCGGGACCCCGATAATGCGGACGTTGTTGCGCCGCATTCTCCCTTCGTAGTCGTCCAACTGCAAGGCCATTGCCTCGTGGGAGGCTCGGAATTCGGTGACTTGGGTCTTGAGCAGCGCGGTTACACTGACCAGTTCCTTTGTCGTGTGCTCAACTGTGGCCACCCTTTCTACCACCTTTTTCATGTCTTCCCGGATCTGTGGCGACTGTGTCGATTCTCACCTCGAGGGAGGTACGTATCGCCGTGATGGCCTCTAGGAGGTCCTTATTCGAGGGTTCCGCCACGTCGGCTGGGGTCGCCATCTCTGTTCGGTCTTCGGCCTGTGATTTCTGCCAGGTAAACTTCTCCAGTTTGGATTGGGCTGCCGTCCGGTGCGTACATCCAGAGGCCATATTTCCTCTCTTCCCTGCACCACTCGGAGTTAGGGCACCACCGCTACTCCCCGCCGCCTGTGGTGAAAAGGTTCACCCGGCCTGTCGGCTTTCGCAGAGAGCACCCCTCCTCCTGGGTAGATGACGGGGCTCGTTTCTCCTGACTCTCGGCTAAGGAGACTCCACTCACGACTTCTTGCTGTGGGCGACCGACGCAGGCACAGGCCAGCGCGAACAAGGCCACGACTCCAATCGCCCACCCGGTGTGACCATTCCAGCCACAGAGCTCTCACATCGTCCCGGGTTCGCCACACTTCCACTCCGTGGGACAGCAGCCACAATACTTGTCCGTAGTTTCTCTCACCTCAGCCCTCTAGCGGCGTCCCGCCGAAGATGCCACGCCCATACCTGCTATTCTTGGCTGCCTGCTTCCCTAAGAATATTGCCACAGGAGTTCATGTAAGTTCTCAGACGCAAGAGACGGAGAGGGAGGCCGGCTAGCACTGTACGAGTGGGAGAGTGTGTGAAAGGGCCTAACGTAGTAATGCTTGTTTGTTGTTGTTTCACCTGCAGCATATGGTGAGGAGCCGATGGGACTACCCTACTGTACGCATATGCCTAGCAGCCACGAAACCGGAGATTCGCTAGGAAGAAGGCAGCGGAGCATTCTTTTCCGTTACTCCTTGTTATTTTTCCCCTATCCCCTGCGTACTGCGGTGCAGGGTGGAGTGCTTGACCTCCCCTTGTGGAGTAGTGCAAAGGGGCTTTGGGATCTATGCATCGCCCCCGCTGGATCTGTCTGAGAAGGTTAGTGTACCCCTAGTGTAACCTGACACCATCCCAATAGGTTTACGTGTATTCTGTTGTTGCCCTACCAAGTCCCCCAGCAATCCCAGAATGGTCATTTTAAGGGACAATTTTGTCTGGCGACCGAGCACTTGTATCAAGGTCTTTATTTCTAAACTTTTTTTGCAATTTATTTTTATTGCAAAACAAGTACAAACAATCACTACAGGTAAGTTATAGTCTGGCTCATCGAAAGTAATACGCAATAAGAAGTATTCAGACAGTTCCAGTTGAATAATAATACTGAGGCAATCACCTCACAAGGGATCCACCCCCCCTTTTTCTGGGGTGTTTGGCATCCCGGACTCGTTTTCAGGAGTTCAGGGAAGTCTCTGCATCAGAGGAGTTTCAGTTCTGATTTCTAGCAGTAGCGGGGGACGGTATTTGTGAGCTCGAGGTAATGTTATGCAGAAATGCCCGAGTCTATAAAAAGAACTGCTGCAGTAGCAGTGCTCTGCCAAGGGTGAGGGCGCATGGAATACTTGCATCCCTCTGCAGTATCTCTCACTCCCTTCAGAAAGATAATAATGTGTCGTCTGTCCTACCCCTTCACGTGTCTTGGCGAGAAAACACCAGAACGAAACATAATTGTCTTTCCAAAATATAAAGGCACAATCAGCACCTCTAAGGGCACTAGAACAGAATGTAATCCTTTACAGGAACATACAAGTGTGCCCCAGCTGAAAAAGCTAGCATAGAAAGCAAGCAAGCAAGAAATACATTGCAGTGTCATAGAAAATCCCTCTGCAAAAGAAAAGCACAATTGCAAACAATGGTATTAAAAATCCAGAACTTTTGGACTGTTCGGTTTTAAGGGTTTATTTCCTTTTCATTGGCAGTATCAGAAGGCTTGGGGGTGCATCACACATTGTGAGCACTGCAAGGGCAAATTTAAGACAGGTCACTGCCGCAGGTTTGGGCTGAACGGTGTCTTAGACAGCTGACGAGCTGGATTAGCGGAATTTTATCACCTTAGGCCCTAATTACGAGTGGCCTTGCTGTAGATGACATCATTTGAGCCTTTTAAAATCCGATATTGAAGATCGGAATTTAAAAGATGCGATCCTTATTGTCTGTTACAAGTGGTGCCCTTTAAAATGGGGCATAACAGGCAGATTTTGGTGCTAGTTTGTGCACGAATGGATAATAAACAGCTCACTGCTAGTGAGAGCCTTAGAGCAGTAAATGATCGACTATCATTAAAACTTTAAAGAAAAGTGCTGCTTTTGGTGGGAAATGTGGCAGCATTTCTTGACCTCACAAAAGTAAGCAACAGAACATCACACAATAACATAATAAAATAACAGCACAACTAAAGCATAACAGGTCACAACACACCAGCCACACTACAAAACAACAACACATTGTAAGAATGCACCAAAAAAAGACAAATGCAACACAACACATCGCCACTACAAAAAAAAGTAACACAACAAATACACACAAACATTTTTGTCACAGGAATATCTCTACAAATCTGCTTTCACATTATGATGGTACTAGGTGTTTGAAATAAGCATTACTTTACTTACCACCAAGGACAAGTAACAGTGCGAGACAAACAAGCATTGGCAATTCTAATAGGTTTCACCTATGTGAGATCTATTGGTTTTGTCAATGTTTTTTAGGCATGTTGCACAGCAGCATGGGCTGCCTTGAAGCATGGCTGAAAGTAAAGAAAATAATAGTACTATGAGGCGCCAGCGTTTTCAAATTGTCAGTTTTACATTTTGTTTTTTTATTTATATATTTTTAAACTATTAATAGTATTTAATTTTCTAGCAGTCGTGGGCCCTCTGAGTAGGTGTTGCAGACCCCAGGGTCCGCAGACCACAGATTAATAATCACTCACTGTTTTAGATGCTTATAATTGTTAGATGAGAAATGTAATCCACAGAATACCATGTACAGTGGATACAATAATACCTGAATGCCATGAATCATATATATTCCCTTTTGTTAACTCCGGTAAAATATTGAACAAAGAAAGAATGATTGGACAAGTACCATGCAGTAACATTATTTCCCCCCATGAGGCTTTTTTCACTTGTGTTGGACTTAGCCCTTTCTGCAGGGTCATCCCCAAACTTTTTGCCTTCACCCTCCTGTTTTCTGAACCGTTTCTGTTGGCTTTCAGGACTCTGTGCACATTACTCCTAATAACTAGCGCTAAAGTGCTTGTGCTTTCTCCTTTAAACACAGTAGAATTGGCTTACATCCAAATTGGCATATTTAATTTACTTGTAAGTCCCTAGAAAAGCGGTACAATATGTACCCAGAGCCTGTAAATTAAATGCTACTAGTGGACCTGCAGCGCTACTTGTGCCACCCACTTGAGCAGCCTTTCAAACATGTCTCAGGGCTGCCATTGCAGCCTGTGTGCAGTTCAAAACTACCATTTCAACCTGGCAAACTAAACCTTTTGCTAGGGCTAAACCTTACTTTTTAATAGATGTAAGTCACCCCTTACGTAGGCCCTAAACAGCCCATAGGGCAGGGTGCAGTGTATTTAGAACCACATGAATGCAGCCTTAGAAAAATATACTCTGGTCAGCATTGTTGAATGACAACACAACTTCAAGTTACACCCATTGTGGGAATGCATCGTTAGGTACAGCTTTGTTTCTGTGCGTAAAAACTGTATGCTTTATGTACATAGTTAATTGACTTTACTTTCCTGTTGGGATACGGGCCCATTGTTTAATGCCACGTCATTATGTTCAAGCTGAGTTCAGTATTCATTAGAAGGACAAACATGTTTACTGCAGACAGAAGAAGCAGCAATTCAGGAAGCAGTTTACAGTTACTTAATTCTATTTCACCATTCTGAAATTTAAAAAAAATCCATAATTTGCTAGTAAAACCGTCAAAGCCTTCGAGCCCGTTGCTCTTCATCAGGGCAAGAAACTGGATGGGAGTTACACTATTACTATAGGTGCAGCGTAAAGTCAGGTGACAGGACGTTTCAGGCTATGGCAGTAGCAGTAGCAGGAGCAGCAGTGTGAATATCCATTTAAATAAAACGTTTTTCAGTAATCCTTTAATTAAAGTAAAGGTGCATTCTGGTAAACGTAGTCTGTTGAGCTGAAAGGCAGATGAATTCTGGTGAATGGTCTCAAACTGTCAATACTATGTCCAGAGAGTATAAAACATCAAATAACATTTATATGTACGCCATTAACTTATAAGCGCTTCTTAGTATAATGCTGCAAATGCAAAACATGGCATTTTCTAATGTGAAAAACCCTTAAAAGGTTTCTGTACCAGCTGAGAAGTATGAGGCTAAGTGCAATAGCAAACGTCTGCTAGAACATCCAAGATGAACTATCCTTTGCCATTTTATCACTATGCTAGAATATGGCATTTCTGTTTTTACTACCTTATCACAAGTTGTAGGAAACTGGGTTACTGGTTGAGAAGGGGAGAAACCCTAATCAAGCAGCCGCCACAATTCTGGTCAGGGTGAATTACAAGCAAACCTTAAATTAACCTGTGCTTAACCCTCTGGTAGCTAGGCACAAAGCAGGCAGGCTTAACTTATAGGCAATGCGTAAAGTATTTATGCAGCACAATAAACAGTAATAAAATAAAAACACAACACAAGAAAAATCTCACACAAATGTAGGAAAAATAGAGTAAAATTTAATAAATTATTTGGGATCAAAACGTTAAAATTCCGGTTCCAATTGGGTTGCGATACAAGATCCTGCATCAAGATATGCCGCGCAACGGCGATTCCGAGGAGCTCGAGATGTGACACGCAGCAGTGGTTCAGAGGAGCTGTGCAGTGAGCATCGAGTTGCGTTGCCCACCGGCGGTTCAGAGGAGCTGCAGGGCGATGCGTTGTTCTGCTTTGGTTCTGCTAGGACCACAGCTGGACTGGCAGAGCACCTTCAGGCTCGCTTCCAAGGGTCCATGATTAGGGTGGCACCACTTAGGGGGCAACTTAAGTAAGCCCTGCTGGCGCCTCGCTACTTGCAGCTCTTGATTTGCCTTATTTTTAATTGATTTTATTCAGGTTGTGTTGCGCATTTTTAAAACTGCTTTTGATACTTAAAATTGCTTCTAATACTTATTGCTGCTAATTTCTTAAGCACTATTGCACTTACCGCTTGCACGTTAAGCTGCCTAGTCCTGAGTGAGTGCCGACCCCGGTCCGCCACGGCTGCTGTGCCGATTGCGCGGAGGGCGGACACACCACCATTCCTTTTTTCGCCTCACTTCCGCCCACAGATCACATCCGGTTGGGACACGGTCTAGTTGTACACCGGAACCAAGTATAAAACGCTCGATGGAGCGGACGCGCAGCGGGCGTGCCTAAGGCAAGCCTGTCTGCGCCCGTCCGCGCCTGGACTGGGCCCAGGGCCAGAACCCCTGGTCCTTTATATCCTTCGGCGCTCAGATATACCGCTAGGGAGTTACACCTCCTTAATAATCCCAAGGAGAATTGCTGCCTGTTATTTCTTGGTGAAGATAGCATAAACTGTCCCTGCGGTTTCACGCTCCCACTTCCTCAAAGGTCTAGTGCCTTTCAGCCTCCCAAATGTTTCCGCAGTCGTGACTCCTCTAAACTCACAGAGAGTGCTGTAATTCACTGTGGCCTCACAAATGTCAGATCCTTGGCAAAGCATAAGTATGAAATTGCACACATGATTTCTAATTCTGACTTAGACATACTTTTTATAACAGAAACTTGGGCAGATGCTGCCTCCGACCCTGACTTTGTCACAGCAACCCCAGCCGGATTTAGGGCCATCAGGGCCGACAGGCCGCTTAAACGAGGAGGGGGAGTAGCAATTATCTTTAGGGAGCAGTTCCATATAACCTACCACCCTATCTTTACACCTACGTATGAGGCTCTTTACTTTGCGCTTGAACTTAACCCTAGGCTGACTTTTAGAGGCATTTTACTATATCGGCCTCTAGGATCCAGAAGCACTTTCATTTCTAACCTAGATAGTCTTCTGGAACCCACTTTCTTATACAATGATTTTACCATTCTCGGAGATTTTAATTTTCATCTTGAAGACAAAGATAACAGGGAGACAGGGACTCTCCTAGACACATTGGGAGCCGTAGGCCTAACGCAACAGGTACAGACCCCCACTCATGAGGCGGGACACACGCTAGACGGTATCTTTACCTCGATTCATGGTTTCATACTCAAAGAAACTCTCCCTCTGACATGGTCAGACCATTCATTAATTAAGTTCAATCTCCCAGACATTACTGTCAGGTTAGGAGGTATCTCCAAGCCCCCTGTCTCCACCCATATTGAGTGGAGTAAAATGGACAAAATGACCCTCCGCACACAGTTGGAGAGCTCTCGACCACAATTAAATGGTCACCCAGAATTAGCTGCCACCAAATATACTGAATGGCTCAATGAAGCCGTCAATGCCTCAGTACCCATCAGGAAATCGTCAGGGAATAGGAGCACCCCCTCTGCCCCCTGGTTTTCTGACACACTACGGAAAGAAAAGCAAAAATGTTTCCGACTAGAAAGGTGTTGGCGTGCAAACTATTACTCGCCTGAGAGGAAAGCGTACAAAACGGCCCTAACTCAATATAAAAATTTACTGATATTAGGAAAGAGGGATTATTTTACCAGACAGATTGAAAACGCCAAAAATTCCTCTAAAGCACTTTTCTCAGCAGTAAACAAACTTACGATACCCAAAAATACAGAGTTCAGGGGCAGTCAAAAGTTTTGTGACGACATTGAAGGTGCTTTTAAAACCAAAGTCCTAGACATTTTCAAGATCTTTGAGGACGCATCAGCTTACCTCCCTACCACTCTTCCGACTAGCCCTGTTCCTAAACACATTACCCTTTGCAGCTTTTCCCCCACTTCATCTGAAGCAGTGGAAAAATATATAAAAGGAGCTAAGTCGGGATCTCCCTCCGATCCATGCCAGCCGGCATTTCTGACAGAAATAGCAGATCTGGTGAGTCCCGGTGTAGTGTAGCTCCTATTTCCCTAATAGGCTCTGCGCATTGGAATAATATATCCTATAGGTTTGACATAGGACTAAGGTCAGTATGTCCCTATCGAGTATATTAAACTTAATTACTTGTGCCAGCTAGCTCAGAGGCCACTAGAAACTCCTTGACAACAAGAAGGGAGTAGTTTCTGGCAGCCGCAAAACATGACCACTGTGTTTCCCTTTTAGAATCAGAATGTGTCCCAGAGTCGTGGAAACAATAGATAACTATTTCACTCAGCTCAGTCGTGCATGCTTAGTTTTCTCCAAGTTACACAGAAAGAAATAGACGGGCGTTTCAATAAAAGATTTATTGAACAGTCTTGTTTCTGGTGTAAGTAAAATGTGCTGTTACGATCACAAGACAGTATGCGAGATAAATAATGTACAGTGTGAGCAGTAGAAATAAATAATACTGCGAGAGCATTATCTTTTAGTACATATGCTGTTACATAAATAACACAGACTAAAAATGCGAGTACTCATACGATGCGTTTCTAATCTAGTTCTACCCCAATGTACCTAACCTAACCTAGGTGTAGGACGAGGTATGAAGTAGGTGAAGTATTCCTTACTATGGTATACTAAGAGTATGCTAACCCCAGTATGCCTAGTATGACAAGAGTCCCTCTAGGTTCTAGTCTGCTCCATACCTGAAGAATGAGAGAGGTAGGAATCTCTTTGCCAGACTCGAACTCCAACACCCCGCAAGGGAAGTTAGATCACTGGAAGCTGGACTCTCTGCGTGCAGGGATGACAGCGTCTTCTCAGTGCGTCATGCCGGGAAACGGGCTCCTCTGAAGTCGAGGTCTCCTCTGATTTACAGGGGCTAGGGAAGGTATATTTATACCTGAGAATTACCTCAGAATGTTAGCATTGACGTGAGTCGGACAGCGGAAGACGTCATGAATGAACCCCTAAGGAATAATGGTTCATGCATAATATATGAGTCCTTGAAGAAATCAATAGTCCTGGACTAGGGAAACTCCCGCAGCCTAAGGGTCTGTTCTTCAAGAACTCGTTGTGACGTTAGGGTGGACGGATGTCGGAGACCATGCCTGTATTTGGAGTGCACAGTTTAATGCCTAAATAAGGGCTGGGATTTTATGCCTATATAAGGGCAGGGCGAATTGTGCCTATATAAGGACATGATTCTGGAAAGCCCGTTTATGGACACCCTAAGAGGAATACAACACCCACTCCACTTTCGTGTGTACGATAATACTAAAATGCTAAACATTTAAAATGCTAAACATTAAAATGGAGTACCGCATATTTCAAAAATATTTCATAAAACCATTTAAAAAAGGCATTTAAAAAACCTATTAGAATGCAAAAGGTACTGTACATTTGAAGCATTGCTTTTCATTTCAGGCATAAAGTTCGAAAATAAATGCAATTGGAATGAAATAAGCAGCAATATTTACATGTGACAGAAAATGATCGATAAGTTGTTCAAAAATCAAAGTCATTTCATGTCATGAAAATAAATGAACTGTTTTAGACACACAAGATGACTAAGTGTCCGTGGAAGTACCTTGAAGTCTGTATTATAAGGCTAGTTCTACTTTAAGCAGATGGAAGTGCCATTATCGTTTGAAAAAATGGGACAAAAGTTCAATTATGGTAGAGTTCCAAGTTGCTTTAAAAGTGAAGGCCAAATTGTTACTGCATCTCTGGAACACAGTACGCTGAATCAGAGTCAGTTTACGGGTCTAGTGTGAACATGAGATCATCTATTTCTATAGACAAAACATCGTCCACTGTAGTTGGTGTCAGTTGGAATACCTCGTGTAGCAGATTAATTGCACAGAGATGTGAAGCTTCGCTTCCAGCATAGGGTGCCGCAGCAAAGTTCGCGTCCGTTGTTACCTGTGTGCCTGTAGATCTTTCTCGTACCTCAGCAGCAGCCGGAAGCGTCTGTGAGATCTCAATGAATGCTGACATCAGGATCGGTAGCCTCTGGGGACAACACAGAGCATGGGCCGTTATCGGGACCAGCAGAGTATCGACATCCGTTGGCGTAGCTGATGGAAAAGTTAGACAGGTGTCCAACACGCATTCTTCACCGCATAGCAGGCATCGTAGAACAGGTAAGATGCAATCTTGCCAGATTGGTCGGAATGACAGGAACCAAGTTGTATTAAGGTCCCGTAGACGAGTCATGCCCAATAGCTGTACTATTCGCTCACGGCACTTTCGTTCAAGGAGAGCTTTCTCCATTTCGCTCGGAGTGATGTCTGTGAATAGGCTGGCCATAGCGCAATAGCAGGAAGAGAAATAGAATTCCGGCAACAAGTGCTAGAATTAATGGTATGCCACCAAACACCGAATGTGCAAAGTTCGGATTGATTCCGAGTATTGTCTGGAAAGGTGCTAACAGACCGGTACAGATGCTCTTAAATACATGTATAATTCCACTTGTATCAGACATGTTGAAGATACGTGATATCATTTCTACGAAATGTATAGGTCAGTTTGTACGCATTAAAGTCTGTATCTCAGCCGAAGTCCTTGCTACTTGTAGATCATAGGTTTCTTTGGCCGAGGTCAAAGGCACTGTTTGCTGTAAAAGCATGGCTTTCATTCTGCTCAAAGTATCAAATCTTATAAAAGAGACGTTCAGCGAAGGCCATAGAGGCGACTCCCTGACTGTGTCTATTGGGGCAAACAATACTTGCATACAGCAAGTGACCCTGGAGTTGACCGTTACTAGATATGGGATGCCTGGCAACATGTCGCAGCAACTCTGATCATTCAACATGAGGTAACTCCCATTAGAAAGTTGTCCAAACGTTGGATTAATCACAGCAGCTGGTGTACCCTGCTGATGGCAAGACAAATTTGCCACAGAACCATTACAAGCCCCTTGTAAAGAAATGTCCTGACATATAAGCGAACCGCTTAGTGCAAGTTTACAGTTTGTACCGCTCAAAAACACTTCACGATCCCCACTCCAGCATCTATATGTATACGGTAAATCCCAAGATGTCTTAATGTATTCCTTACCCAACCTTTCAGTTTTGCCTGCTTGCATTTGTCTGAGGCAATACTGAAACTGAAAAATGTTATTTTGCCATGAATAAGCCATTCTGTAGCTGGTTTTTCTGCCACTGTGAATGGTAACTTTTCCAGTTTTTCAATGCTCAGCACTGTATACCTTGCTCCTCTTTGTGCCAGTTCGATCTGTTTATCAGTTAGATTGTATTCTGCAAACAGAGCCGTTGTGTTGATGAAACGCCAAGGCACATAGCCCGCTCGCAAAGATTGCAGCGTCCAGCTTAATAACATAATAGAACGTAATTGAGACTGGCCTTGCTGTAACATCGCCAAATCTTGTTCTAGTATGTCGATAGCAGAGGATACAATGCCATCCAATGAATATATTCTGGAGGACAAAGTTGTTAACCCATTGTCGACCTCAGAGAGTGTTTTCTCTAAATTAATACGATCAAGTTCACGTATTCGTTCTGCAGCCTACATCTGTGATACTTTCCATGCTTCATTATAGGCAGCATAAATGCCGGCATATATGAAACGTTTTTGACGCGGTTTTCTTGGTCCAAGCAAGAATTCCCTAAGGTCTGCGTCCTTTTTAAGTAAGGTCAAGTGTTGTTTCACATCCTGTAGTGTAGATTTATGCAGCCAATCGAGGCATAATTTTCCTACACTGTATGTTGTTACTACCCCCGGATGTTGTCTTTGGACGTATCTTGGGTCTGGCCAATTAATAGTAAAGCCCTGAGTTTTATTCAGGAATCTTTCCTGACAGTTATTCGTGTCTGTGGGCCAGATCAACCATTTTTTCCAATCAGGATTAGATCTGTTGAGTTGTAGTATATTGTCAACTGTCACCACTGCCTGTGTATCGTTATCACTTGCAGGTGTTGGTACAGAAGGTGTGTTCATCTCTTTGATCTTGGCTAATCCAAGACAAGATGTTTGTTGGATGGTTTCATTCAAAAACATTATTTGTTCAGGGATGATGCAGGCTCTAAATAAAGCTTCTATCCCCTGCACTTGCCAATCTTTAGTACCCCAGACTGTTTTTGTGTCTATTGTGTCTTTCCAAAAGTCAAAACCCTGTCTAGACAGTTGGGCATTAAAAAATTCAGAGTAAATCTGTTTTGTATTTGTTAACATAATTTTCAGTCCTGTCTTGTTTACATTTTTATTGTAAAACATTTCTGGTTCAGATGTATTGTGTCCTGAAAAATATGGAAATTTACTAGCAAATGTTTTTGAACTACCTTTAGGTGGTGTAGGACAATGTTCCCATTGGTTAAACATAAACACATTTCTTGGATATGCAGATGTATGCAAATAATGATGACCATAGTGGTTAAAAAATACATTTGTTCATAGTCTGATGAACCCTCTAAATATTCATGTTTAGAAAATGCAGCAGATTTTTCTAGGTCAAACATTATATCATTCACAGTCTCAAAGTCCCAATCATCCGAATAGGTACTGGACGTAATTAGATCACTTAGTGAAATTTTAAACAAATGTGGAATGTTCAATTGTCCCGTCGGACCGAAGATTTCAAAATCTGTTTTGTCCCACACTATACCATCCTGTATAGGAACAGCTGTGATGTTCACTGATGACAAGTCTCTTGCTTCACAATGGGAAGATTTATGAGGTTTCAAAAGTACGTTCACGTTTTTTCCTTCAGTGTTCACATGGATGTATCTGCCACTTATAAGCACGCTCACAGTTGTTACCAAAGCTAGCCAGAGCAGGAAAACAAAAAGTCCAGATGTAATCCAGAGTTCAATCCATGGAGAAACCAAATAAGTCTTTTTCAGAAAGTGAAGAAAGTCTTGTACTTGCTGCTTGAATTTCAATGATGCTGGCGTCGTTTCAGGTTCACTCGGATCTTCTGAGAACGTATCAAAGTTAATGAAATAGCCAGAAGCAGTTCTGTCAATTGTTGGAATTGCATCAGGATTTGTAGAAATCACTGGAACCAGTTCATCACTTGCTACATTGGTGTAGACAGGTGTAATTGGACGAACTGTTACTTGGTGTTCAAGAGGGACGAGTTCCATAGCGTTGTTGTATAGTCCTCCATCAGTTACAGCTGAATTCTCGATTGTTATCAGTCTTTCAGTCTGAACCTCTTGGATAGTAGCGAGAGGAGTGCGTCTGCTACTAGGTCAGAGTCCACGAGGCCTACTATTTAGTATTGGCCACATACTGTGGTTTGATGGGGTCGATGGACACAAATCTTTTCTCCTTTCTTCTAGCAAGGGGCGGCAGAAGTACTGTTCTTGTTCCTTGAACTGCTAGGACAGGTACTGGTTGTCTGTAAGAAGGTCCAAATTCCTTCTTGTCCGCAATCTTTTCTCTGACTAGATCCCCAACTTTTGGAATCCAGACAGGCCTTGCTGGGACAGCCGGTTGATCCCCAGTGGTGGTGGGCTGTAGGAATACGTTGCTTTGTTTCGTTCTTAACTTGTTTAGTTCCTGTAAAACAGCCAAACGATCTTTGATATCAAAGGGTTTATTTTCCACCACTGTGCCTACGTGTTCAAGGTCTGGTACCACATTCTTGTCCCAAATAGGACCTCATATGGAGTGACCCCCCCAGAGAACTTCTTGGCAGATTATTCAATGAGCGTTGAACCCCACTAAGGTGTTTGACCCACCCATCACCCGAACCTAATACCCTAGCTGTTATAGACTGCTTTATGTCCCGGTTTTTCCTTTCCACAACCGAATTTCCCTCAGGATGGAATGGAGAGGAGTACCGCAATGCAACGCCCAGACTGGCCATGGCTTCTTTGTAAGCCCTAGAGCTAAACGCAGGACCCTGGTCAGAATGTAGCGTGCCTATTGCGTATGTGCCGATAAAGACTCGCAAATCTTTTATAACAGGCCATAACCATAGGAACCTAGAGCAGGAATCCACTGCAACCATGATGTATTTATAGTTACCGTCCCTTTGCAAGGGACCGCAGTGGTCCAGGTAAACACAAGCTAATGGTTTGTCTGAAATTAACAGGGGTGTCTGCGCAGGACGTTTCACTGTTGAGACTTTCATCTGTTGGCAAATATCACATTCTAAAACATAGTATTTAGTTTGTTTCCGAATGCCAGGCCACCAATATCTTTGCTTGAGTAAAGATACTGTCGCTGAAACACCTGCATGGGCAGAAGCTATCCCTTCGTGTGCTGCTAGGATTAGTCCTAATCTGCGTTCCTTGTTTGGAATTACCCTATCCCCCACTCCAGGGATTCGAGCAAAAGGAACGTTGTTCGCATCAATTACATAAGAGTACTTGAGTGGAAACTTTTTGGTAACGCTGCACTGCTGCCTTTGCTTGATGCATTGACAGCCAACATTATCTCACCGTCTATTTTTGTTTTTGAACGAGTGATCGCAGCTACGGAAGCCGTCTGAACAGCCCCCTTTGCGGCTTCGTCAGCCAATGAATTCCCTGCAACGTGAACGCCATCACGTTGATGACTCAGTGTGTGGATCACGTGAGCCTTTGGTAGTTCGTTCTTCAACTGAACTACTTGTTCCCAAAGCATTTTATGCTTTATTGTGCCACCTTTCGCATCTTTGAAACCATTTTCAAGCCAGTTTCGTATGTAGTCATACGACTGAACACAGTAAAAGGAATCGCACACTATTAGTGTGGGGAATTCTCGATCTGTACTTTCAAGTGCCAGTTTGAATGCTTGTAGTTCAGCTCGCTGAACTGTGCAATCTCCTAGAGATTGAGTTTTTGTGACCATGGGTCTGAAGATACCATTTCGCATGCGACCTTTAACGATTGCACACGCTGCACTGTAAGCTTGCTTACTCCCTGTTGCGGGTTGTGCGGATCCGTCAGTGTAAATTATGAATTCGTACTGATCGAGAGGCAGAATTTCAGTAGGCAGAGGACATTCATGTTCGTATTGCAGGAATGCTTGTGTTTTTAAATCTGGATCAAAAACATATTCAACATCTGTTGCAGCAAGAGAATTAACCCATTGTATCCATCTTGGATGCAATGCTTTAGCATTTGGAATGCTTGCTTTTGTGACCGCTTCTAAAGGTGGTACCGGGGTTACGACAATAATGCGTTTCCCTTGGGCTAAGGCTCTTTCTTTTGCTACAGCGGTTTGGACTGCTGTCAGAATTTTTCAGTTGAACTGAAGCGCATTTCCGCTTGTGTGTACAAATGGGATTTGTATGCGATTGGTATTTTCTCACCCTCATTGAAGGTTAAGTAGGTGAATCCACATTGACCCGAAATTATTCGGATCACCAAATTGCGTTGACTTACGCGTGTTTGTAAGTGATTTGTTGCTAACATGTTAGCCTGGAGTGAACGCAAGATTTCTGTGTGTTCCTGTGTCCAGTTTCTGATCGAAAAATCAGGTTTGATTAATGCGTAGAGAGGTTTAACCCTTTCTGCGTAATTTAGAATGTATGTTCTTCCAAAGTTTAGGAAACCCAAAATGGATTGTAAGTTTTTTTGCGTTTTTGGAGGTTGGAGCAGCGCACATTTCTCTAGAAAGTTAGCTGCCAAGCTCTTGCCTTCACTTGAAAGCTCATATCCCAAAAATAGGACATTGAGATGGGCAATTCGGGACTTTTTAAAGTTGAACTTGTAGCCCTCAGAGGCGAATCCTAGTATAATGGTGCTCACCCTGTTCAAGTGTTTGTCCAGGTCATCGTCTGTCAGATAGATGTCATCGACATAGGACAATGCCTCATTGTCATAAATTTGTAGTAACTCCGTTACCCTCGCTGAGAATAAACCTGGGCTGTTCTTGAACCCTTGTGGGAGTCGACAAAAGTGACGCTGGGTCCCCATTATGGAGAATGCTGTTAAGTACCTGCTTTCAGGTGCTATGTTTTGACAAAAGAAACCATTTGAGATGTCTAATGTTGTTTTATATTTTTTACGCACAATGTTATTCATTAATGCTGTGCTATGTGCATTTTGCACTGCAAAAGTTTTAGAACAAGTGTTTAGGTGTCTGTAGTCCAAAACTAGACGATATGTATTGTCTGGTTTGGAGACAGGAAACAAAGGATTGTTCATTGAGGAGGTGCATGTTTCAATCACCCCTTGATATTCAAGTTGATCTAAGATCTCCCTGACCTGTTTTTTAGCTTCTTGCTTTATTGGATACTGCTGTTGTGCAGTTGGTTCATGTTTCAGATGTATTTTATGGTGAGGTGAGTCCTCATCCCATCCTACATGATTTTTATATAATGCTGGGGCCTGGGCCACTGCCCATTTCCTGGCATATGTATATCTCAGATGCATTGGTATATGGTTGGAGAAGGCAGGCATAATTATGTCCTCGCCATGTGGGCACTCCCTGACAAATTGTGGTGGCCAGTCCTTTTCTGCTAGAAGTATGTCATAGCCCTTTGATAGTCTTTCCCAAAAAAGTGCTTTCACCTGTCTAGGTTTGTCTCCCTCCATCCGGAGTGTTATTTCATATAACTTTTGTGGAGTACTAACCCTGGTGTCTACAGTCTCTACTTTAATGTACTCATTCAAGTCCACTATCTCCAGAAGTTCCTTCAGGTTCTGGCGAGCTATTGTGACTTCTGCTGCACTGTCCAGCATTGTCTGAGCCCATTCTCCGTTCTTGAGTTGTGTTCTCAATATTCTCGGCATATCTGATCTTTAGACCTGCTACTTTCTTTTTGGAGAATTGAGGTTTTACTTTGGTCTTTGGAGCGTGTTTGTCGTCTTTCGATTTCACGCGTTCTTCTCTATGTTCTGATCGTCCTCTTCTTTCCGAAGTCTGTGATGAGATCTGAAAGGGACGAGAGGAACGTGTATCAGTATCTTGATACCTATCAGGTTTTCTCAAATTATCCCTATTCCTGAGGTTATACCTCCTTTCAGAGGGCTCCTTTTGAGGAGACCTACCTCGGGATTGAGAACGTTTCTCGTTTGAATTTTGTTTATTAGTCTCCCACTTCTTTTTAGAAGATGTAGGAGTTTGTTTAATTGAGTCCTTCTCACGACTTTCAGATAGTTTCGGTTTAACTGGTCTTCCACCCAAACTATCTCTGCCTAATTCTGCATAAGATTGTTCTATAATTCTGGGTAGCTCAGTTTGATGTTCTGTAACATCAAATTCCTTTAATTTTTGGCGGATCGCCACTGCTGCTGCCTCCCCTTTAATATTAGATATTATTGTTGAGACCTGGTCGAAATTTTTCAGTAATTTCATACCTAAATTTAGAGCAGGCTCTGCCCCGTATTCGTTTTGAATTTGTTTCAGGACATCAGGTATTACCGCAATTGACGGAATGCCATGTGTTTTAGTATAGATGGCAGCAAAGACTGAGCCCCAAGTGGTGCAGTCTTCCAGCTCTGGTGTGATACCCATTGGTAAACTGATTGTCAGTATTCTGTGTTTCTCATATGGGCTAGTATTTGGAAATACTGCTTCGATTTGAGTAATTTTTTGAGCTATCCAAAATGGAATTTGCTCACGTTTTGTGGGCATTTTACCCATGACTGCGTATAGAGTCTGTGGTGTAATTTTTTGTGTATTCCCCTGTTGAGGAGTTTGATTTGGAAGTGTCAATGGTGGTTGGACTGTGAAAGTCTACATGACATATTGGACCAATTGTCTGTAGATTTTTATTAATTCTTGTATTTGAACAAGTAAGTCCTCATCTGACATTATATCCAGTTCAGGATGAGGTGTGTAGCCGGCTAGAATCGGCCATGTTGCTCCTGGTCTACCTAGTGGACCGAGCCTGGTAATGTTTCTGTGATATTTTAGGGCGCCTTTAAACCAGAGCTGATGCTCCTGGTATGTTAATGGAATTTCTATATCCTCGAAAGGAATGTATTCCTCTGGTGGTTCATCTTCTTTGTAGAAGTGAAACATGTGTGTTACTGAATTGGATTCAGGAAATATTACCCATGAATAGAATACCTCTGTCTGAACGGATTCATGTGCCTCTATCACGAAAACTGCTCTACCGCCTCTTGGTGGTAGGCCATGTTTTATAAGTTTTAGAGTAATGGCTCTTCTTAAGTTTGGAGCGATGTTTATGACACCCTCCACGGTTTCATTTAAACCTGTAATGTTAAAGGCTGCTGCTTGGGCTGGATCAGCCGCAGCTCCACCGTTTCCGGTGTCAGTGTCGGAGCCAGGCATTTTGTTTTTTGAAAAATGTAGAACAAGTTTCAAGGAAACAAAGATAAGGTGCACAATATTTTGGAACACTGTATCCTTCAACGTTGAGCAAACCAAACAGCTAATATATAGGGTACTGCCCTATGTAGCCGTGGTGGATACTTAACCCCGCCCACTCCAGACGTCTTTTGGAGTATATGGGTAGGGGTCTTGAGAGAAAAAGCACGGCTGAGTTACTCAGTATCTAACGTTGAATTACTGCCTTACCAAACCGTTGGGCGCCATGTAGTGTAGCTCCTATTTCCCTAATAGGCTCTGCGCATTGGAATAATATATCCTATAGGTTTGACATAGGACTAAGGTCAGTATGTCCCTATCGGGTATATTAAACTTAATTACTTGTGCCAGCTAGCTCAGAGGCCACTAGAAACTCCTTGACAACAAGAAGGGAGTAGTTTCTGGCAGCCGCAAAACATGACCACTGTGTTTCCCTTTTAGAATCAGAACGTGTCCCAGAGTCGTGGAAACAATAGATAACTATTTCACTCAGCTCAGTCGTGCATGCTTAGTTTTCTCCAAGTTACACAGAAAGAAATAGACGGGCGTTTCAATAAAAGATTTATTGAACAGTCTTGTTTCTGGTGTAAGTAAAATGTGCTGTTACGATCACAAGACAGTATGCGAGATAAATAATGTACAGTGTGAGCAGTAGAAATAAATAATACTGCGAGAGCATTATCTTTTAGTACATATGCTGTTACATAAATAACACAGACTAAAAATGCGAGTACTCATACGATGCGTTTCTAATCTAGTTCTACCCCAATGTACCTAACCTAACCTAGGTGTAGGACGAGGTATGAAGTAGGTGAAGTATTCCTTACTATGGTATACTAAGAGTATGCTAACCCCAGTATGCCTAGTATGCCAAGAGTCCCTCTAGGTTCTAATCTGCTCCATACCTGAAGAATGAGAGAGGTAGGAATCTCTTTGCCAGACTCGAACTCCAACACCCCGCAAGGGAAGTTAGATCACTGGAAGCTGGACTCTCTGCGTGCAGGGATGACAGCGTCTTCCTCAGTGCGTCAGGCCGGGAAACGGGCTCCTCTGAAGTCGAGGTCTCCTCTGATTTACAGGGGCTAGGGAAGGTATATTTATACCTGAGAATTACCTCAGAATGTTAGCATTGACGTGAGTCGGACAGCGGAAGACGTCATGAATGAACCCCTAAGGAATAATGGTTCATGCATAATATATGAGTCCTTGAAGAAATCAATAGTCCTGGACTAGGGAAACTCCCGCAGCCTAAGGGTCTGTTCTTCAAGAACTCGTTGTGACGTTAGGGTGGACGGATGTCGGAGACCATGCCTGTATTTGGAGTGCACGGTTTAATGCCTAAATAAGGGCTGGGATTTTATGCCTATATAAGGGCAGGGCGAATTGTGCCTATATAAGGACATGATTCTGGAAAGCCCGTTTATGGACACCCTAAGAGGAATACAACACCGGGCTCACAGAAATTTTTAATTCCATGTTTGAACATGGCATCTTTCCTTCCAGGTGGAAGGATACCTCCATCCTCCCGCTGCTAAAAAAACCCAACCTGGACGCGGCTGACCCGAAGAACTATTGTCCTATAGCCCGTTTGCCGTTGCCAGCAAAAATAATAGACAAAATCATGAACATTCAACTAACACAATTTATTCGTGAAAATAATCTGTTGGATCACTCCCAGTTTGGGTTTCGCCAAGATCATAGCACAGAAACGGCACTTATCAAAGCCACTGAGGAGATCAGAGCAGTGATGGATGGAGGAGGCACAGCTGCCCTCGTGCTCCTCGATCTGTCAGCCGCCTTTGATACGGCTGACCACTCTCTCCTGGAACAGCGACTGGAGGGTCTGGGGGTCAGAGGCACTGCACTAGCCCTACTGTCCTCCTTTCTTAAGGACAGGAGATTAACAGTTTCGGTTGATGGGTATCATTCAGAGCCCTATACCCTCCCATGTGGAGTACCACAGGGCTCCTCCCTGAGCCCTTCTATTTTTAATATTTACATCTCCGAACTGGCTCCTTTGATTCGGGATTTTGGGTTTAGTTTGACGTCGTATGCCGATGACACCCAGATAGTGGTGGCTGCCTACAAAAACCAGGTTTCCCCGTTTCAACAATTTCAGAACTGCATGTGCACCATAAACAGATGGATGAGTACACATTGTCTCAGACTCAACTCTGAAAAGACTGAGGTCCTGATTTTTGGCAATATGCAGCCAAACTGGGGTAATCTATGGTGGCCCGCAGAGATGGGAGAACCACCAAAACCAGCGGTCAAGGCTAAGAACCTTGGCGTTTGGTTTGATAACAAACTATCGCTTTCTCAGCAGATAAATTCAACTGTATCTGCCTCCCACTTTCTTATTAAGAAAATAAGGAAGATCTTTCCTTAAATCCCTGCAGATTCCAGGAAAACGGTGGTAACCTCGTTAATCCAGTCTAAATTGGATTACTGCAACGGGCTTTACTTGAACATACAGAAACAGTGCTTAAAAAGCTTCAGATGGTTCAAAACTCAGCAGCACGTTTATTGGTCGACATCCCCAGGGGAAACTCTGTATCTAAAGAGATTCGTAACCTGCATTGGCTTCCGGTGTCACAACGCATCAAATTCAAGGCTCTTGGTTTGGCGTATAAAGCTCTGAACCACACAGGTCTTTCCTTTTGCAAAACCTGTTTGTCTGGTATGAACCAACAAGACACCTCCGGTCAACAGGGGCCAGACTCTTGGCAGTGCCCAGAGTTCGAACATTGCATTGGGGCGGTCGCAGCTTTCACTACGGCACCTCCAAACTCTGGAACACTCTTCCGAATGAGCTCAGAGCTGCGAGCTCCTTTCCACCTTCAGGAAGGAACTAAAAACCTGGCTGTTCATGAATTAGACGTTACAGCGGGCGTACTGTGTCCTCAGCGCCAAGACGCCTCCGGGTATTCGTGCGCTTTACAAATCTCGTTAACATTAACATTAACACTCACAGCAGGCAGAGTCCAGGTGCTGGGTACATGGTGGTTGGAGCCTTTTGTGTTCCTGAGGATCTAATTAGGAGGCCAGCCAGCTGGCCTTTGGAGTCACTCTGGTGGTATTGGGTTCAAGATGCAAGTCCAGTCCTTCTCACTCAGGCAGCAGAGTAGCAGTACTTCTTTCAGAGCAGTACATCAGTCCTTCCGAGTCTTCCATAGGTCCAGAGGTGTACTGAAGAGTTGGGTCTGAGGGTCCAGTATTTATTCCTCGTGCCAGCTTTGAAGTGTGAGGAGTTTCTAAAGGCTTCCACCCCCAGAGGTGCTTGGAATTTCCTGCCTCCCTGCTCTGCCCCCAGCTTGTTTGATGGCACAAAAGACTATTGTGCGCTGAGGCAGAGGCTTTGTGATGTGCAAGTGTGGTAGTTGACAGCTCCTCCCCCATCCAGTCAGAAATGGCCCATCCTGCCAACACCTATTGCCCCTTTTGTTTCACTGTATGGGAGCAATACATAAAGATCAACTGCCAGCTACACCTAGTCATGTAACCCAGCATACAGGCTGTAGGACAAGAAAATGCACATTTGTTATAGTGGCAATTTCAGAATTGTGACTTAAAATCCAACTTTACCATTAAAGAGTGTTTTAAATTACAATTCTTTAGACACCAGATTCGACCTTTAAACATTGCAAAATTGGCCTACTCTTAACTGGGACATTTAATTTACTTGTAAGTCCCTAGGATATGGTACTATATGTACCCAGCCTGTAAATGAAACGCTATTAGTGGGAAGAAGCAGTCATTGTGCCACCCACTAAAGTAGCACTGCAAAACATATCTCAGGCCTGCCACTGCAGCCTGGAGTGCAGTTCTGAACTGCCATTTCTACCTGGCCAAATAAACCTTTCGCCAGATCTAAACCCTCCTTGTTAATACTTATAAGTCCTTAAAATTGGAACTTCAGAACCACTCGAGGACACTCTTGGGGCCAGATGTACAACCGCTTTTTGCGGTAGCAAATGGGAAATTGGCCCGTTTGCGACCGCAAAATAGGTCTGTGCAATGTACAAACCCTATTTTGCGAGTCGGTAACCTATTACTGACTGGCAAAATAGGGTTTGGGACTCGCTATTAGGAAGGGGTATGCCAAGGGCGTCCCTTCCTAATAGCGAGTCGCACTTCTATGTAGAATTGTTTTGCGACCCCTTTGTGACTGGCAGCGAAAATATTTTTTAAGAGCAGGCAGTGGACCCACAGACCACTGCCTACTCTTAAAAAATGAAACCGAAACGTTTCATTTTTCTTTTTTAAATGCATCTTTTTTTCCTTTAAGGAAAACGAACTGCATTTAAAAAAAAAAAAAACAGCTTTTTTTAAAAAAGCAGTCACAGACATGGTGGTCTGCTGACCCCAGCAGGCCATCATCCCTGTGAGTGCTGGCCATTCCCAATTGGGTCGCAAATTGTGACCTGCCTCATGAATATTAATGAGGCAAGTCTTTTGCGACCCCATTGGGAGTGCCTGAGACACTGTTGTACATTCCATTTTGTGAGTCGCAAATTGCGAGTCGCAAAACGACGCAATTTGCGACTCGCAAAATGGAAGGGTCGTACATCTGGCCCTTGGACCTGTAAACGATTCAGAAGGAAGACTGCCCTGCTGCCAGAGGGACTGCCCTGCTGCTGGATGGAGTGTCTTGCTGTTTGAAGAAGGAAGTCTGGACCTGCTTGCCTTGATCTCAGGCTACCCAAAGTGATTCCAAGGATCAGTTGCCTGACCAGTGTGAGCTACAGGACACAACAGGCTTCCAGAGGCCTCTTCTGTTTCCCAGCTGACTACACTCAACTGGACCTAACCTGGTCTCCTCTGCTGGCCTCTGCGGGAGTGAGTCCTGACCAACCAAGTGCTGTCCTCTAGGTCTTCAAGCTTTGGCTGTAGTCAGTGTACTCCTCCCAGTGCAACTGAACGTTTCACCGGAACCGATGCAATGCTACACAGCCTTATGCAGGACCTCGCAGTTCCCTGTCAGCGTTTTTATTGGAACCTAGGCAGTGTGACCCATCCCAAAGTAGCACCTTGCATCACACCACCTCTCAACTTCTGATCAGGGGCTTCACCAGACCCGACACAGCGTGGCGCAACCCAACGCAGGACCTCGCATTGAAGCCTCGCACCTCCTGATCGGCGGCTTCACCGGGAGCGACGAAGTGCAGACCAACGCAGGATCTCGCATCACAGCACAAGGAAAAAAAAGTACGACTCTTAACCCCTTCCATTGGTCGGACTGGCCGTCCGACGTCACGGTGGGCGTGTGCGTCGGACGGCCGGGGGCCGTCCGATCTGCGCACGCGTCAAATTCGCCCGCACGGCGGTTAAAGCGGTTAAAGGGTCGCAGTCGGTAGGCTGGAACTTGTGACTTTTTCCCGGTCCAGCATGACCAGGTAATCACAGTTGGAGCTTTTTGCTTCTTGGTGCTGTTTTCACTAAAAACTTTAAAACTCAATAACCCGGGTTCTACTGATTGGATTTTTGTCGTTGTGCTATCATTTTATTTATTAAAATGTACTCTATTGTTTAAATTGGTTTGGGATTTTTCTAGTGTTGTGTTTTCACGTTATTACTGTTTGTGTACTGCATACTTACTGAATATCATTGACCTTATTTCAACTGGAAATCCTGGACAAAGTCGCCATGCCTTCTGAGAAACGGTATACTATCATAGAGAAATTATTACCGCATGATTGGACTAATGATATTTGTAAGTTTACATAAGCGTGAATTTGTAATACACAAATTTAACTGACATGAATGTCGTTAAATACTCTCAGTTTGTTAATGAACATAAATAAAATGTTAAAAAAGAAAAGCAAAAACATTTGTCTAATGAAATACACAAACTGTATCTCCATGCACATATAGATATTTAGGTATTCATGTATTATAATAGTTAGAGGTTAAAAGAACACAGGGTATTACATACACTATTCTACTATAAATTAAAGTGGTATTTTCATTATATTTCTGACATTATTTTAGAAACATGATTGGGGCATAAACATATAACTGGCAGTGCTTTCATTGCTAACGCCTCTTATATTCAGGAACACATATTTCTACATAGCAGCAAAAGCAATTTGTGAGAAAACTGTGCACCAGGTATAAAACGCGTATATAAGAGGAAGCATGCCTTTGAGAGGCCTCCTGCCCCACTGGAAAAAATCCGATAGCAGAAAAATATTGTGCCAAGACACAATGAACTTCACAGTTTCTCAGCCAGTTTATGGCCCATGAAAGTTTATGTGATAAGGAAAAAAACACATCAAAATTGTTGTTGTTATATGTCTACAGAATTTAGATTGGTTGGAGAACAAAAGTGATGAATCAGCAAGCAAGGCAATGGAAATGATTTTGGTAGAGATTGAGAACCAGTCTGAAATATAGTAGAACAAATATTTCTTAAAGACCAAAAGCACAATTGATAGAAATTAGGTCTCAAGTTGGCAGAGGTATGCAGCCTGTCCAAGCAGGGACCACCACTCTAGTCAGGGCAAGTCAGATACACACTAAAAGATAACCTGTGCTCACCCTCTAGTAGCTTGGGACAGAGCAGTCAGGCTTATCTAAAGAGGCAATGTGTAAAGTATTTGTGCAACACACACACAGAGTAACACAATGAAGACATCACAAAAAGAATCCATATAGGTTTAGAAAAATAGATTATGATTTTATAAACAATTCAAGACCAAACAACAAAAATCCAATAAGTAGAAGTTGAGTTATGAATTTTTAAAGAATAAAAAGAGTTCTAGTGCTTAGAAGCAATTAGCACTGATGGGGGTTATCTGGTCGTGCTGGACCGAGGCAAAGTCAACAGTTCAAGCCAACTGCGATGGAGCGCAGGCCTGGTATAGGAGCCATGCAGGCCCGGGGAACAGAGTACCTTGATCATGGTCGCAAACACGAGATGCGGGGTCGATGCGTCGATGTTACTCCAGCAGTCGAGAAAATGCATCTATTTTCTTCACGCACTGGTGGTGATGTGTCGGGTCTGTTGAGCAAAGCACCGGTTCCAGGTGCGGCGGTTCCAAAGACGATGCACCGGGTTAATCCATGCTGGAGGGGCGATGTCTTGATATTGCGTTGATTCCAAAGCAGTGGTTCCGGACGCAATGCAGCGGTTCCGAGTACGGTGCGCCGGGTTCTGCTCCCATAACAGGGTTGATGCACCGGTTCTGCTACATGTGGACTGGAGATGTGTATATTTCTCTGGTGCAAGTATCTAGGCCCACTTCCAGTGAACCAGGCACAAGAGCAGGGGTAGAGGCTTTGATATCCCTGAGTCTCAAGCAACAGGAGGAAAGCCAACAAGCTCTTGGAGATCACTTCAGTTGCAAGACAGAGTCCAGCTCTCCTCCGCAGGGTCAGAGAGCAGCAGGGAAGCACAGCACAAAAGCAAGCCATCCAGTCCAGTAGAGTTTCAGGCCTTGATGCAGCCCAGCAGTTCTTCTGACAAGAGTCCAGTTGTAGGCTCAGAAGCATCTGACTTGGTGGGGTCAGAGACCCAGTACTTATACCCAAATCTTCCTTTGAAGTAGGGGTGCCTTCAAAGAAGGGTTGTTTGAAGTGGACAAGTATCCTTTCTTCCTCAGCCCTGGCTCCAGACTATCTGTGAGGGGTAATCAGCCCTTTGTGTGGGGTCAGGCCTCTACCTATTCATATGGGTGTGTCATCCCCTCCCTCCCTTTCTGCTCGTGAAGAGCCATCATATTGCAGATGAATGCAGATGAGTACACAGACACGCCTAACCTTCCTGTGTTTGTGGCTATCTAGAGGTAATGCACAAAGTGTAGCTGTCACCCACCCCAGACATGTATAAGAGACTGGCTGCAGGCACACAGAGCTGTAAGAGTAGAGAAATGGCAACTTTGTAAAAGTATTTACAGAAGACAAGAGCGACCCATATATCCTTGCGAACTGGGTGTTGCTAATACGCAAAAAACAGTGTTCACAAGGAACTCATTTATCAAAAACAATACAAACTCTACAAGAAGGGCTGGGGGTCGCGTAACTAGTTAGCATGGAGGAGTCTCGTTCGTTATCGGAATTAACCAGACAAATCGCTCCACCAACTAAGAACGGCCATGCACCACCACCCACAGAATCGAGAAAGAGCTACCAATCTCTCAATCCTTTCCGTGTCCGGGCCGGGTGAGGGACACGGAAAACCTCACCTAGTTACGCGACCCCCAGCCCTTCTTGCAGAGTTTGTATTGTTTTTGATAAATGAGTTCCTTGTGTATTAACTTTGTAAAAGTGGCATTTCTAAAATAGTAATGTTAAATCCAACTTTACCAGTAATGATGATTTATCATTAACATTCCAAAGATATGAAACATGATACAGCTACTCCTTTCTAATCCGGAATTACAGCTCAAAAATGCATGAAGGAATTCCCAATGCTAACCTATGAGAGGAGTAGGCCTCACCATAGTAAAAAATTAATTTGGGTTTTTGTCACTCACAGGACATGCAAAACCTAAAAGTACATGTCCTGTCTTTTACTTACATAGCACCCTGCCCTATGGGCTACCAAAGGGCCTACATTAGGAGTGACATGTGTAATACGACAGGTGCTTAAGGCTTGGCAAGGGGTTTTAAATGCCAACTCGAAGTGGCAGTAAACTGCACACACAGTCCTTGCAATGGCAGGCATGAGACAGATTTGAAAGGCTGCATGTGTGGATGGCACAAATAGTGCTGCAGGTCCACTAGTAGCATTTAGTTTACAGGTCCTGGGTTTATGGTATACCACTTTACAAGGGACTTACAAGTAAATTAAATATGCCAATTGTGTATACAGCAATGTTACACCATGTTTAGGGGAGAAGCACATGCACTTTAGCACTGACCAGTGGTAAAGTGCTCAGAGTCCATAGGCTAACAAAAAGATATAGTAAAAAGAGGAGGTAAGCAGGCAAAAGGTTTTGGGGAAGATCACCCTAAGGATGACAAGTCTAACAGTGAGGTAACGGAGAATCTTTCAGGGGTTTCTAGGAAGGCAGATGGACACTTAACTATAGCCAGATGGTCCTGCATCACTCTAATTGTTGTATTAAATTGTGAAATTCAAGGCCAACACACCAAGGTTGTTCCTACATTTCAGCCGGAGGAGAATATATGTTTAAACCAGCTTGTTTGTCATCCTTTTCCATGCCCACCCTACTGTACTCCAACTACTCATCCTTTTACGAGATACTGTTACTTTGTCCAACATGCCTCCCATCACTCCCACAGTTTGTTTATGCCCTCTCCATTTAGAATTGAGGGCGAACTTCCACTTAACCAGTACGATATATATCAAGTTTGAGCCACCAAGTAGTACAACTAAAAATCTAGCAGATGGACCACGCTCTGCCATATGGCTTGACAAATGTCAGGTTTCATTCAGGGGGGCCACAGGGCATGCAGGGGCTACTGGGCTTCAGATGTGGCCGACTTGCAGTTGATTTCCACCTCAACTCGGGTAATCAGTTCCCTCAAATCTTCTCTACTGGCTACTAAGCCTATGCCATTGGCACCAGAGAAAATCTCCTAGGGTTTAAGCTACTTTCTCTCAGCCATAGGTCTATGAGCTCCTGTATCTCTCATAGCAGGAACCTTCCTCCCATTGATACTAGCTTATAACACAATCCTCACTGTGTGTGGATGTATGTGCTTCAAGGTACTTGGGTCCCTCTAATGTCCATAGCCACTAGGTGAAGTGCAACAGGGCCCTCTCGGGCTCCTTCACCCACAGTCAACATACTCCCTATGATGGATGCAGCTGGTACAGGATCTTTCAACTGACAGTCTCTCTCATAATGCCTGTCCTTGTAACACTTAACACAAGTATTCAAGCTTCCCTGCCCTCCAGTTTCTCTACCTCATGTATAATGTAAGTAAGAAGGATATCAATGGAAGCCCCCAACCCTCTATCCAAAAACAGATCTCTCATTCACATGGAACCGAAGAGAAAGGGGTATTTGAAAATGTGAAGACGTGGAGATTGAAACTCAATATTAGTCGTGATGCATGTAATATACACTACACTGTATATCGCTTGTAATAGGTGAAGCAAATTTTTCCTGCCTGACTACTGTATGACTGATATTTTCAATAAAAAGAATTACTAAAAACAAAAACAAAAAGATCTCTCAACTGATCTACCGACAGCGTCTAAAGGTCTACCCCAAACAACATGACATGTTGCTGTGTAGGTTTTAAGGTTTAAAAGGTGAACATATTACTCTGTTATTTAAAGCTGGAACAGGCTTAGCAGGATCTTACACCACTCGCCTTCAACTGTTAGACCCCCAGGGCACACAGGGGCCACTGGACCTCAGGTGTGAGGGACTATGATCATTTGCATCCCAGCGTCCATCCTACTATGGCTCAAAATTATGGGACAAGTACAACCCCTTCAGCACTTGACTCTCATTGGTAGCGATGGCGAGCAGTCACAAACTTCTCAGGGAGGTTAGTGTGGGGGTGGTTCAAGCTCAGAATTCAACAATCACACAGCAGTGCAGAACTGTATGTCCAACCCAGTGCTTGTCTCTTGAAAAGAAAGTACTGTGATACATTTTTTTAAAAAAATGATTCTGCACACTACAATGTGCAGGCACTGATATCTCACTGGTGCAGGACCACTGTAACCCAGGATCGGTAATCCCTGCTTCCTTCCTTCCCCTCCCACTCTCTTTCCTATTCCCGGGCTCAAATCTGGTATGGACAGATGCAGGTGTCAGGTGCAGTGCGACCCCCCTCCCTCCACAGTTCACACACTCAGTTACTTGCCTTAGTTCCAAATGTTTTTTGCATCTCACCACTGCAAAGCTACGGCCATGGCAGCCACCCGCAGTACACTTAAGGCTCTCCCTCCCTCTTCCAGAGACGATTTACTGGCTATAAGTGCTCCAGCACTCAGGTAAAGTCCACAAGTGCAACAGTGAAGGCCACCCCAGGAGTCTGTGCAGGCTCCTTTGTTGTTGTTGATGGTCTCTGGCTGGTTGCTAGCCTGTTTCTGTGGAGCAGGCGAGTTAGGTGGTGAACTGGAGGGTCAGAGGTCACAGGGCCACCAAGGGGCACTTCTTCCTCAGTGGCACAACTCTGTGTGGGCTCATGGTGCTCATGGTGATGTGACAGAGGTGCTGTAATCTAAAGTTCAGTCAGTTGTCACAGTGGCACTGGTCGTTCGGGCACAACTTCAGGACTTTGCAGCAGCTCAGTCCACTCAGTACAATTTCAGATTCACAGAGGCACAATACACTCGGACACAACTGCAAGACAGTGCAACAGTGCAGGCAGCTCAGGCACAACTTTAGGATCGCAGTGACACAATCTCCTTGAGCAGACATTCAGGATATTACTGTGTTGGCCGCTTGGGTAGAAGGGACTGCACTGTAGTCCTTGGAGCACACAGATCGCTCTCCTGAGCCTTTCTGCACAGAAGGACCATTAGCTCCTGGGTCAACAGTTTCAGTTCACTCTGGATGCCCACCCCTCCTTCAAGGTTGTACATTCCTTTCCTTTCTCATCAGGCAGGTCAACTTACAGGTGATTCAGAACAGGGAGATGGTGCTTCTTTCTGCGTCAGACTCCAGGTGATGGCCCCTCACCTTTTGGAAGCTGGCTGCCAGGCATTCACCAGCTCTGGTTGCATAGCAGTCCTCTGAGTACCTGCAGGGCACTCATTTCCTTGGTCAGAGAAAACTTGAAACTGGAGCATCAAGTGTGTCAGCAGCTTTGAATTCTCTGTCTGCATTCTTAGAACTGGTTTGGATTTGGTTCTTTTTTAAGGTGCCCTTTCCAGGCCGACTTCCAAAAGCAGCCTTCCTTTGTGTTGCTTCTCACAGCATGGTTATATCCAGTTTTGAGCATCCACAACAGAGGCATAAAGAGGTGAGAGATATCTGCACCTAGCTATCAATGCCCACACTGAACAGCAATTAGGAAAAAGACAAAAGCACGGCCTCACCTAAAGGACCCTTCACACGCTGAATAACAGAGAAGCCAGTCCCACCCTTCAGCCTCACCCTCACCATCTACCAAGTGGTAGTGCTCAGGAATACTAATCAGCAGGCCCTCACAGCAAAAGGACCAAACTGAATTTCTAAAGGGAAATCTGTTTCCTCTTCCTTCAGATGCAGGACTGTTAGAAATACACTTCCACTTACTTGGAAAACCACCTCACCTCCATTTAGTGCACACGGCCAGGCAAGGGTCTTCCAAAATGGAATCCACAGGCCTCCATTACTGTAGTTCATTCAGACACAAAATGCATGCACCACACAGGCTACATACATATGCACACACATAACATGCACTGGGACGTTAGTGATAGGACCTGGATTAACACACAGAAGTCAACGTCACACAATGACTCCTGTGACACAGATAAAAAGGTCTGGCTACTACTGATTCACAAAACACGGTAGGCTGCTACCACTGCTGGACATTCCCAACCCATGACAGGAACAGTAGTCCACTGGACAGGCCTAGGCCTTCCTGCACACACTAGATAGTGTGAGACGGAGGCCAAAATCAAAATCCAGGATACCAAAAACTTGCAGTTGGGCACTCAGGGCAATGGAACAAGACTAAACCTTGCAGGTGGCATTCCTGTCCCAACAAGTGTTTCCCTGTCCACTCTCAACTGAAGGGACCCGCCTGCTACATATACCTCTTAACTGATGAAAGAATGAGGCAGGGAACATTATGGGATGTATGAACAGGTAATGAAATCTAAATAAAACCACCATTTTCAACAAAAAACTCAAATAACTGATAAAGGAAATGTGCTTCAAATTCGACGATTCTTTCCAGTGATCTCCATATCACCTCAGAGCTGCTTTGGCTCAGGAGCTCCATATTACCACTAAAACTAATCTCCAGATATTTTCTGCTTTCCACTTTCACAATAAAACCCAGACCCTGTCTTATGGGCTGGGTGCTATCAGTTAAGAGAATTATCTAAGTTGAAAGCAATCTCTCATAGATTGCTAAAAGTAACATTGCAGTCTACTAGTGGAAGTCTCACTGCCACAACACTGAACAACAGAATGATCAGTATACATACATATCAGTGTGTGCATGCCATTAAAGTATATCCCCTTGTAGCATGCTTTTCACATAACTGTAAGCCAGTGGCTCAACAGCTAAAGCAAACAGCAGAGACGGCAAAGGCCACACACCTTTGCCTAGTATCCCATGTATGTGAAAAGGATACAGATGTGCCTTATTTTGTAAGCACTTTCGCCACCAGTCCGATGTATAATGGTCATACCAAAGTGAGAAACGCCTCAGTCATCCCCATTTTCCGTATGGCTTCATAAGAAACAGCTACAGAGTTAAAGGCCTTCTCTGCATCTCATATGACCAACGCAACTTCCAACTCTACATTTATTTCATACAAAGTGGCAAACACCTTTCTAAGGGTACCCAACGAGAACCTACAGATAATGAATCCTCCCTGATCTGGTAGGACGACAAGTTGCATCACTGTGAGCAGATGATATGCAATTAATTGAGCAAGCATTATACAATTTTTAAGAAAAGGAGGCTATGTGACCCATGTTGATCATCTGGGTTTCAATAATTTGTTTTTATTTAAGGTTTCAATAGCACTACTCTACCCTCAGGGTGTTACAGTGCTTTACAAAGAAACAAACTGTACCTGAAGACACTAGGTATAGAGATAACATTTTAAGGGCAATAGTTCATTTATCAACTTCAAGGATCATTTGAACCAGACAGAGAACGAGTCAGCTTGACAGTTAGTCAGGAGTCACCATCATTAGGTTGAGCCTACACCGCTTGCGCTGCAGGATGATCTGTTGTATGTACTTTGTGGGCTCTGGAGTATTGCCACAGGTCTTGTCTGCTTCCGCTTTTTTACTTTCTGGTTAGGGAATTTTTTTTAACAGCTGCTCTTCACATGTGCGAACACTTGTTTCACTTTCTGCTCAAGAACTATGAACAGCTCTTCAAACTGCACGGGCCGGATTCACGGCGGCCGAGCTTCCTTTGCTGTTTGCTGTCCTGCTCGCTCTTCTCCCCTCCCCCGCCCCCCCTCCATTTCGTCTTGTTATTTGTCCGGTGTGCGAGCGCTTGTTTTTATATAGGTTAGGTTGTGTGCACTATTTTTTTTCTTGTTTGCATCAGCTTGTGTATCAGCACAGCGGCCGGTTCACGGACGCTGTGCTTCATGTTTCGGTTGGCTTTTGTATCGCAGCTTTATTTATTGTTTTACTTTGGAGGCGTGCGCCTTTTACTGATGTGCTCACTTTCATTTTCACCATCGTGTCTTGTTTCCTGCTTGTGGCAGCCTGCTCACCCTGTGCCGTCTCTCCCTACCCCTTCACCCCGTCCACACAAACCCTCCGAGATCACTGCTGCTAGTATTTTAAGTGATTCGCCCAAAATCACAGGACACCCCTTTCATTTTCACCATTGCGTCTTGTTTCCTGCTCGTGGCAGCATGCTTGCCCTGTGCCGTTTTTAAATATATGGTAACCTAGATTTAACCCTTATGCCCTTGACAGTTTCTCAGCTGCTCTGGTTTTCAATGTTTGGAAGACACCTTCTGGAATGCTTGATTTTATCTTGCCTTTAAATAAGTAAACAACAATGTGCCTCACATGTCACAAAGCCATAATGATATACATTAGGAGTATTAGCACAGATAGCCACCAAAGTTAAAATTTTAAGTTCTGTTTGAAAATGAACGTTTTGATTATTTTTCCAGAAAATACCAAGGTCTTCTTCTCAGGAACTCACTCTCCATCACAACAGTAGAAAAGTATAAGAGCCGCACTGGAGAAGGTTTTGTGGGCAATTTAGTAGGATTTAAATATCTTGCTTTCTTTGTTCCTCAGATTTTTTCTGCACCGGAGATGTGAAACAACGACTTAAGGTAGGACGGTTGACACAGCTGCAGGTTTTTGAAGGGCAAGCTAGCAAGTTTACTTTAATTCCCGTTTACAGAGGGAGCCAGATGAGGTCCCTTTAAATTGGGCCTAATCTAAAACAACAGAAATTCCTTTTTCACTCCTAAAAATATATTATAGATATATAAAAGTTTTTTTTACTAAAAGGGGCAGAAAAATACGGAACAAATAATAACCAATCCTGTTATCTATTCGAAATCAAGTAAACATAAAAATGCAGCAATGTAAACCAAGAAAACTTTAAACATAAAACTGTTATATATTGATATCCATTTTTTTTTATCAGTAAAAAAAGATATTTATTACAGTAACAATATGTTAATTCTTATGGTCACAATATCACAATTCCGAAAAATACATTAAAAATGCATTAAAATTGTTAAAATCATATACATAAATGAATTATAACATGTACATATTTATATTGTCGAAGTTAATTAATAATAACCTTGACCATAAAATCTAACTATCACAATTTGTATAAACAAATCCACATTTCAATATTTAAAACTTTGTTCAAAACTGTCACAACTTTCGACAGTTTTGAATAAAGTAGTTTCTGTTGTGTTAGGTTTGGTACTACCCTGTCCCTTTTCTCTTAATAAGGGTGACTCTCTTGTGCTTTTCGACCCTTTAAATTGGGTTCATGTGATAACATTTCTTTGTGAGCAGCAGAATGAAGGAAGGCTTTCAGAAATGCAAGTCAGATTTTCGTACATAGTGCAAGTAAAGCATTTCCGTAATCAGGTTTTGAGGTGACAATGGTCTGGATTATGGAGTGAAAATCAGACAGAATGAGGATTGGTCTGAGGTGTTTTATAGAGAATGGAGCTGCTGGAGCAGCTTTGGTGGTGTGGTTGATATGAGAGTTCATATAACTATGCGAGCCAAATAGGCTTTAACCTCTTTATGTGATTTGGGAATAAAACCCTCTGGTTTGAGTTCTGCTAACCTATATCAGTTAGTCAATATCAGTTTTGGGAGGTAAATCTTTTGTAAATGGGAGGCATTCTGTCTTTTCTAGGCTTAGTATTAAGAAATTTGCTGGTATCCATTTTTGAATTTTCATTAGGGGCTTTTTTAGCGTGATGACACTGCTGTGATTTTCAGGTAAAGTTGTCATAAGCTACTGGGTCATTACTTGAGTGGAGGGGTAAATACCCACATCAAGTAAAAATCCCAATCTTTATCAGGGAGAACCCTTTTAATCACTGAATTAACCAGAGCTCAACTCCCTGGTAGCTATGAACAGGGCAGACAGGCTTAATTTAGAGGCAATGTGTCAATATTAATGCAGTACTAAAAACAGTAGTAAAGTCGAAATGTAAAACAATAAAAATACCCAAATGAAGAAGAAAAAGAGAGTACATTTTAATAAACAAAATGACACCACAATGACAAAAATCCACTAAGGGGAACCTGAGAGTTGTAAATAGGAATAATGGAAAGAAACACAAGGTGCAAATGTTAGTGGTCATGGTAGAGTAGGACCTGTGCGCAATTCGATGCTGAGCGCGATGGAGCATGGATCAGATACAATAACTAGGTTTGTACTGGTCAAAGATTATATCTTCTGATTTTAGTCCTTTAAGTCCAAAACCACCACAGGCGTACACATCTAGAGCCCGCCAGGACCACACTGAGGGGTCGATTCCGATCTCGGTCGGAGGCGCACCCAACACTATTCGGCCGGGAAAAAAGCCAGGCGAATGCCTGTTTCCCGACCGATTCGCACATTCTTCCGAACGAGCAAGTATGATGCGCACAACTGCATAGATTCCGACCCAGTCGTACTCACCCAATCCAGGTCCTGTTCTCCGACCGAGCCGGATCCGTAAACGCAGAATCGAGTCGCACGGAAGCCAAAATGCAGCCCCGTCCGGCCGGACAAGTACGATGCGCTTTCCGTGCGCGCCGAACCCGTCGCTACGCACGGCACGTCAAAGCATCCGGGAGAGGCGCACATAAGCTCCGATTCGCGCCACAACACGATCCACGGCTACGAGACGAACACGCCAGCGACGAGGGCGAGGCGAAGCAAAGAGAAAGACGAACGAGACGAACCAACTATGAACCCCATCGTGCCTATCCTACCAATACTCTACATCTACTACCGGAACAGGCACGGACGCGTACGGCGCAGAAGGTAAGTCAGACACCAAGCACAAAAACAAACTGCACGTACCGACATATCACACACACACAGAGGGATGCAGAAATTACTTACACCAGCAACAGCAGCACCATAGGGGCGGGATGGCCATCACCAATACCACATATACACATAGGGGCCTGGATGCCCACCACCACTACCACCCCTACTCAGGGGGTGCCAGATGCCTGTCACTACTCCCACCTCTACCCATGGGGGGCTGGATGCCTGTCACTACTCCCACCTCTACCCAGGGGGTGCCAGATGCCTACCACTACTACCACCCCTCCCCAGGGGGTGCCAGATGCCTACCACTACTACCACCCTTACCCAGGGGGTGCCAGATGCCTACCACTACTACCACCCCTACCCAGGGGGTGCCAGATGCCAACCACTACTACCACCTCTACCCATGGGGGGCTGGATGCCTGTCACTACTCCCACCTCTACCCAGGGGGTGCCAGATGGCTACCACTACTACCACCTCTACCCAGGGGGTGCCAGATGCCTACCACTACTACCACCTCTACCCATGGGGGGCTGGATGCCTGTCACTACTCCCACCTCTACCCAGGGGTGCCAGATGCCTACCACTACTACCACCCCTCCCCAGGGGGTGCCAGATGCCTACCACTACTACCACCCTTACCCAGGGGGTGCCAGATGCCTACCACTACTACCACCCATACCCAGGGGGTGCCAGATGCCTATCACTACTACCACCCCTACCCAGGGGGTGCCAGATGCCTACCACTACTACCACCTCTACCCACGGGGGCTGGATGCCTACCACTACTACCACCCCTACTCAGGGGTGCCAGATGCCTACCACTACTACCACCTCACCCATGGGGGCTGGATGCCTACCACTACTACCACCTCTACCCATGGGGGCTGGATGCCCACCACCACTACCACCCCTACTCAGGGGGTGCCAGATGCCTACCACTACTACCACCTCTACCCATGGGGGGCTGGATGCCTGTCACTACTCCCACCTCTACCCAGGGGGTGCCAGATGCCTACCACTACTACCACCCCTACCCATGGGGGGCCAGATGCCTACCACTACTACCACCTCTACCCAGGGGGTGCCAGATGCCTACCACTACTACCACCTCTACCCATGGGGGGCTGGATGCCTGTCACTACTCCCACCTCTACCCAGGGGGTGCCAGATGCCTACCACTACTACCACCCCTCCCCAGGGGGTGCCAGATGCCTACCACTACTACCACCTCTACCCATGGGGGGCTGGATGCCTATCACTACTCCCACCTCTACCCAGGGGGTGCCAGATGCCTACCACTACTACCACCTCTACCCATGGGGTGCTGGATGCCTGTCACTACTCCCACCTCTACCCAGGGGGTGCCAGATGCCTACCACTACTACCACCCCTCCCCAGGGGGTGCCAGATGCTTACCACTACTACCACCCCTACCCAGGGGGTGCCAGATGCCAACCACTACTACCACCTCTACCCATGGGGGGCTGGATGCCTGTCACTACTCCCACCTCTACCCAGGGGGTGCCAGATGCCTACCACCACTACCACCCCTCCGAAGGGGGTGCCAGATGCCTACCACTACTACCACCTCTACCCAGGGGGTGCCAGATGCCTACCACCCTTACCCAGGGGGTGCCAGATGCCTACCACTACTACCACCCCTCCCCAGGGGGTGCCAGATGCCTACCACTACTACCACCTCTACCCAGGGGGTGCCAGATGCCTACCACTACTACCACCTCTACCCATGGGGGGCTGGATGCCTACCACTACTACCACCTCTACCCATGGGGGGCTGGATGCCCACCACCACTACCACCCCTACTCAGGGGGTGCCAGATGCCTACCATTACTACCACCTCTACCCATGGGGGGCTGGATGCCTGTCACTACTCCCACCTCTACCCAGGGGGTGCCAGATGCCTACCACTACTACCACCCCTCCCCAGGGGGTGCCAGATGCCTACCACTACTACCACCCCTACCCAGGGGGTGCCAGATGCCTACCACTACTACCACCTCTACCCATGGGGGGCTGGATGCCTGTCACCACTACCACCTCTACCCATGGGGGGCTGGATGCCTGTCACTACTACCACCCCTACCCAGGGGGTGCCAGATGCCTACCACTACTACCACCCCTACCCAGGGGGTGCCAGATGCCAACCACTACTACCACCTCTACCAATGGGGGGCTGGATGCCTGTCACTACTCCCACCTCTACCCAGGGGGTGCCAGATGCCTACAACTACTACCACCCCTCCCCAGGGGGTGCCAGATGCCTACCACTACTACCACCCTTACCCAGGGGGTGCCAGATGCCTACCACTACTACCACCCCTCCCCAGGGGGTGTCAGATGCCTACCACTACTACCACCTCTACCCATGGGGGGCCAGATGCCTACCACTACTCCCACCTCTACCCAGGGGGTGCCAGATGCCTACCACTACTACCACCCCTACCCATGGGGGCCAGATGCCTACCACTACTACCACCTCTACCCAGGGGTGCCAGATGCCTACCACTACTACCACCTCTACCCATGGGGGCTGGATGCCTGTCACTACTCCCACCTCTACCCAGGGGGTGCCAGATGCCTACCACTACTACCACCTCTACCCATGGGGGCTGGATGCCTGTCACTACTCCCACCTCTACCCAGGGGGTGCCAGATGCCTACCACTACTACCACCTCTACCCATGGGGGGCTGGATGCCTGTCACTACTCCCACCTCTACCCAGGGGGTGCCAGATTCCTACCACTACTACCACCTCTACCCATGGGGGGCCGGATGCCTACCACTACTCCCACCTCTACCCAGGGGGTGCCAGATGCCTACCACTACTACCACCTCAACCCATGGGGGGCTGGATGCCTGTCACTACTCCCACCTCTACCCAGGGGGTGCCAGATGCCTACCACTACTACCACCCCTCCCCAGGGGGTGCCAGATGCCTACAACTACTACCACCCCCACTCACAGGATGGCTAATACATGACACAACAAGCACACACCAACATAAACAATGCAACATAGACATCCCCCCAACACCATGACAAGCGTGTGTAGACTGTGTCAAATGGCTACAACACTGAACATGACTTTGAACATACAATGTGACCCCCTATCACATGTGCCACACATAAATGTGTGTGGCCCCCACAATGCAAGCAGACCATGACCACTGTGGCAATGGGGTCCAACCCCCATCATCACAGAGACCAAAATGTAAGTGTGGGGCCCATAGCTGAAGCACATCTTGAACATTGTGGCAATGGGGTACAAACCCCCATCATCACAGTGACCAAAAGGTAAGTGTGGGGCCCATAGATGAAGCACATCATGAACATTGTGGCAATGGGGTTCAAACCCCCATCATCACAGTGACCAAAATTTAAGTGTGGGGCCCATAGCTGAAGCACATCTTGAACATTGTGGCAATGGGGTACAAACCCCCATCATCACAGTGACCAAAAGGTAAGTGTGGGGCCCATAGCTGAAGCACATCTTGAACATTGTGGCAATGGGGTTCAAACCCCCATCATCACAGTGACCAAAATGTAAGTGTGGGGCCCATAGCTGAAGCACATCTTGAACATTGTGGCAATGGGGTTCAAACCCCCATCATCACAGTGACCAAAAGGTAAGTGTGGGGCCCATAGCTGAAGCACATCTTGAACATTGTGGCAATGGGGTTCAAACCCCCATCATCACAGTGACCAAAATGTAAGTGTGGGGCCCATAGCTGAAGCACATCTTGAGAACATTGTGGCAATGGGGTACAAACCCCCATCATCACAGTGACCAAAAGGTAAGTGTGGGGCCCATAGCTGAAGCACATCTTGAACGTTGTGGCAATGGGGTTCAAACCCCCATCATCACAGTGACCAAAATGTAAGTGTTGACATTGAAAAAGCTGCAACTGCCAAACTGCATGGATGATTCCTGGTCACAGAACAACAAACACATCAGTGGCAAAGTAGTGCTTGTGTCCCATAGCAACATAGATTGGGGGAGGCAAACACTGCAGTGCAAATAAGACATACCTTTGGCCATGTGCAGACAAACATCACCCATGGGGGCTGACACTGTCAACATTCATCAATGACACAATGACAGAAGTGACCATGACAATGCAGACCCACATATTTGCACCAATGGGCACACAAATGCAGATACCCTGTGGAGACTGTAGATGTGAGGTGAACAGATACCATACCATGGCAGCAATGGGACACACAAACAATGATCATTGTGCTGACTGATGACCTAGGAGTCCCAGGGACAGCAGGGGAAACCCACCAAACAACATACAGCCAATGGCACACTAAAGACATGCCAATGCAGTGGTGCAGATGCACAAACACAAACAGGCAGACCCACACTGCACATCAAACACAACAGGTGAGGGGGGTGCCAGTGTCCCCAGGCAACCACACAACACATGATGAGGCCTGAATACCAATTACACAGATGTGCATACAGTGCCACACAAAGGTAACTCATGGATCCAAATCCCCTATGTGGGCAATCAGGCATTGTTAGATGAGAGGGAGCACAAATCACACATGTCGCACAAGCATGTAGGAACAGCAACAGACACAGCAAGACACAGAGACACCACAGCACTACCCCCAGGGTCCCCACAATGTGGGGACCCTGGGCTGCATTACAATCCCACTGTGATGACAAAGCTAGATGTCGTTCACACTGTGAACCACAGTCATGTGTCCTGAGCAACAAACTACCATCACACCTACACTAGCACAAATCAATCAGCACGGCCAGTAAGCCAAGGCCAACATGGAGGCAGGGGTCTAGCCGTGCAACAACTCTCATCTGCACACACTCAACACCACACACCTCGACCTCCAACAATGTGCAGCAGTGAAGCTCACATGCACTGGTGACATTGCACATGCACCCATGACAATCCCATGGGTGGTGGTGGGAACCAAGGTGCAGAAACACATCACACATGGCCACTCAACAAGACTCTTGAATGTCTGACACACTGCACACTACGCTGTACATGGACATGACGGCAATACCACACCAACCAATGGGATCCCAGCCACAGTCCCACACCAATGAAGAAGCCAAGGTCACCCACAAAGAACACACATAGACAACTACCAACATTGCAGCCCTGACCCTGAGGAGTGCCAGCAGTCACTCACACAACGTGTCACAATCACTGAAAGCTAACACAAACTGGAAATCACATGACAGGTGTAAACAACAAGTGCCAAGGGGAATCCTGATTGTGACCCATCAGCGTCTGCCCACAAACTCAGCCCTCACAGCCAACACACCTATGGGTGACACCCTGATGACCAGTAATGTGCCATGCACCCACATCACAGAGAACCCAGGGAGAAGACTTTGGGGAACATAGGTCAACTCAGCAAGCATCACAAACAGGAACACCACTAGGGATCCCAGCATGCACAGCAAAATGGAAGTGAACACACAGACATGCTCATACAACACACACCTTGGGCGCAGGCGATGTCACAGGAGTACACACTGCCATGAGGGGACTCCACTCCTGTGTGAGGAAAGCTGTGCCATATGTTGCCACAGTAGGGCTCCATCATGTCAGCAGAACACTTGGTCACACAGTCAACAATTTGCACCAAATGAAGGCTCCCGTCACATCAGCCTGGTCATGGGAGTGTCAACGAAATCATCAGCACAGATCCAACACACATGTATAGCAAGTTGCACTGACAACACAGATGAGTCCTTCCCCATTGATGCCCAAACCTGCATGTCCAGTGGAGATGGCCACACGGTCAGGGAAGTAGAATAATTGAACAATGGCAAGCACAACAGATGTGCAGGGGTGGAAGCCACAGATGTGACATTGCTAATGTAAGTAGGAAATCCCATTGCCAAATCTTGAAAACATGACACCCTCAGATGCTGCTAAGGATGACATGGATACACCACAGGATAGGACACATTCCCCCTGGACCACATGGGTTCCTGAACAGTAACACTTCATTTTCATGAGACCAAATATCACCATCACTGCAGCAAGGGCATGGTTAGCATCATCAACATCATGTACATCAGAAGCAAAAGCACTAGTGAACAGAAAGTCGCTTTATTCAGCATATGTGGGTTCAAAAGTTGAAGTCCAGTAAAAAGAAACAAAGGCCAATGGCCAGTCCATCCTGAAAGTCAAAACAGGGTGACAGTGGCAGATGTCACCCTACGCATGCCTGCACTGATAAAAACCAGGGACAATCCCCTCGGAGGGGTA
Source organism: Calotriton arnoldi (assembly GCA_963921515.1). Lineage (NCBI taxonomy): Eukaryota > Metazoa > Chordata > Amphibia > Caudata > Salamandridae > Calotriton > Calotriton arnoldi. The sequence continues at coordinate 143,585 of CAWUFW010012725.1, forward strand.
TACGGGGGGCAGGCCAGGCACCGCAGGGACAGGATCAGGGCTCACCAGAAGGAGGCAGGGAAGGGGTGGTGGGTGCTGAAGAGCCACTGACAACTGCAGTGGAGGTGTCTGACATGGTGTGTGCCGGCACAACTGGGGGGCATGACACTGATGGTGTGGGTGCCGGCACGACTGCAGTGGACCGTGCAGATGGAGTGGACAGCTCCCCCACTGCAGTGCCCAAGTCAGACAGGGTGGTAGTGGACTCCACTGCAGTGCCTACCTCCAGGGGAGGAGAATGGGGATCAGGTAAGGTGGGCAGGACAGAGGGGAGGACACCGTCTCCACACCAGTGGCACAGACAAGCGCAGCGGGGGTGTGGGACCGGAAGAGCAAGTGGCAGGGGGAGAAGGCCGGATCTTTTGGGGATGGTGTATCTGTGGGTGGGGGAACCTGGGGCAGGGTGTGGTGGTGGCACCTGTGGAGTGGGGGCCTGAGGGATGGAAGAAGGAGACTTGGTGCCTGAGCTGCAGGGCGGCGGCGGGGTCTTGCTCTTCCAGGTCCGGGGGGACTTGCGGATGGGGGCGTCAGTCGGTCTGCTCCTGGGGGAGGGTGTCCGGGGGCGAGGGGCACTCCGCTCCGTGTGGGTGGGCTTCCTCTTCCCCCTGAATGCTGGATCAGCTGGTTCGGAGGGGAAGAGGCCGAGGTCACTGAGGAAGAGCCGCTGTGTCTTTGGGGTTGCAGGTGAGGCAAGGGAGGGGGCTTTGGAGGGAGAGGCAACTGAGGACTGCGCAGTGCTCGTGGATGCGTGTGTGTGTGCCTGGGCCCCATCCCCTGTGAGTGTGGTTTCATTCCCCTGACTGTGCGTGCGTGTGCGTCTTGTTTGTTGTGTGTGTGTCTGTGTGCTGCTCATGTCTGTGCTGGTGTGTGCCTGTGCCGGTGTGTGTGTGCTTGGGACAGGTAAGGTGCTGGGGAGTGTGGATGGGGCAGAGGCAGGAGGGGTGAGGGACTGTTGGAGGAGGGACACTGCTGCAGTCAGGGAGGAGTCCATGGACCTATTGTCCCTCTGTAGGGCAGACATGCCCGATGAGATGCCCTCCATGAACGACACCAGCTGAGTCAACAGAGTGGTGTGTGCATGGAGGACACTCAGCATCGCTGTCTGCCCTACATGGAGCTGGCGAAGGAGGTACACAGACTCCTCACTCAGGGCAGCAGGGGACACAGGGGCAGGGGTGCGGTGCCTGGGCCGAAGGAGACATGCTCCCGAACATGGGAGCCTCCACGGACCTCGGGAATGGGAGCCGATGGGAGGGCGGTGGTGGTGGTGGTGGCGGGGACAGCAACACTAGCTGGGGTGTGGTGGCTGCTGACACCCGCATCCACAAGGGAGTCATCCTCCGAGCTGCTGTGGTCCTCAGCTGAGGTGGATGCTGCTGAGGACTCCTCGGTGTGGCTCCCCTCGCCCTCCGTGCCACTGGGTCCCTCCGACCACTCCTCGGCTGCTGACCCAGTCTGGCTCTGCGGCTCCTCCTGGTCCGTGGAGCTGTCCCCTCCTGTGGCTGTGGATGTATCTGCAGACAATAGGGAAACAGACAGACATCAGTCACCTGCACCGAACGCACACACCACAGTAAGTACAGCACATTACAGAGCAAGCCCTGGCATCCTTAGTTGAACATTGCCAAAAGTGCCCAAACAGAATAGGAGTAGCCAATTGTCAGTCTGATGGTCAACCATGGCACTCACATCCCTCCTGGCCTTGCACCCATCTGTCTGGTGTCTGTTGGATGGCAATACCCCAGTGTGGACACATGCACCACCTACACAGTAGTTGGACAGTGCAGAAAACACGGTGAAGCATGTGAACATGCACACATCACAACTCTTGCCACTGAGTCAGTACAGGTGTCCGGATGAAAGGGATGCCCAGAGTCAAATATGAAATGCATGTGATGCATACCAGCGACAGACACCATGATGCACCCATGTCCTGATACCATTGCCACAATGGTGTGCATGTAGCACATGTCACTCCCCTGCAGGATCACTCATAGGAAGTTACATGCCATGGCACAGGCATGCCTGCTAAGTCATACATCACTGTCTCCAGTCACATGGGCAGGGCAGCCAGACAACAACAGTCTGCACTGTGTCACAATAGTAGGTCATGGGGAATGCAAGTCCTGGAGCTGAACAAGTGCACATGTACATCCCCCACACACCACATCATCTGAACCCTTATCTGTCCACGTCATACCGATTGGACATATGGGAGACCTGTAACACAACCTTCTGAACCTGAGCACCTCACAATCTGCTGTGAATGGGAAACAGCTGCCTGAACTTCACATTCGCATACCCCAGTCTGCACGGTCAGGTGATCAAACACCTATGTGTCACCCAAGTATCGTCTCCTATTGTCACATCTCCGGTGGCATGCTGAGCCCCAACCGAGAGACACCCCAGCAGTCATGACAACGAAGCCACAGCACACTGACACAGAGGCAGACACCTGAGGGGACATATCACTGAGCACAACGTGTCAGCTGATACACGGGAGTGGGAGTACAGAGTGTATTGTATGGCCTGGAGTAGGCATGACTGTCCTGCCCCACATGAATGAGGGATGAGCCCTGGACAGAAGCAGCTGGCTAAGTATGTGTGACACACGTAATATACACACTCCTGGGGCCCAAGCATTGTTCCCACCCGCAGCATGGGTGTGTGCCAGATACCCCAGGCACATGTGGTGGATCAGCTCAGCAATTGGACCACATATCAAAGTAACACGCAGATTACATGTCAGAACACAGGCATTGTGTAAGCAAAGGACCCACCCATGATGCCCACCACAGAGTTAGGGGAACAGATGATGTCCCCCACCTTGAGTCAAGCAAACTGCAAGGACACAGTACCCAAGTGACACAATTCCCTGACTGCAAGGGCCACACCTGGGTATCAGATGAGGAGTGGGCAGTGCACAATCGAGGGACATGGGTCCTGGACCACATGACTGATGTACTGTGGAAGTTCAACCAGGCCAGAGGAGGGCACATAGCATGGCAGACAAAGTTCACAATGCAGTCATGGACTCACCCCCTCCTTGCTGCTCTCTAGCCTTCAGCTGCCCATCCAGATCAGGGAAGACCACCGCCAGGATCCTGAGCATGTGGGGGTCAGGGTCCAGTGTCCGCCCCTCCTGCGAGGAGGCGACAGCTTCAGCTGGACCCGTGCGATCCTCCGGGTCCAGCCCCGAAGGTCCTGCCACCTCTTCTGGCAGTTGCGGATCCGGCGCTTGTAGTCCCCCACGGATCTCACTGCCCGGACGATGGTCAGCCATATCTTCTGCTTCTGTTGGGCATCAACCTGTGAGGATGACAAAGTGAGAATGCCATTACTACACATGCAACATATCCGTGCATTACACAGTTGGATATACATGTCTCAATCACAGGGGCACATGATGTACACAGGCAGTGCAAAGATGGCTATGGACAGTATGCCAGCAGTTACTACATGGTATCATTGCCTGGGAAGTAAAACCTTGTTTAAATGCACTGTCACTGCACTATACCTGTTCAGTGCATGTAACTACACACTATGGGGGGTGACAACTACTCAGTGAGCCTGCTAGCCAGTGGCGTGCAGACTGTTAGCCTTGCTAGTCAGACAACATGCACATTTAGTAAGGCAGTGGACAGCACACTCACCTGCTCCCCTGCTTTCCCATACAGCTTGCTGTACTGTGGAAGGAGGCTGTCCAGCAGGGCCTGGTTCTCCTCAGTGCTGAAGGCTGGGGCTCTCTCCACAGTATGTGCCATTGCAGGGTCCAGAGGGTGCAGATACAGCAGCAGTGGTGGTGGCAGATGTCGTCCTGGAGCATGTAGTGCAGGCAAGTGAGCTCTCAGGGGAACAGCCAGCATTATATGTGTGCTGCAGAGGCAGATACTATCCCATGTGTCCAAAGTGATAGGTCCAAGTCCTTAGCATCTTCTGAATCTGGCCAATCCATGGAATTGCACCACTTACACACGCCCACAGCATCCTTCAAAAGTTAAACTTCATGACACCCATGAATTTGCAACATTGTTGTGGGTGACCAACTGAATTTCCAGCATCAGACTCGTTCAAGATTTGAAAACGCGTCCGTTGCCAGGCCATAGCCAATGGGTGCGCACCGATCGGTCCATTGCTGTTCAACGCGTACCCGGATACAACGCGTACCCGCTCACATTGAATGCAATGGGCCGGCCGGGCACACCGATCGGTCCATTGCTGTTCAACGCGTACCCGGATACAACGCGTACCCGCTCACATTGAATGCAATGGGCCGGCCGGGCACACCGATCGGTCCATTGCTGTTCAACGCGTATTGCGGATACAACGCGTACCCGCTCACATTGAATGCAATGGGCCGGCCGGGCACACCGATCGGTCCATTGCTGTTCAACGCGTACCCGGATACATCGCGTACTCGCTCACATTGAATGCAATGGGCCGGCCGGGCACACCGATCGGTCCATTGCTGTTCAACGCTGCACTCGGATACAACGCTGCACTCGCCACATTGAATGCAATGGGCCGGCCGGGCACACCGATCGGTCCATTGCTGTTCAACGCGTATTGCGGATACAACGGGTACCCGCTCACATTGAATGCAATGGGCCGGCCGGGCACACCGATCGGTCCATTGCTGTTCAACGCGTATTGCGGATACAACACGTACTCCGCCACATTGAATGCAATGGGCCGGCCGGGCACACCGATCGGTCCATTGCTGTTCAACGCGTATTGCGGATACAACGCGTACCCGCCACATTGAATGCAATGGGCCGGCCGGGCACACCGATCGGTCCATTGCTGTTCAACGCGTACCCGGATACAACGCGTACCCGCTCACATTGAATGCAATGGGCCGGCCGGGCACACCGATCGGTCCATTGCTGTTCAACGCGTATTGCGGATACAACGCGTACCCGCTCACATTGAATGCAATGGGCCGGCCGGGCACACCGATCGGTCCATTGCTGTTCAACGCGTACCCGGATACAACACGTACCCGCTCACATTGTATGCAATGGGCCGGCCGGGCACACCGATCGGTCCATTGCTGTTCAACGCATATTGCGGATACAACGCGTACCCGCTCACATTGAATGCAATGGGCCGGCCTGGCACACCGATCGGTCCATTGCTGTACAACGCGTCCCTGTACAAGTCACTGGCATATGTCACCATGCCTGTCACAGGTGAATATATGCCAGCAACATATACTTCCCAGGGAGTGAGGGGCACACCTACAACACCACACCCTGTCCACACTGTATCCTGAGGCATGTAAGGCTGTGTATGGGGGTGAACATGTTGTTCTGTGGGTGGCACTTGGGGGCAGCCACTCCCAGGCTGTGCACGTGTTCATGGGGACAGAATCCTTGGTGTTTCATGTACATGACCACTGTGATGTGCAACTGTTCATTTCTGTTCATGTGGCATGGTCACATTTCACGGTGGTGTATGTGTATGTCATGTCACATACCCCCTGAGTCCCATGTGTGACGGTATGTACGTCCCAGGGTGACCCATTGCCACAATGGTGATGGTCCTCCACAGTCTGTGTGCATGTTGTGTTTACAATATCTCTGATTCCATGTGCACAATGGGAGACAGTCTCCACATCCACGTTGTTTGTGCATGGACTTTGATGTTGTACGTGTGTGTGTCACAGACGTCCATGTCTGTCCTGCAGAGGCAACAGGGACCACTACCTGTGGGGGTCATGGTTGTTTTGCTGTGGTGTATTCATGATACACCATGTCATGCCAGTGTCCATGTGGCAATACAGGGTCCCTGGGAATCTACCTGTCGTTGAGCTGTGATGCCTGGGGCACATCTGTCCTCACATGTCACTGTGGGGTGTGTTTGGAACGTGGCAGCAGGAGATGGGAACTGTGACACGGCCTCATGATATCCCATGGCACACCCTGAGACTTGTTATTGCCACTTGTTGAACTGTGATGTTAGATGTTGGCCATGTATGTGCCATACATGTCCTTACGGAACTGCACACATCATGTACTTGTGCCTCATAATGATGTATCATGTGATATTGAGTATGGTCAATGCCACATATGTGGGGTGACTGACAATCTTTCTTTCTTCACCTATGCACTGCAGGGCACCAGCTGTCCATAGACCATTCCCTGACCTTGCAACCATGGTGGAACGGGACTGCATCCGACGGTACCGCTTCACCAAGCCGCTGATTGAGGTGTTGACGGTGCGGTTGGCCCCACATTTGCAAGCTGGCCGGACATACCCTACAGCGCTGACCCCCAAGGTGAAGGTGATGGCAGCCCTACACTTCTTTGCCACCGGTACCTTTCAACACACTGTGGCGACTGCTGGTGGGATGTCACAGACCATGTTCAGCCGTGTGCTCCGCGATGTTTTGGAGGCTATGTTGATTTACCTCAACCAGTACATCTATTTCCCTAGACTCCAACAACTCACTGACGTGAAGAGTGACTTCTATGCCCTGGGGAGGATGCCGCACGTCATTGGCTCCATTGATGGGACACATGTTGCTTTGGTACCACCACAGGCCCAAGAGCGGGGCATACAGGAAACGCAAACACTACCACTCGGTCAATGCACTGGTGGTATGTCTTGCAGATATGAGCATCTCACACGTCTGTGCCAGTTTCCCCGGTTGTGCACACGATGCGTACGTGATGAGGAGTAGTCGCATCCCGAGGATGATGTCACAGATGCGGAACCAGCGTGCCTGGCTTGTTGGTGTGTACTGACTTAGTGCCATTGTGTGTGTTCTGCAATGTAGTGTTCCACCCTCTTTTCCAACTCAGCTAATGTGCAATTGTCTGCATGTAGGTGACTCCGGATACCCCAACATGCCTGGTTGCTGACGCCCCTCAGGAACCCTATGACACCAGGCCAGATGCGCTACAATGAGGCACATGGTCGGACCAGGAGAGTGATTGAGCGGACCTTTGGTCTACTGAAGAGCCGCTTCCGCTGCCTGGACAAGACAGGAGGGGCCCTCCTATATGCCCCAGCAAAGGTGTGCAAGATTGTCATCGTCTGCTGCATGCTACACAACCTGGCAGTGCGGAAGGAGTTGCCTCTCATCCTGGATGACGATGACCAACATCCGCCACCTGTGGAGGATCCTGGTCTGGACCACAATGCCAGTGATGATGATGATGATGATGGTGATGTCCGCACACAGCTCATCACCAACTTCTTCAGCTGAATGTGAGTATCCAGAGATGTCATGTCAATGATGTGAGTATGCATGATATGTGTTGGTGGTGCTCTGGTGCTGTTTGAGTGTGTCCATGTGCTACATGACTGTATGCGTGTAGCGATGTGTCCTTACAGGTAGTCTGTACTCCCCAACAGTGTTGACATGCTAACTTGGTTCTGGGTGGGTATCTTGTGACATGTATTGGGCATGATTATTGCAGTTCTGTCCTGTTCTTCAGTGCTTTTGACTGTGTTTCATTTCTGTCCTTCACAGGGTACTTTCAGAGTGGTTTGGTCAACTGTGATCCCCAACACCGTGATTCGACTTCCAGGGTGGTAGCTGTCGTGTCCCTACAGGTGATGTGCGCCACACCCATGGACTTCCTTCCTTCTACACTTGTTGACTGTGTGCCCGCTGCCAGGTGGGATTGCCTTGCATCTGTAGTGGTTACAACATGTTGCAAATGTGTAATAAACCTGTGCTTCACTTTGTGATGTGCGTTGTCTGTGGTCACACATCTGACTGACATTTGCTTACTGCACCAGTGGGCTAGTTGACAGAGACTGTGAATAGGTGTTGTGTCTGTGCATTGCACCGTATTTCCTGGCAACATCAGTGTAGGCGATGAGTCAGATGGGCTAGGTGTGTATGTGTTGTGTAGCCCTGGTGGTGTGTCTCCCTCATATATGTCACGTTGCCATGACTCACATGCCTGTGTTGTACTTGCTGTAGCAGTTAGCATGCACAGTGTAATTTCGCAGGTCATCATCTCCATGACAGGAACCACGTTGGAATCACAACAGAGGCAGGTATGGTGTATTAGTGTGTTTATTGTCATACATGTGTGTGTATAGTGCACAAGATGGTAGGTGCTGTACATTTTGATTTCAATCCTAAGTTCCTAGATGAATTGGAAGTCCTGGTAGCAGATATGTCCAGAATAAAGTCCACAGTCATCTGATACATTGGTCCAACTTGTACTCCCCATGTCATGTGGGGGAGTTGTGTTGCAGTCAACAGGGTGAACAGTTTGCGCACAAAGGTGATTATCCAGTACAGGTTTTGGCTTCCTGGGGGTTGCACATGGCCATCGGCCTCTCACTTGCCCCTCCTCGGACGACCCCTCTCCTTTGGGGGGGACCCTCAAGTGCAGGCTGCTGCGGTGCAGGGGACTCTCCGCCAGAGTCATCCTCCCTCCCTGTGGCAGTTGCAGTTGTTTCAGCACCAGATGTTGTGGGCACACAGGGAGGTGTTGACTGGTTGCTGCTCATCTGGCGGAGGCATTGTAATATGTCCCTATGCACCGCCGTCATCTCTTGCAGTGTGTCCCACTTGGACTCCACGCGGGACATGTGCGAGTCCAAGCGGGCATGATGGGCAGCCTGCTGCTGTTTAATGTCCCTGAGGAGCCCCACTACCTGGCTGAGCTCTCCGGTGCTGGACTGGTACGCATCGGCTATGCGTACCAGTTGTGGGTCATCATGCAGTCCAGACCCCTCTGCGATCAGTGACCTATGTCTCCCACCCCTCCCACCACCCCTGGCGACACGTGCAGTACCTGAGGTGGCACGCACAGGTGACCCTGGGCCCCCTTGTGGGTTGTTGGTGGTGGTGGTGTCCATGGCCCCACGTTGGTCCAGGGTCCCTGTGCTGGTGGTGGTGGTGCTCCTTGGTCTGTCCGTGTCAGCTGGGGTGGTATGTGTGTTGACAGTCGTTGGAGGGGTGGGTGCAGGGGTGCAGCTGGTGGTCCTGCTGGTGCTGCATGATGACTTGCTCCGGAGGTGCCAGGTAGGTCTTCGTCATCCGAGGAGGGCAGAGGCTGTTCCACACCAGTGAGCTCCGTTTCCCCTTGAGCCTGGGACAGGGACTCCTCAGCGTCTGCTGCTGTGTCCCCATCATCACCTGTTTTTGGGAGACACACACAATGTATGTTATGTTTCTGCAGGCATGAATGGTTGACACACATGACAGTTGTGACTGTACCTCTGGATGCGGGCCTGTACATTGCATTGTCCTAAGTTGTCACAGTCAGAGGTTGATATTGGTGTAGCACATTGTCCTGCATACTTTGGGCATTTCTATATGAATGTTGGGGTGTGTACATGGTCTGCATTGGTTGTATTTGGTTGACATCCGGCCCTCCTTCCCACCCAGCCAGATATCCCACCATGGAACGTGCTTCCATTGCAGGGAGTGCAAGTTGTCTTTCAGGATGTCAGTCAGTGGTTTCCTGCTGTTGGTTGGTGCAGTTGCCGGCATGGCCTTGTGCTCCCCACAGCAGTACCCAGTGTCAGCCATCTTGTCAGTTTTTTTCCACTCCCTGTGATGTGCGCATGGTTTAGGGTGGTGTTGATGGGACAGTTGTGGGGGTGACCAATATCTGTGACTACCACTCCCATCATGCTATTGCCTCCACCCCACTTCCCAGCATGCCCATACTTACTTGCTTTTGGGTGGACTTCACTGTGTGTGAGTGTGAGAGCAATGGCAAGATGGCTGACAGTGGTGTCCTGCTGTTGGTTGGTGCCCAGTTCCCAGCAGGGCCATGTGCTCCCCACAACTGAGCACCAGTGTCAGCCATCTTTGTAGTGGCTTTTGACTCCCTGTGAGGTGTGGATGCTTGGGTGTGAGCTTGCTGGGCCATGTGGGTGGGGGATGTTGGGCTGTGACTACCACTCCCATCATGCTGTTGCCTCCACCCCACTTCCCAGCATGCCCATTCTTACTTGCTTTTGGGTGGACTTCACTGTGTGTGGGTGTGAGAGCAATGGCAAGATGGCTGACAGTGGTGTCCTGCTGTTGGTTGGTGCCCAGTTCCCAGCAGGGCCATGTGCTCCCCACAACTGAGCACCAGTGTCAGCCATCTTGTCAGTTCTTGTCCACTCCCTGTGATGTGCGCATGGTTCAGGGTGGTGTTGATGGGACAGTTGTGGGGGTGACCAATATCTGTGACTACCACTCCCATCATGCTATTGCCTCCACCCCACTTCCCAGCATGCCCATTCTTACTTGCTTTTGGGTGGACTTCACTGTGTGTGGGTGTGAGAGCAATGGCAAGATGGCTGACAGTGGTGTCCTGCTGTTGGTTGGTGCCCAGTTCCCAGCAGGGCCATGTGCTCCCCACAACTGAGCACCAGTGTCAGCCATCTTTGTAGTGGCTTTTGACTCCCTGTGAGGTGTGCATGCTTGGGTGTGAGCTTGCTGGGCCATGTGGGTGGGGGATGTTGGGCTGTGACTACCACTCCCATCATGCTGTTGCCTCCACCCCACTTCCTAGCATGCCCATTCTTACTTGCTTTTGGGTGGACTTCACTGTGTGTGAGTGTGAGAGCAATGGCAAGATGGCTGACAGTGGTGTCCTGCTGTTGGTTGGTGCCCAGTTCCCAGCAGGGCCATGTGCTCCCCACAAGTGAGCACCAGTGTCAGCCATCTTTGAAGTGGCTTTTGACTCCCTGTGAGGTGTGCATGCTTGGGTGTGAGCTTGCTGGGCCATGTGGGTGGGGGATGTTGGTCTGTGACTACCACTCCCATCATGCTGTTGCCTCCACCCCACTTCCCAGCATGCCCATTCTTACTTGCTTTTGGGTGGACTTCACTGTGTGTGGGTGTGAGAGCAATGGCAAGATGGCTGACAGTGGTGTCCTGCTGTTGGTTGGTGCCCAGTTCCCAGCAGGGCCATGTGCTCCCCACAACTGAGCACCAGTGTCAGCCATCTTGTCAGTTCTTGTCCACTCCCTGTGATGTGCGCATGGTTCAGGGTGGTGTTGATGGGACAGTTGTGGGGGTGACCAATATCTGTGACTACCACTCCCATCATGCTGTTGCCTCCACCCCACTTCCCAGCATGCCCATTCTTACTTGCTTTTGGGTGGACTTCACTGTGTGTGGGTGTGAGAGCAATGGCAAGATGGCTGACAGTGGTGTCCTGCTGTTGCTTGGTGCCCAGTTCCCAGCAGGGCCATGTGCTCCCCACAACTGAGCACCAGTGTCAGCCATCTTGTCAGTTCTTGTCCACTCCCTGTGATGTGCGCATGGTTCAGGGTGGTGTTGATGGGACAGTTGTGGGGGTGACCAATATCTGTGACTACCACTCCCATCATGCTATTGCCTCCACCCCACTTCCCAGCATGCCCATACTTACTTGCTTTTGGGTGGACTTCACTGTGTGTGAGTGTGAGAGCAATGGCAAGATGGCTGACAGTGGTGTCCTGCTGTTGGTTGGTGCCCAGTTCCCAGCAGGGCCATGTGCTCCCCACAGCAGTACCCAGTGTCAGCCATCTTGTCAGTTCTTTTCCACTCCCTGTGATGTGCGCATGGTTCAGGGTGGTGTTGATGGGACAGTTGTGGGGGTGACCAATATCTGTGACTACCACTCCCATCATGCTATTGCCTCCACCCCACTTCCCAGCATGCCCATGCTTACTTCCTTTTGACTCTGCTTCCGTGTGGGGTTGTGTGCCTGTGCTGACAAGATGGCTGACAGTGTTATCCTGGGGTTAGTTTTGCTACAAGTCCCATGTGTGTCCCTGTGCTTCACACTGCATGACCCAGGGTTGTGATTCTTTGTGGGATATTTGATTAGAGTGTGAGGCAATGCATTCTCCCAGGTGAGTTGTGTGGAGATTGTGTTAGGGGTGTGTGTGAGTGGAGCTGCTGGTAACTATGGTCAGTGCTGTCAGTCCTCCTTCCCACCCAGCCAGATTCTCCACCATGGAACGTGCTTCCGTTGCAGGGAGTGCAAGTTGTCTTTCAGGATGTCAGTCAGTGGTGTCCTGCTGTTGGTTGGTGCACAGTTGCCAGCAGGTCCTTGTGCTCCCCACAGCAGTAGCCAGTGTCAGCCATCTTGTCAGTTGTTTTCCACTCCCTGTGATGTGAGCATGGTTCATGGTGGTGTTGATGTGCGCATTGTGAGGGTGGGCAATATCTGACTCCCATGATGCTATTGGCTACACTGACTTGCCCAGCATACACAAGATTCCTTCCTTTCAGTGGGCTTCACTGTGAGGTGGTGTTGTAGTGGTGGCTACATGTCTGGATGTGTTTGTTAGTTATATTTGTGCCACTGCCTAGCTGTAGTTGTAGTTGTGTTTGTACATGTGATGACACAGTTACATATCACTATGAGATGGCATGTGTTGTGTTTATCTGACTGACATACACATTTTGGGATGATTCTGTTCTGGTTGGTGTGTATTTGCTTAGGGTGCATGGTTTGACTCTCCCCTTGACAGTGATGTGTGTGTATTGTCGCACAATATTGTGTACATTTGTTGTGTACTCACCAGGCTCTGGAATGTTTTCTAGTCCATAGACGCTCACTGGTGGTAGGATGGCCCGCACCTTCTCCTCCCAGGGCCTGAGGTATACTGGTTTGGCAGGAGGGCCACTGCCGGTGTGTTGGCTCAAGAGGTAGTCCTTCTTCAACAGCTCCCTGACCCTCCTGCGCACGTCATACCACCTGTTCTGGATGTCTACCTTTGTCCGCAAACATGGTGATTGTGCGTTCACCCTGTCGACGATCCTCTCCCACATCTTGGTTTTCTGCGACATGGGTGTCTGTTGGACCAGTGTACCAAACAGCTCTGGCTCTACCCTGAGGATCTCATCTACCAGGACTTCCAATTCACTATCTAGGAACTTATGATTCTTCTTTGGGGGCATGGTGATGGGTGGTGATGGTGAGTGATGTGTGTGTTAGTGTGCAGGTGAGGGTGTGTTAGTGTGTGTTTAGCTGGGTGTATGTGAGGGTGCTATTTGTTGAGGTGCTGATGGTGTGTGGCTTGTGTGATGGATGAGCTGTGGGTGGGTGGGTGGTTTCTATCTGTTATGTGCTGGCAGGTCATTAGAATTTGCAAAGGATCATGGTAGGGATTTGTGCCCTTTATATGGGTGGAGTTGTGGGTGTGTCTTTGTTCCCTGTACCCCCCCTAGTATTTATTGGCTTTGTAATTGCTTGTTTGGTCTTTTTTAGTGTGTTTTTCCCTTTGTAGTTTTTGTGCATGTAGGAGACGTTCTTGTGACCGAGTCGGACCCTGCAGTTGTCTCGTACGAGCTTCTCCGAGTCGTTCACGCTGTGTTTGTGCTGTTTTCTATGCTGCGTACGCGTCGGTCGCGGTGTATTGGGTTGCTTCTGCTCGCAGTTTTGTATGCGTGTTGGTCGTACGGTTTGAGCTCCGTGCGACTCGGTCGTGTTTTCCACGCGTTGCATCGTACTGCGCGGGTCGGACTTTTCGGGTACGTTTCGCTCGGGTTCATTCCTGGTGCGTGTCGGTCGGTTCGATTCGCGTGGTTTTCCGGCCGGATGGCTGTTTTCCGCGCGGCTCGGTCGTTCGGCTTGTGTTCCGTACGAGTCGGTCGGATTTTGCATGCTTCTCATCGTACTTTGCGGGTCGGCCTGCACCTGTACGTGTCGGTCGGTATTAATTCCGGCTCCGAATCGGAATCGGCCCCTGAGTGTCACACAGAGTCCAGTCCAGGACCAGTTGACACTGATCAGCAGTGCAGCTGCAGGAAAGGCCTCTTGGAGCTTGTTGTATCTCTGTAGCTTGAACAGGTCAACCTTATAACTCTTGGAAACCACTTCTTTGTCCTAGGTACATGAGAGACAGCAGGACCAGTACTTTGGGGCTCTTCTCATGTCTCAGGCAGCAGGTTCAGTCCTCTTCTGCTCTACCACTGGTCCAGGAGTGTTATGAACTGGGTGCCTGGAGATGCCACATTTATGCCTAGGGGGAATGAGCCCCGGGGGCGCCCTAACCAACAGAATAAAAAGTACCTGGGGCTAATCCCACCCACTTTGGACATTTTCAAATGGGCCGAAGTCTTTGGCCACACTAAACTAGGGCTCTGAGGGCTGGTGCTCTACATGGGAAGTGTACGATGGTAATCCTAGTGTCCTCCCACATCTAACACCAAATCAAGTTTTAGGCAGCCACTGTACCCACAACAACCTCAGAGACAGATGTGCGGTAGGACAAAGCTAAGTTTTCAACAACCATACAAGAATTGTTTCAGCCTCTGCCCTTTTAAGAGCGCCCCAAATGTTATATGTAAACCTATTAGAGCTTTCAAACAGGCTGTGACACTCTAAGGTGAAACAGACGCCCATTGTGACTGGGGTCTGACTGGCTAGTGGGGGACAAAAGAAGGGCCCTGCCCAATTGTCAGCTAACATCTGCGTGTGACAGGAGAGACCACTTTGAAGTGCGCCCCAAGTGTCATATTTAAAAATAACAGCAGGCCTGTCAAGGAGTATGACATTCAAGCAGGATTTGACACTTTAATGTCAAAAAGGAACCCCCAGCCCTCTCTCTACACATTCTGTCAGGTTCAAATGGGTCATCTCTGCCCATTCAGGTCAGCATATCGTTTGCTCCAGGGAGCAAGTTCACATGCCTTTTCATTTCTAATGCTAATTACTGCTGGCAGAAGTGAGAGAGAAAAATGAAGATTTCGTTTCCTGGGACTTCAGGCAGGGCAAAGGTAACTTTCTAAAAGTCATCTTCCCAAAATAGTTATTACAAATACAACTTCACCAGTGAATTAGGCTTGTAATAAATATTTTTAAAAGTCCCAAATTATTTGTAGCTGTTTACTAGCCGGAGATCACATTTATTAGACTTAATATTGTATGCCAGTGCTTTCCTATGGAACAGCCAACCCTGCTACGGTGAAAATAGCTTTTATGCTTTTCATTGTAACAGCATGTTTAACATTAAACTTTTACTTGTCTTACTTTTCAATACCATGCATCCTAGTTTATGGGAAGTAAGGCCTACTTACGGGTGTCATATTAATATTTAAAAGGAGGGCAGAGGGATTATTTTGACAGATTGAATTTGCAGCTTAAAACCACATGGCCAGGCTACAATGGTAGGCCTGGAGACATGCTTTACAGTGCCATTGCAGTGCACAAAGATTTCTTCAGTCCACTGGTAGCATTTAATTTAGAGGCCCTGGGTACATTTAAGACCATATACTAGGGATGTATGGCAAATTAAATAAACCAATCAGGTGGATACCAATTTTACCATGTTGAATGTAGGAGCACAAGCAATTTAACACAGGAGGAGAAAGGTGCACAGAGTTCTATAGCAAGGAATAATAGAGTTCAGGAAAAAGGGAAAGAAATCCAGGATGACCCTGTACAGAGGGCAAATTTCCAAAAGATACCATCTAAAGGAAAATTGTATACCCTTCCAAAATACGTGCAAGAACGCTGTGAACAATAGTGGACGTTCTTTTAAGGGGTTATGTGCTCCTGTCTGTTAGATAATTTTACAGATTCTTTACAGTCCAAGTAGAACCTAAAAGCGCTACAAACATTAAGAATATGAAAGGTCCTCTTGACAAACCAAGCTGTGCTTGAAAAATGTAATGAGGAATAATATTCAGATTCATATGAAAATGCAACACAATTGTTATTAAAAGAAATGAGTTCTGAAATTAACATAATAATTATGAACATCTAGGGATTAGCTGATGAAAGGGATTGTTGTGCATCAATACCTCTTGCTGGAATAACTACAATACAAAAATGGCCTTCTATGTCACCAGTTTCCCTCAACTGGACAAGGTTACATTCTCACCTTTTGCTTAATGCACAAGCTCTGAAGAGGTCTCATTACTAATGCATCCATTTTTTAGCTTAAAAAGAATTGCAGATACAGAAATGTATATTGGGCAGAGCCTGCCCAAACACTGCAAGCACAACTTGTGAGGGTCAACTTCTGAAAATTATGAAGAATGCAAACTGGTGCCTCAAAGATACTTGCCAGGCAGGAAAAGTACTATGGGTTGATAAAGCCGGAGTTGTAAAAAAGAGTTTGCGCTGTAGAAGTAGGAATCCATTAGTGTTGGGAGAAAATGGCCTCACAAGGAGAATGTCCATTTTTCAAAATATCTCAATGAAGAGTGCAAAATTATAACATTATTGGCACAGGCCGCATAGTGTGGATATCAAATGGAAAAGATTTATTTTTACACATCAGAACACAGGGCAAAGATCACTACATAACGCATTTAGCATTCCTACAAACTACTGTTTAAATGTTACCTTCAAAAAGACCTCCAAAAATTGATTCATTTTCTTCTCCTACTCCAGTCGGTATACCTGCACAATAAATATAACTTAGAAGTTAGGAATTATACTATATATTATGACCCAAGCAACCTAACACATCATTAAAACATTTTTTATTTCATAATTTTGCATTACAAATTTCTTAAAGTCTCAAAGGTGCAATCACCCCACAAGCTGTAGATGTTTCAGATGTGCAATTCTAGGTTACAAATTATTTGTCCAGATTAGCACCAGGCGGTCCGACCGCCCTATTGCAAGTTGGGCGGCCAGACTGCCAAGGGACCTCCGATTCCCTGGCAGTGTTGTGGCAGTCTTGAGGCTGCAATATGCTTGGCAGTGCCACTACAGCACTGCCAAGCATATTACGAGTTTCCTCTCCGTCGGGGCCACGGGGTGCATGTAGGGGGGCACGTGTTTTCCCCCCTGTGTGCATGCACTCCAGTTCCTGCACGACATGGACTGCGGAGTCTATGCCGTGCAGGAACTGCCTTTGACGCTCCCATTGCAGTGCTCTTTTTCAGAGGCAGCGCCGTGGGACCGCTAAAGAAACGCCAGCCAGACACGAGAAAACACGTAATCTGGCGGGCGGTGCTCACGCAGCTTAGGCGGTATGGGAGCGGGCGGCGTCATGGCTACCCCACTCCCACACCGCCAAAGTCGAAATAAGGCACATTGTATATAGAGGGATTTTTATTGGATGACTAGGGTTTTTGTTATGATCTGTAATACTGAATTCTGTATCTGAGCCTTCATGGCAACTTATGCATATTCTCTGTAATGTTTTATCAATAATTCAGTATTACCTTTTTTTATACTTAATTTTGATCTAGAACTCAGTTTCTGAGTGGCCCTAGTTTCTAATTATGATTTTTACCCTGCTAAGTTTGTGCTATTGATGGGGACGGTAGTCTCTTGCCTCTAGATCAATGAGAAAGCTCAAGGAGCTGAACTGCCCAAGGTAAAATTTGTGGTTCATACAAATATTGGGTTTTGGGAGACTGCTGTGTTTCAGCTCCCACAAATTTGGTAACAAAAGACAGTTAGCATAAGAGCTCCTGCTCTTCAAGGGGTCCCCTGAAAACTTTAATGTTTTATGAACCATTTATGCCCAGATCGAAGGAGAAAACAGGATCCTCCAGGGAAGAGACGAGCTGTATTGGCTGTGCTTTCTGGAACAAATTTGGAGTGTAAGTATTTGCAGTGAGAAATTGAGTTTGTGTATGTGTTTTGAAGTATGAATTGTGAAAATTGATTTCTGTTCCTGTGTTGAATTGTTATGTGATGATGATTATTGGCACGATTGATGGATTGGTCACTGTTGTGATGATGTATTATTTGTATTTGTAATCCCATTTGAAAAAATTATGTATTATTGGTTTGAATAGAGTCAGCTATCGGATTCATCGTAAATCTAAGATCTTGAGATAGTGACTATTTGTCTGAATTGTGGTATGTAGAGCGAGGCGCCAATCACACATCTGTAGGGACAGTGCATTAACACATTTTCTTTTCAGGATTGAAAGTTTAACTTGAGTTATTGTGCTTCCTATTAGTGCACGGGGTGAGGTACATTGATTTGGAGGTAGATTTCTGCTGATCAGGGTTTGCCTAGCGAGACCTTTTGTAGGATTGTTGAGACTTTCTTTCTATTGTTTGTATTTAAATTGCTATGCTTTGTGATTGAGTTATTTTACTTAAAATACTGTCTTTTATTTTTTTCTAGGGTAAGACAAAGGGTTTATTGATTTAAAAAGATTTAAAGTGGTTCCATAATGGTTTCCTTGTTAAAAGACAAATTACATTGTGATTGGTTACTCACCCATGGAGCCGCACTGAGATTGGTGAGACATCACCACAAAGCCAAGCTCTGATTGGATGGTTTCTGGCATAGTCATGCAGTGATAGGGTGACCTTTGACAGAGATGCGCTGTTATTTGTTGTTGTTCACTAAGTTTGTTTGTAGAGTTTTATTGTGATTTTATGTTTGTTTTGAGGCTGTTTAGCTGTAAAACATGGACGGTGTCTTCATGAAACCCAAATCAAAGAACTAGATACCTTGAGAGGGTCAGAAAATGAAGAGTGAAGAAATGCCAGCATATGAAATGATGGTAGAGGTCGGTTATTACACATGCACCTGGATCTCTGCATGGAATAAATACATAGCACATGATGAGGTTTTACAATTCCCATTAGAAGGAACCCGTCATTATTAATAAGGTAAATTTTCTAACACAAACCATGTACGATATAAGGCCAGTACCTAGAACTTCACAGTTTGAGGCGCTCAATAAATGGGATCACATGGCAACTGAAAAGGAAAGAGAAAAGAAAGAGAAAACAATAAAGAAGTCCTTCAGAGGTTGGTTTGAAAGTAAATTGGGCTGCCAAGAGAAAAGTTGGAGGGAAGATTTGATGAAATGTGTAAGGACCTTTCCAGCTGCAGTTAATGGAAAAGAGCAGGATAAACAGAAATAAAGAAAGATGTGGAGTCAGATGATGATTAAATTATAAGTGAACTGTTGAGTTCTATACCTCCTCCGTATTCATATAGATCAATGGAGGCAACCCAGACTGTTGTAGGAGGCTGATAAAGATGCTGGGAGAGATACAGGAATGGGACAAGCCCCTGCTGGGATTGTACGGAGTGCTCAGACAGAAGATACTGCAACAATAGCAGAGCCTAGTACAAGGAGAAGCCGGGTACTAGAGGGGCAGACACAGGTTACTCCTGTAAGAACTGTGGTGGTAGAGCCACCAACGAAATAAATTTATATTGGAATTTCGAAAATCAAATTTGGAGAAATGTTACAAGGGGGTATGGATTTGCAAAAATTATTGAATTATAATGCTGATTAAATAAGATATTTGATAAAAGAAGCAGCTAGGTGTGCTAATGAAGCACATGATAAATTGGAAGAATTAGCTGATGAGCTAGAAGTTAACACTAGTAAAATGAAAAATGTGAAACAAAATATAAAATGAATGTAACACATGATGAGATTAAACAGATGAGCTTGATTACTTAAAGAGCTCATATTATGAATGTAATTGAGAAAACAAGGGACTGGGATAATTAAAAAAATACAGAACATACAGAGAAAAATTAAAGAAAGGGACAACAAACAAAAAGAAAACTGATTGAATAAATGTCTCATGTGGTGTAGAATCCCACAAGGGTATACTGAGAGCCCTCTAATTTTCTCCCAAATACTGAAGAAAGATTTAGAAACTCTGAAATTGCCATGTAACTCATTTCTAGTTCAATATATAGATGACTTGTTAATAGCATCTAAGACAAAAGAGAACTGTAAACTGGATAATATTGCCTTGTTAAATCACCTAGTTGAAAATGGGCATAAAGTATCCTTGAATAAAAAACAGTATTGTAAAAAAGAAGTCATTTATCTTGGACACCATTTTGAAAAGAGTGTGAGGAAAGTCGCTTAAGAACGTGTTTCTGCAACTCTGAAATTGAGACTGCCGACCACCGAGAGGGAGGTTCAGATGTTTCTTGGAATTGTTGGGTACTGTTGTGAGTGGATTCCAAAGTTTTCCTTGCTTGTGAAACCTTTAGTAAGATTGACATGTAATGATGTACAAGATCCAGTACCATTTGATGATGAGTGTCTTGAGGCATTTAAGAAATTGAAGGAGAGTTTGTGTCATGCGCCTGCACTTGGAATGCCTGATTACAATATGATGTTCTTCCTATTCTGTCATGAAAAAGATGGAAGTGCACTTTGAATTCTCACCCAGAAACATGGAGGACTTATGCGCCCAGTGGCATATCTTTCAGGGCTATTGGATCCAGTAGCTGTAAATCTTCCAGGTTGTTTGAAATCGGTTGCAGCAGTTTGTCTGGCAATTAAACAAAGTGAAGGAACTGTGATGGGCAATAAATCACTTGTCTTTGTCCCTCAATCAGTCAAGATCATTTTGACAAGGACACGAGCACAGCACATAACAAACAGTCGTTTGACACATTGGGAGCAAACTATTCTGGCAGCGAGCAGTACCCCTGCGTGCCGGTAGGTGGCGTTGATTGGTCCGCGCAGTGGTGCGGTACACGCCGTAAGTGACGTCCGCGTCACCTATATAGGTGCCTCCTCGGCACACTGACGTCAATTACTTTTCACGATTTTCCACGCCAGGAGTGCGGAGCCATGAAGTGCACTGGTACTGGTGTGTCCAAACTAGGGCCCTGAAAGGGATCAGACCTGACCCTATAAACTTGTACGCAGAGAGGGGAGGATGGTGGGTTGGTAAGGATTCTGCAGCTAGACATTGTCTCTAACAGATAATGCATCACCGAAGGTAAGTAACTTGTTCATCTGATAGAGACATCTAGCCGCAGAGTCCTTACCTTTGAACAGATACCCAAGCAATACCATCCCCGGTGGTGGGCTAAAAGACAAATTCTAAACTAAGAAGTCCTGCAGAACCGAACGGGCGAAGTGCCCGTCCCTGTGAACCTGACTGTCCAGGCGGTAGTGTTTGGTAAACATGCGCAGGCACGCCCATGTTGCTGTCTGGCAGATGTCCAGGACTGAGGCTCCATGTGCTAACGCAGTGGTCACAGCTGTAGCCCTGGTGGAATGACCCCTTAAGCCCTCAGGGGGCTGCTTCTTGGCCAGTGCATAGCAGATTTTAATTCAGAGAACCACCCAGCGCGAAATGGTTTGTTTCTGTACCGCCTGACCGTTCTTCGCTCCAACATACCCCACGGAAGAGTTGGTCGTCCACCCGAACTCTCGTGGGCGGTCAAGGTTGAACAACAACCCTCTTCTTGGGTCCAGACGGTGGAGTCATTCCTCTTCTTTTGAGGGATGTGGGGGAGTGTATAAAGTGGGCAAGGTGAAGGATTGGCCCACATGGAAAGGTGTTACCACTTTCAACAGGTGCGAATCACCAGTTTATCTGGAAAAACAGACAGGAGTGGAGGCTTGGATGATAAAGCATGCAGCTCACTCACCCTTTGGGCAGATGTGATTGCCACTAGAAAGGCTGTCTTGATGCGGAGCAGATGGAAGGGACAATTATGAAGAGGCTCAAAAGGAGTACAGATTAAGCAAGTGAGAACCAAATTACGGTCCCACTGAGGCATAATGAAAGGAGAGGGGAGAAGCATATGGACAAGACCCTTGAGAAACCTATTCACAATAGGGGACTTCAAAAAGAAGCGTTAGTCAAGCAGCCACAAAAAGTCAGAGAGAGCAGAAATATAACCCTTTAGAGTGCCCAGGGCAGAGCCCTGCTTGGCAAGGGTAAGAATAAACAGAAGAATATCGGAAAAGGAAGTAGAAAGAGGGCCAATAGACTTTTCTGTACAATATAATACAAATGTGTTCCACCGGCTGGCGTACACCGTCTTGATGGAGGGACACTGGTTGCTAATATAACATTACAGACTTTGGGAGGAGGGTCAAAAGCTGTCAACTGTTGCTTCTCAAACTCCACGCAAGAAGGCGTAGAGTTGAAGGCTTCGGGTGGAGAACCCTCCCCTGCTGCTGCGACAGAATATCCTCCCGACAGGGCAGCCTGATTGCAGGAGTGATGCTCATGCTGAGAAGCTCAGGATACCTGATTCTCCATGCCCAGTCCAGAGCCACAAGGATGACTTGGGCCCGTTCGTTCCTGATTTTCTTGAGAACTCTGGACAGAAGTGTTTTGGGTGGAAAGGCATACAGGAGGCCTGAGCTCCAAATGAGATGAAAAGCATCTCAGAGCGAGAGCCACCTTGGAAACTCCAGCCCACAAAACTGCCGACATTGCGCATTCTTGGAAGAGGTGAACAGTTCTAACCAAGGCTCTCCCCACTGCTGAAAGAGACCTTGCGCCACCTCCGGGTAGAGACGCCATTCGTGATCCTCTAGGCATCGACGGCTAAGTTTGTCTGCTCCGACGTTCAGGGAACCCGTCAGGTGTTGAACCACCAGGGATATGCTTTGCTGTTCCAGCCATTTCCAGAGACGCAGGGCCTCTTGACAAAGAGTCCACGACTCCACCCCGCTCTGTTTGTTGCAGTACCACATGGCGGTGTTGTTCGTGAACACCTGCACTAGCCTTCCCTTGATGGAGGGTAGAAAGGCTTTCAATGCCAGTCGGATCGCTCGGAGCTCCAGCATGTGTATGTGGAGTCCGGATTCCGCCGGAGACCAGAGTCCTCTGATCTCCACCTCTCCCAGATGGCCGCCCCATCCCAGAAGTGACGCATCTTTCACTACTGTGAGATCTGACCCAATCACGGTTCATCAGCCACCACTGCAGGTCTTTTGCAGTTCTCTCCGAGATCTGTACCACGTCGGAGAGATTCCCCTGGTGCTGCGCCCACTGGAACTTCAGGCCCCACTGCAGAGCCCGCATATGCCATCTGGTATGTGTTACTAGTAGAATGCAGGACGATATGAGGCCCAGCAGCCTCAGAGTCATTCTCACCGAAATCCAGGCTAGAGGCTGAAAATTCGGTATCATAGCCAGAATATCCTGGACTCGTTACTCAGGAGGATAAGCACAAAACTGCACTTGGTCCAGAACAGCTCAGATGAAAGGAAGCGTCTGAGAAGGAGTCAGGTGTGACTTTGGCAGGTTGATAGAGAACCCCAACGAATGCAAGAGGTCCGCCGTAGTCTGGAAGTGGGAGACGACAGACTGGGGTGAGCCCGTCTTCAGCAGTCAGTTGTCGAGATAGGGGAAGACTGGGACCCCTGATCTACGCAGATGAGCTGCGACCACTGCCATCACCTTGGTGAACACCCGAGGGGCGCTGGTAAGGCCAAAGGCGAGCACAATGAACTGAAAGTGCTCGTGGTTTACCATAAACTGCAGGTAACGCCAATGGGCTGGCTGGACGGGGATGTGAAAATAGGCATCTTGCAAGTCCAATGCTGCCATCCAGTCTCCTGGGTCCAGGGCAGACAAAACCTGAGTCAATGTGAGCATCTTGAACTTCTCCTTCTTGAGGAAGAAGTTGAGGGTTCGAAGATCTAAAATAGGGCGAAGCCCTTTGTTCTTTTGGGAATCAGAAAGTAGCGGGAATAGCAACCACTGCCGACTTCTGATATCGGAACCCTCTCTATGGCTCCCTTGGCCAAGAGAGCAGTGACATCCTCGCAGAGCAAGGACAAGTGATCCTCCATCTGCTGCTCGTGAGATGGAGGCAAAGGGGGGGATGTTTTGAAGAGAAGGGAGCATCCCCTCCGAATGATGTTAGACCCACCTGTCCGATGTTATGGACTGCCAGTGGTGGAGATGATGGCTTATTCTGCCACCAACCGGACACCCATGATCTAGTAGGACCTAATTAGGAGGGCTTAGACATTGTGGCTGCGGGGTTTGGGGGGTAGTGGTTGTGGCAGACCTCAGGCTACGCAACGGGGTCGGTATCAACTGCGTCGTCGCCCCCGGACAGTCTGGGAAGCTTGCGTGGGGCAGTGGCTGGAGTATGGCTGGTGCGGCTGAAAGCCCCTTCCATAGCCACCAAAGGAGTGATAAGCAGACTGGGGTTGACGTGGGGCAACTGAGAGGCCCAAGGACGTGGCATAGCCCGTGAGTTCTTAAAGCGCTCCAGTGCCGAGTCTGCTTTGTCTCCAAAGAGACAGTTGCCATCAAAGAGCATGTCCATGAGAAAAGCCTGGACATCCCCTGAAAAGCCAGATGTTCTCATCCAGGCGTGGCATCTAAGTGCCACCATCGTCAAAACCACTCTGCTGTCTGTAACTGCTTGGTAGAGAATGGCCCGGGCCTCCTCCGGTACCTGCGGCAGCAATTACGCAATCACCGTGTCCCACAGAGTGTGGGAGTAGCGGCCCAATAAGCATGAAGTGTTCACCGACCGCAACACAAGGCTGGTGGAAGAAAACATCTTCTTCTCCCAACTATCCAGCTTCTTGGATTCCCTGTCCGGGGGTGTGGCAGGGAATCTGCCATGGGATGTAAAGGCTTGGACCACCAAGCTCTCAGGGGTGGGGTGTTGGGTGAGGAAGTTTGAGTCCCCAGGTGCGGGGCAATGGCAGCGGGCAACTGTCCTGTTCACAGAAGCCCCTGTGCTGGGCTTGGACCTGGTTCCCAGTAGGACATCCGTCAGAGCTTTATTTAAACGGAGCAAGTGTTCGGAAGAGGAAGCTCCCCGCTGTAGCACTTCTGTCAAGATGTTAGTCTAGACTGCCACCAAGGGCAACACGAGATTCAGGACATCAGCTGCCCTCTTCACCACTACAGAATAAGATGCTCCCTCCTCCATAGCCACGGTAGGGGGAGAAAGAATACCAGCATCTGGAAAGGTGTCCAGACCACTAGCATCCCCGAGTTCCTCACACCAGTCCATTTCCTGGCATTCCAACTGGTATTCTAAGGGGTCCAGTGACCCCTCTCCTTCATCCCTGAAGCCTAACCCTTCAGAATAGGGCTCATGCACCTACCTAGGATGCCTGGCACCGGAATCAGCATTGATCGATGCCGGTCCGGCTCTGTGTCGGATTCATGGATATAAATGGGGCTGGTGGGCGTGAGCGGCGTCAGAAGCATTAGCGCCGATTGCTTTGGCACAACCGGCACCAGTTTGGATCCACAGGGCTCGTCGGAGCCGAGGCCGGAGCCGTCGGCACAGAACCCTGGTGGGACCCCCTCCAACCCCGTGGGGCCCGAAGGTGCACCGGAAGGGTCAGACCGCTCAAATACACAGCGTATGGACTCGTAAACTTCTCTTATCTGAGCGGGGGTTGCTCCGGCTCCCACAAAAGGTGGGAGGCTTGGAGTCAGCCTAGGCAACGATTCCATAGAATCGTGCCTCAAACGATGACGCTCCTTCGTCCCCTCAGACGACGGACAAGGGGAAGTTGAAGCACGCTTCATCTTCTTGTGTTTCTTCCCCAAATGTCCCAATGACCTGGAGTGGGAGGAAGAAGACTTGGGGCTCCTGGAGCAGTTCCACGACCTCCTGCTCGATCAGGACCAAGACCTCCGAGGCATTGCCTGCCAGGCCATTAGTAGCTTCAGGGACCGCTCCCTCAAAGTCTTCGGTGCCATGGCCTGGCAGGCCGAGCATGACTTGGAGTCGTGGTCACACTCAAGACACCACAGACATACGAGGTGTGGGTCTGTAACCGACATGGGGTGCTGGCTGAGGCCACGCTGTTTAAAAGCGATGTTCCTCGAAGGCATTCCCTCGACACACAAGGAGGAATAATTACTCGAAAAAGAAATTTAAAAAAATGTTGAAAAAAGTCTGTCTAAAAGCGACAGAGGGGTAGCTCTTTCTTCGGATCAGCGCTAACTGGTGCAGAAAGAAAAGAACTGACATCAGCAAGCCAAGGTGGTGCCTATATAGGTGATGCGGACGTCACTTTCGGTGCGCACGACACCCGCTGAAGCCAATCGACACCACCTACTGGTGCTCAGCAGTACTGCTTGTGCAAAAATCTGCTGGGTCAAGTCTGATGCCTGGGGAAAATCAAAGGTAAGGAATCTGCGTCTAGAACTCTCTATCACATAGGAGTTCAAATAATGCAAATTGTTTTTTTATGGTTATGATGCCGACATCTCTGAATGAAATAAGAGATTTGGAGGAGGATGCTCCTGAAAATGAGAAAAGAAGATGGGAAAAATTGGGCAATAACAATTACCAGGATTTGTTAGTAAATTCAGAAGAGAAATATGCCCTCCCAGACTCAATGTTACAGTCCATGTGCAAATTCTTGCATTATCAGACTCATGCAGGAAGAGACAGTTTTACTAGGATTTTCAGAAAATATTGAGAGAACACAGGATTTTGACATGTTGCTGAAGATGTGTGTAGTTGTTGTTTAACATGCCACTTAAATAACCAGCGGAAGAAAACTGTAACGGTTATAAACCACATTGGCAAATTAGAGGGCCCATTTACGCGATTGCAGGCAGACTTTATTGACATGCCACAATCTAATGGCTTGAAGTATATCTTAGTAATAGTCTGCCTGTTCTCCAAATGGTTGGAAGCAATTCCCACAAGAAGAGCAGATAGCCATACAGTTGCCAAATTGTTGTTGAGGGAGTTTATTTTGAGATTTGGCCTCCCAATTTCTATTGCGACTGATCGTGGCGCACACTTCAAAAATGTACTGTTTCAGATAATCTGCACAGCTTTGGAGATCAAGCAAAGATTTAATTTAATTTTTTTACCACAATCCTCAGGTTTAGTGGAATGTACCAATGACAATCCCAAGAATAAACTGCTTCAGCTGGTATGAAGTAGCCTGATGCACTTCCCTTTATTTTAATGAATATGCGAAGTACTCCAGACAGGAAGAAAGACTTGACTCTTCATGAGATAGTGATGGGCAGGGCATGAGACTTGCATTTGTTCCGTCAACTGCACTAGTTTCAATAACTGATGACATAGTTCTGGATTAGTGCAAATGTCTGGCTGATGTGGTGAAATATGTCGACTGAAGATTACAAGGCTACACCATGCCATGATCTGAATATGGAGGATTGCGTGTTATCCAAAAACATACATTTTGTAAGGGCTGAGGCAATGAAAGAAGGAGAGGCCCATTCCAGATCATATTAACCACAAACAGTGCTGTCAAGTGTGAAGGTGTGCCTCAGTTGGTCCACCCTGCTCACACAAAGAGAGTAAGACTACTGAAGCAGTGGATGAGGCGAATGATCAAAGTATGCGGTCTGTTCATCAAGGTCCGAGCCAAATTTGCAGCATGAATCCAGAGGAGGTGAAGAATTTTCTGGAACTGGTGAAGGCAAAGTGAAAAAACATGAGCAGAAATCGCAGGTGAGCGTAAGTTCAGATAAAGGACCTGGAATTCCTGAAGTTCAGCTTACAGAGGGATCACAGGCAAGAGCTACTACCATGCAAATGAACAAAGCATTGTCAGTACAGTATCAGCAAGAAGAGATAGTCTCTGATCAAGGCAGTGACAAGTTGCAGTTGAAAATAAAAGTGAGAAAGACCCCTTTTGGAAAAAAGAGATTCACAGTGGAAAAAGCAGACAGAGACAAATTTGATCACAGTGCAAACTCAAGTACAAATCGGAGCTCAGGTTTGGGTCCAAGCCAAAGTCAAGAAGAAGATGAAAATTGTAAACTTGCTGTTGAAAAACAGAAAGTTGAAGACATTCCAAGAAAGAGAACTTGTGAACAGAAGCACTGTGAGCCAGAAGGAGACATACGAGACTTATCTGAGTGGATGTATCTAGCCACAGTATCAGAAGAAGCAGATCAAATTGAGGACAATTATTTTCAGATGAACAAAAGTCAATATTGTTTTGAGAGTGGTTGTAGGAAAGTAGGATCTGCTTTCATGGTTACCCCCACTTTTTGCTGGTGTCATTATGTTTTTCTGACTAGTCTGATTGGGATCCTGCTAATCAGGACCCCAGTCTCTGTGCTTCCTCCCTACATTGGACAATGGTGAGTACTTAGCTACTGGTGAACCCTTATAAGTCCCTAGTATATGGTAATATGGTACCCAGGGCATAGGTACCCCAGGGGCCCCCCATGGGCTGAAGCATGTATTATGCCACCCATGGGAGACCACTCAAATTGTGACTACAGGCCTTCCATTGCAGCCTGTGTAAGCTGGTGGTAGCACCACTTACGACAGATATACGTTTTCTTATATCTGAGGTCACTACACTTAGAAACCTATAAGTCACCCCTAAGGCAGGCCTTTCAATCCTGAAGGCAGGGTGGTCGGTTATAAGTGCTCGGGCGCCCCTGCATGAGCAGGACACCCCTACAATTCCCGGAGTCCATTCTCCAGGCAATGTAAGTGCATCAGCCATTACGATATATAGAGGGGCCATGCGTCATGACGCGATGGCTAACTCTAAACTGGCTGTACGAACCCTGGCGTATTTGGTATCAAACATGTTGGAATCATACCCCAATTCCGTAAACTGTGTTGGAGGTATGATTCCATGCACTGTGGGGCTCCTCGGGGGAGCCCTCCGTGCTCCCAGTACCAGTCTTGCAGACCCGGACAGCCAACTATGGTTGCTGCCGACCAGAGACATGATTCTGCCCTCCTGCTGCTGAGCCAAGCTCGAGCAGGGGAAGGCAGGACAATAGGTTTCCTGTCACAGGGAGGTGTGACCACCTCCCACACAGGACTTAGTGTATTGAGCCAGGGTGGGGGCGCTTGCCAGCACCACTAGACTGCTTTGGTGCCCTCCCTGCATACTCCAGTTGGAACCATTTCAGGGAGCCATTGGCTCCAACTTTGGTACGAAACTGGACAAAGGACATGGGAGTATCCTCCCCACTGTGCAGCCCCTCCTGTGGAAGGGACCCCTGAATCGTCCCAACCCTTTCCTTGGGGTACCTAAGGGCTTACCTGTGGGTGGCTCTTAGGATTCGTCGTGGAACACGATTCAGGTCCGAAACCACTTCATCTTCAAGCGTCTGGGCACCTTGGACTTCGCTGGACTTCGGTTTGGGAACCAAGACTGCAACTGGGAAGACTCCTGCTGCTCCTGGTCTCGTCGTCCTGCCAGTCTTCTGCATCGTCTGTGCTCCATACAGGTTCTTCACAAGGCCTGTGGACATCCAAGACACCCGAAGGAATCTTCCTTGGAGTGGCGGAGTCATTCCCTTGCATCTGCAGGCATCGCAACAAAGCTGCTGCTGTTCCTGAGCTCCTACAGACTCCGAAAGGTTCAGCAACACAGGTGGTGGTTCTGCAACTCCCTCGAGGCCTGCACTGTTTTCACAGCAAGTTAAAAGCCAGTATCCCTTGTCGGAACCGCTGGAGCAGTACCCCTATGCATCGCGTCGACTTACCATTGTCAAGGCTTGTTGACTGTCTTCACCAGAGATCTTCGGGCTCCAAGAAGCTCCAGCCTCCAGCATCTCTTGCTACCAAGATCTTCGTCCTCACCGCATCCTCTGCACTGTGGGCCTGCATCATTGGTGAGCTGCTCGAGGTCCTCTTGCGACTCCTGTGCCTTTGGCCTGTGGGTCCTCTTGAGGGTCTTCTTTGGCTCCAGTGGGCTCCCCTGTTTGCTCGGGGCCTACTCTGACTTACCTGCTTGTCGTGAGTCTCTTGGACCTTGCTGGTCCCGACACTGCACCTTTTTTGTCTGCCACGTTTGTTGCCGCTGCCAAGGCTTGTTGGTGTTCCCGCCGGACACCAACCCCCTGGCTCTTGACAGCTGATGTGGGACAGCTCATGAACGGCTCCTGGTCTTCCACAGCGTTGCCTAGTCCGCACAGCTACAGCGCCAAGGTCACCGTCAACTCTCCTGCATCTTCTGACATCGGTGGGCATTCGTCTTCCGTGCCTCCTAGTCACTGTCCCCTCTGCTTGCAGGTACCTCTCTTCCTGAATCCACCTCTGGGTTCCTCCGGACTCTTTCACCTTCTTCGTCAGCGGCATCTTCACTGAAGTCCTCCTTTGTGGTCTAAGACGGTTTTTGACGTCACTTCGCACCTATGCACCCGGCTTCCCTGGTGTAGGTATCCTGGTTCCCGGGGTATCCACGGGTGGGGTGACTCTGCAACCTTCCATCTTCCACTGGGTTTCTTCAGGGTCCTCTGGGAAAGGTCCTTCTTCTTATTAGTATATGGTTTGGTCTTCCCCTGGAGACCACTGTGTATTTGTGCAACTTACGTGTTCTATTACTGAAATATTGTGTGTATTGTGATTATATCTCCAGGTAGGAGATATTGCAATATCTTAGTGAGTGTTTATAATAAATACATATTTTTATAACTACACTGTGTGGTTCTTTTTCACTTAACCTACACTATATGATTAGTACTAGAAAAACAAGCTGCTTTAAACTCCTTCTGGACTAAGCCTGAAGGCTGCTCTCCACAGCTACCACTTAGAGAGCTTTCTATGGTTGTCTAAGACCACTAGAATCACCATAAGGGTTGTCTGGATTAGTGCAAGGTGCTCCACTTAAATAAGTGTGCACCATATACTACGCCAGCCTCATACAGTGGTTCAGACACGGAAACAGAAACTGAAGAAGAGCCAATCTTAAAAAAATGAAAAGAAGTAGAGACTTTAATTATCCAGTACTAAAGAAGAAGATCTATGAAAAATCAAAAGATTTTTTGTCTAAGAGACTAGTTTGGAAACTTTGTGACAGACTTGTTTTGAATTTTTGAGATACAGACTTTTACAAAGACTGAAAAGCTGATTGTTATTTCTCCTTTTCCTTGTTTTAAAGAAATACAAAGAAAAGAAGAAAATATTATTGTTTAAAAGAAAATTTAGATTTCTTTGTTACCAAAGGAGATTTGCTCTGAAACGAGAAGATGGGAAACAGCAGATGCTGTAAAATTGTAGGGATGACAGTGAAAATTCTATATTAGTTTTAGTTGGCCTGTTGGTGTGCTTACTGACTCGTGTGAGAAATATCTCAAGTTATATGAATAGTAATGTTGAAGTTGAATCTAATCCTGAAAAATGTAAGCAAATGATACTGATACATGCATAGCACTTAGTTGGGGGTTATAAGGATAATGTGTATACTAAAATGATTAGGGAGTATGTAGATATAATGAAAATAAGTAGGTGTTATGTTTACGGCGTAATGAAGAGTGGCATTCTATTAGAGAGAGGAGTGAAGGTAGTGAGAAATTTAGAGGAGAAGAACATTGTCTTGGAAGAAATCAGAGAAGAAGATAAATGTAAGTCTTCAGGTTTACATCCTAGGTAGAAGATGGATCAGGTAAGAAAAGATGATATGTGCATGGTAAGGCATGCTGAGAAAGAATAGAAAGTAACATTTGGAGGTTTAAGCGTGTGCGACAAATCTTATGAGATTAGTGTAGATCTTTTGATTGAAGGGAAACCTATTATGAGGGGAATTTGCAATGTTTGTGGAATGAATGCTTATTTTAACCTGCCAAGAAATTGGGTGGGTTCATGTTATTTGGATTAAGGTTTCCCTAGAATTTATGTAGATGAGTTAGATGAAGAATATGGCATGAGGAGAAGGAAACTAAGTTTTGGACAAGTAGTCTTAGATATTTTAGGAGCAATCATTCCTCCAATGGGTGTAGCTATGAAAGATGTGAAAAGTAGGTGATTGTCTACAGTAGTAGATAGACTTGCTGTAGATACAGCAGTGGCCTAGTCTGAGACTATTGTTGCAGGGATTCTGCACATACACAGAACTATGCGCAGGATTATGGGACCTCGGTGTATACGGACTGTGCCTTCCTACCACCTTAGTGCCCACGAGTCCATGACCGACTAGCTATAGTGTCTCACTCGCTCTCCTACACACTCACGGAGAAGCAAATGATAAGACACCCCAAAACACAACACTCCCGCATCTCTCAGGAAACACGGAAACAAGACACACCTTTTCACTCGCTCTCTCGTACCTGTCCACAATAAGATCTGACCGAGACACAAATGTAGTTTAAAATGTTTATTTTAACTAACATGCTCTAACATGCAGTATACGTGCCACAACAAGCAGAAAAATGCATAGCACGAATATAGTTAGCATTGCAGCTAGTCCATACATCATAAAGGGAGATGTCATCGTATAAAGACAATGGAGAAAGGACTATAGTGCCTAACCTCCCTCCCCTTGGTAAGAAGAAGTATTATTATACAATAGAAGATCTCTGGGCTTTGTCAGCAGACCCCATACCTTAGACTATAGATGGTATTTCTCCATCGTAGTTGCGTGTTGCTCTTCTCCCTGGAAAGGTCCCTTTCCACACAAGTGTGTGTTACCTATACATGTATCCCATAATACCATAGTGCAAGTCTCTAGCACAGCTGCAGTAGTATGTTTTGTCTAGGTACTAGGGCCTGACCAGAACAGAATAACAAGGGGCATTGTTTATCGACCTTGCTTGCAATGTTCATCCTAAACTCCAGGAACAGGCAGAGAAAGAACACAACAGCCAGTTCTCATGTGAAAGGCATAAACAGAGTCTTGCAAAAATAAATCCATGTAGTAACGTGCGCAAAAGCAGCATCATGGCTGCAGGGCTCATGCTAACTTAGTGATGTCGACAATGTCCCCATTGGCCACGTGACACCCTCCCCTTGGTAAGGTTGTAGCATATAGAAAAACAGAATGAAAAGGTAAGCAGAGTCAAAAATGCCCGTAAAAAGCCGAATTGTAACAATTTTTTTTTTTAATAGTTTAAAATGTTTAGTTAAAATAAAAATTTTAAGGCGAGTCCGGAAAATTCAACAGATTATGTGCAGCGTGGAATGCAAGTTGGTCCAAAAGGTCATCCCTGTTGTTCATAGCAAAGAGGGACGCCATCCAGTTGAGCAGTTCGAATGAACATACGTGCTTCTCATAATCCAATGCCTCTAGGAGCATATCCGGGCAACTTGCGTGATATTCGATGAAACTCCGTTGCAAGAGGCGCCGTGCAGCCTTACAGGTATTCCAGCATGCCAAGACTCCAAGTGCAGCCGCACGCATCAAACGGCCGTCCCCAGAACAGGCCTGGTCATGGCCAGTAATGGACCCACCAACAGTTCATAATCTAGGTCAGCGCGTGATGTATTGGAGAGGCAGACATCCAAGGCCCAATAGAAAGGGCACCGTCGGCAATAGTACACAGGTTGCACGCAAGTGAAGTAGGCAAAGTGAAAGGTAAGCCCATAACTCACACCAAGCGTCGCCAATGGCAAGCATCCAAAAAGTTGTTGCATTCGTTCACAGTACAGCCGCAATTGGCCGGGTCTGCGTAGGACCACATGATGGGCAGCCATTGCGTAACAGGAGCAGAAGTACCAGCACGCCACACGACAGCAAGAGGATCAATGGAAACCCTCCGAAGGCGCTGGAAAAAAGTAGAATGAATAAAAGCCGGTATTACTCCAAAAATCATCTGAAAAGATGAAACAAGGCCGGAACCCACAAGTTTAAAAAAATGAGCAAGGCCTTCAGTATCAGATGCATTAAATATTTGATGAATCGGTTCCCCAAAATGCAGTGGGAGATTCGTATTCAGCAGTGACTGAATCTCACTAGATGTTCTAGCCACCTGCAATTCGAAGGTCTCTCAAGCCGAAGTGAGAGCGACTTCTTGTTGAAACAATAGCGCTTTGAGTCTGCTTAGTTTATTGAAATCCGTTTTCAAAGTGGGAATGGAAGGCCACAGTCGACTATCTACACTCCCGTGTGGGGACGAAAAAACAACATTGCTGCAACAAGTAACACGTTGGGAAACAGTTACTATATACAGAATGCAGGCTCGTAAGCCGCAGCAGTTGTGGTTATTCAGGATAAGATAACTTCCGTTAGAAAGCAAAGTTAGCGTGGGAATAATTGAAGGGACTGGTGTTCCTTATAGAAAACAGGACAAATTAGGTGCTGAGACGTTGCAAGCACCGTGGAGCTTAACTTGTGTGCATACTAAAGCATGTCCCACTGTAGAATCACAGTCCTCCCCTGTGAGGAAAACCTCCTTTTCATCACGTTGACAGTGAAATGTGGATGGTAAGGACCACAATTTGTGCAGGAAAGTACTACCAAGGGGCTCAAATCTACCGATTGGATAATGTTTCAGTAAACTGAAATAGGGAAATGGGTAATGAAATAACCCTGTGTATTAACCATACTGAAGAATCAGTCTCCGCTATTGAGAAGGGTAGCTGGTCTAGTTTCTCACTATGTAACAAAGTGTATGTGGCTCTTTCATGGACATAAGCTTTTGTTTATCTGTCAGATTGAAAGGCAAAAACAGGGCAGTAGCCTTCAAATAATCCCATGGGACTTTTCCATTTTTTAACGTTTGTAAAGTCCACCCAAATTGCATTACAGAGCGCAATTGATTTTGACCATGATACAACACAGATACATCATTCTGTACAATGTCAATAACAGACGAAACAATATTATCCAAGGTGTAAACAGGTGAGGACAAAGTATTAATACTGTTATCGACCACATCTAAAACTTTTCTCAAATTGTCCTAATCAATTTGTCCTAAGCGGAAAGTGGCCTCCATCTGGGACAGTTTCCAAAATTCATTATATGCAGCATACGCAAACCTCTTCGGACGAGGTGATTTTGGACCTAAAAGGAAGTCAGCTAGATCAATGTCACCTGATAAAAGCGAGAGATGTTGTTTCACAGACGACAATGTAGAATGTTCCAACTATTGCTGACATAATTTACCCACAGAATATGTAGTAACCGAATGTGATTGTGGGAAACAAGGATCTGGTCTACTGAGTGTAAATCCATTGGATGCATTTGAGAAGCGCAACTGACAAGCATTGGTATTGAGAGGCCAGATTAACCAGCCCAAGGGATTAATAGTGGACGAGTTAAGGGTACCGTTTTGGACCATATTATTCAAATCATCTAGAGTACAATTTGTATATTGCTGCCAGGTGTCATAGGCTGCCAACGACGGAAACGAGGGAAAGTTCAAATTTTTAGCATTAGCTAAACCAAAACAAGTAGTCTGTTGTACAGTCTGATTAAGAAACATCAGCTGTGATGGTTTCTAACACGCACAATGTAATGGTTCAGTTCCCTGCACCTGCCAATCTTTGGTACCCCATATTGACTTTAAATCAATCATGTCCTTCCAATAATCATAACCTTTCAAGTATAAATCGGTTATGAAAGTCGAAGAATATACCAATTTAGTATGGGTCAGCATGAATTTCGTGTGTGTTGGTGCATTCAATTTGTAATAATAAGATTTTGGGTCGGAGAGATTATAGCCAGAAAAATAGACAAACTTATTTTTCTGTGTCTGCGAACTACCCTGAATTGGTGTCGGACAATGTTCCCATTGAGTATAATTAACCAGAGCTCTGACAGTGTTGAATTTATGTAGAAAATGATGACCATAATGTTGAAAACATATTAAATCAGCAGAATTAGCAGAATTTAAATACAAATCCTCAGTTTCAAAAGCAGTGTAATATTTTAAATCTGAAAACAGTGAATGTACGGCTTTAACATTCCAGTCATCGGAGTGCATTCCTTGCGAGAAGACATCACCTAACGAGACACGAAAGACGTATGGCATTCGAATCGTCTCGGTCAGACTGTAAATTTCATATGGAACCTTATCCCAAACTAAGCCATCACCGACTGGAAATACTGAAATGTTAACGTTGGGTTGATTCCTTTTCATTTTGTGAGACGAAGTGTGTGGGGCCAATACTCCATTGACCGAATGGACAGCAGAGCGTTCAGGTAAATAATGGCCATTGATTAAAAGGAAAAAAACTGTCACAAACCCAATCCACATGAAGAGGAGCACCAACGTAAGTACCATCTAAATGTATGTCCATGGAGGAACCAGATAATTTTTTCGAAACCTTGAAAAGAAAATGGAAATAAGACTTGGGGGCTCCGCCACAGTGGAAGTTGAGGAAGAAGATGAAGAATTTGAAGAAAAGTTATCTCTGTCCATATAATAACCACTAGCACCCAGGCAAAACAATGGGGGCTGATCTGCATTAAAAGATGAACGGGGCGCAGTATCTGGAACGTCAACAGTGTGCTCCACTGGCGGAGAGTCATAGTCATGAGGAGTAGCAGTTGAAGTTGACGATAAAACAGGCACCAAATCAATGGAGGTCTCCACTTCACGTTCCTGTTGTGAAGGATTCGCTGTGGAAGACATTGGTTGTAGATAAACATCCCGCCCAGGAACGCTTCTAGGCATACTATTCAGTATTGGCCAAATGGTGTAACTTGACATGTTCAATGGAAATGAACTGATTCTCCTTCCAACCACGGAGTGGAGATAAAATCACAATACGAGTACCCTTCAATCCAAGAACTGGGACCGGTGCACGATAGGATGGACCAAATTCTTTTTTGTTCT
Source organism: Calotriton arnoldi (assembly GCA_963921515.1). Taxonomy (NCBI): domain Eukaryota; kingdom Metazoa; phylum Chordata; class Amphibia; order Caudata; family Salamandridae; genus Calotriton; species Calotriton arnoldi. Next base: position 179,698 of record CAWUFW010012725.1, read on the forward strand.
CCAACTTCTCTCGGACCAGATCACCAACTTTAGGAAGTCAGCCAGTTACAGGAATCAGCACTGCTGCATCCGTGGAAGAGGGTAAATGATCCTTTGCAAGAGCATCTCGAGTCTTTTGTAGATCCTGTAACATAGCACAATGGTTATCCATGTCAAATGTTGCGGCAGCCGCCGCAACGTCTAGCCCATCAAGGTCTGGCACAAACATTTTAATGCCAAAGAGCATTTTGTATGGGGTCCGCCCACCCAGAGATCTTCTTGGGAGATTATTTAGTGCACATTGGACTCTATACAAATGAGTCAGCCAACCCCTGTCAGTACCTAAAACTCTAGCTGTCAAAGATTGCTTTAAGTCACGGTTCATTCGCTCCACTACCGCATTGCCCTCAGGCCTGTATGGAGATGAAAATTGCACCAGCACCCCCAGAGACTTCATCGCGTCCTTGTACGCCTTAGAGGCAAACGCTGGACCTTGGTCTGAATGGAAGGTGCTGCAGGCAAATGTCCCGACAAAGACAGGCAAATCTCTAATGACATTTCTAGTGTCAGCACTACGTTGCGGCCAAACCCAAAGGAATCTAGTGCACAAATCCACTGCAACCAAAATATGTTTATATGCAGTGTCTGACGTCAAACGACCGCAGTGATCAAGGTAAATACAACCAAAAGGATGGTTTGAAATTTAAAGTTGCGTATGAGGTGCACGTGCAACTGTGGACGGCTTAATCTGTTGACAAATGTCACAAGAAAGGACATAATTACGAGTCTGTCTATACAAGCCATGCCACCAGTAATGCTGCTGCAAGAGAGATACTGTTGCTGCTACTCCAGCATGTGCAGATGCCATGCCTTCATGAGCGGCAATGATCAAAGGAAGTCTGTGGTCCTCGTTGGGAATCAGCAGATCCCCAACGGACGGTATCCTAGCAAATGGAACTTGCTCAGGTGACAATTGATAGGAATACTTGGAAGGGAAACCTCATGGGAGCTCCGTCCTATCCTTCGTCGCAGATATAGCCGCAAGAATATCATTATCAATTTTAGTCATGGACCTAGTTACTGCTGCTACTGAACATGTGGCAACCGCAGATTTGGCTGCCTCATCAGCCAAAGAATTAACAACAGCATGAGCCCCCACACGCGGATGGCCAAGAGTATGGATAACATGCGTGAGTGGCAAACGTTCTTTAAGAGCTGCCACTCGAACCCAAAGTGTTTTATGCTTTATTGCGCTACCTTTAGAATCTCGATAATCATTTTGAGACCAAAAGAACAAATTGTCATTAAAGGATTGTAGACAGTAAAAGGAATCGCACACTATAAGAGTGGGTACATCAGGATCAGCGAATTCTAGAGCCAACACTAAAGCACCTAGCTCTGCTAATTGAGCTGTACAGTCTCCAAGAGCCTGTGTGTGCACCAAGGAAGACTTAAAATCACTGTCAACCATAGAGCCTGCTACAATAGCGCAGGCTGCCGAATAAGCATGTTCAGAACCAACGGCCGGTTGAGCAGAACCGTCAGTATAAATGATACATTTGTACCGATCAAGAGGAAGCAAAGACGACGGAGGGGGATGAACTTGCTCATATTGCAAAAACCCCTGTGTCTGTAACGATGGGTCGAAGATAAAAGTGACATCAGCCGATGTCAATGAACTCGCCCACTGAATCCAACGAGGATGTAAAGCTTTAGAATTTGGAACACTCGCCTTTCTGACCACTTCTAGCGCAGGCACAAGCGAGACCAGAGGAATATGTATACCTTGAGCAAGAGAGCGTTCCTTAAAAATCGCCATCTGGACTGCCGTAAGAATTTTTTCAATGGTGGAAAAATACATCTCTGCCGATGTGTACAAGTGCGATTTGTAAGCAATGGGGACTGTGTCTCCCTCATTGAACGTTAAGTAAGTAAAACCTACTGCACCCGGTACAATCTGTATGACCAAATTTGTAGAATTGTCACGAGTTAACAAGAAGTTGGGCGCAAGCCGGTCAGACTGCAAAGACCGAAGAATTGAGGTATGTTCCGGAAGCCAGCTGGAAGACGAAAAAAGAGGGTTGTATCAACGCGTAAAGCGGTTTGATACGCTGGGCATAGGAATGTATGTCCTCCCGAAATTTAAAAACCCCAGCAAAGATTGTAACTTATTTAGAGTGGAAGGAGGTTGCAATTGAGCACATTTCTCCAAAAAGTGGGGGGCTAACCCCATACCTTCATTATTGAGCTCGTAACCCAAGAAGAGTACAGCCAAATTGGCGATGTGTGACTTAGCAAAATTAAATTTGTATCCCAAGTCGGCAAAAGAAAGAATGATGAGATCCACACGCACAAGATGCGGTATTAATTAGTCATCTGTCAAATAAATGTCATCGACGTATGAGAAAGAATCAGGGTCTATGTCGTGCAAAAGAGACCCAACACGCGCAGCAAAAGCTCCAGGACTATTCTTATAGCCCATAGGCAAACACGTAAATTGTTTCTGATTGCCAACCGCGGTAAATGCAGTTAAGTCAGGGCTTTCAGGAGCCAGATTGTGACTGTAAAAACCATTGGATATATCAAGTGTGGTTTTATACTTTTTACGGACTATGTTATTTATCAACGCAGAGCTGTGTGTGTTCTGTACTGCAAACGTACGAACACGACTGTTCAAATTTCTGTAATCCAAAACTATGCAATATGAACCATCCGGTTTCAAAATCGGAAAAAGAGGATTATTCATGGATGAAACATAGGGTTCAATCACACCCTGATATTCCAACTGGGTCAAAATGTCACTTATGGAAGCTTTTGCTTCACGTTTGATCGGATATTGTGCTTGTGGCTGTGGCATAGATCGCAAAGGAATTTCATGTGCTGGTGAATCTCTATCCCAGCCCACCTGATTACGATACACAGCCGGCGCTAGGGCTAATGCTCATTTTGACGCGTAAGCTTGTTTAGCCTCTTCAGAGATGTAATGTGAAAAACTTGGGAGTATCACGTCCTCCCCCCAGGAAGAAGCCAAAACGAATGGAGGAGGCCAATACGCCTCCGCCAACAAAATGACGAGGTAAGGTTGTCCCAAAAGACTGCCTTATTGTCCGTTTTATATCACCTTCAATTTGGAGGACTATCTCATAAAACCTATCAGGGGGTGCAACTTGTGTATCTTCTGTTTCCACTGTACTGAAAGTATCAGTTGCTCTCACCTCCAGACAAGGATGGAGTGCCTCCCGCACTATGGTAACTTCTGCTGCGCTGTCTAGGAGTGTCACCGCCCATCTCCAATCAAGGAGCAGGCTTCTCACTGTCTGAGGCATACTTTGCTGTTAAAGCGGCAACTTTTTTCTTCTGAAACTGGGCACGATAAGGAGGTTGTCCCTCCGGTTTGGCTTTTACGTCAAACTGTCGTGGCGGATCACTTCGTTGTTGAGTGGTCTCGCCTGGTCTTCGACCCTGTTGCTCCCCTCCACCGAACTGTGGATCCGATGATTCCTGAAAGGAACGAGGAGAGCGCGGATCAGGAACCTGAAACCTCACTGGTGTCTTAATTTTAGAGCGGTCACACAAATTATATCTACGTTCAGAAGTATCAGGTGTCGGTGAACCCGCACGCAAACCTTGCTTCTGTTGTTGCTGCCGCTGATTTCTATTCCAAGCCTTTTTAGGAAAGACTGGACACCCCTCCTTATCAGGCGGGCGCTTATTTTGTGTCCGAGTAAAAGGTCTAACACCCAGATTATTGCGCCCAAAAGGATTTATATACGTACGCAATAATCTCTGGCAATTCACGTTGTTTATCCATGACCGCCACTGCCTTTAGGCGCTGACGCACCTGTAAGCTAACCGCTTCGCCTTTGATGTTAGGAAGAATCATGTCAGAGACAATAGGGACCATGCCCACTAATCTCATCCCAATTTCAGGGCAGCTTCCGCCCCGTGCTCATCTTGAACCTTCTTAAGAACCGTTGGAAGCACAGTCACGGAGGGGGTGCCAAAACACAGCGAATAAACCACCGCAAACACCTTCTCCCAAGTGGTGCAATCAGCAAGATTGGGAATAAGGCCCTTTGGTAAGCTCATTGTGAGGATTCTGTGTTTATCCACAGGAGAAGTATGTGGAAAAACAGCTTCGAGTTGCTCAAATTTTTCGGCCAACCAGAAAGGTAAATTATCCCTATTCTGAGGATGCTTCCCCATCACTGAATTAATCATGATAGGACTAATAACCACGCCACCACCATGCCCTGGTGGCTGAGCGGCACCAGCCAGAGCCGCCGGTATATTACGAGAGATATATTGTATGACACTTTGGTGTATATGAATTAACGATGTGTGTAATATGCGTAGCTCTGCGTGCGAAACACCGAGATAATTTGGATGAGGTGTAAATCCCGCCAAAACGGGCCATGTGGCCCCGTCGACCGATCAAGGGCAGAGACGGACCACTGAAACAGGGTGAGGAAGGGCGCCATTAAACCATATGGTATGCTCCTAAGCTGACAACGGAACTTCAAGTAAACGATATGGACGGTAAATTTGAGGAACCGCGCCATATTCATGAAAAAAATGATCAATTCCATCAACAGCTGGAAACTTAACCCAGGAGTAAAAAACTTTGAAGCGGAAAGCTGCGTCTGCCTCTATTACAAATATAAAATCTGCTCACGCAACCGGGACTCCATGTTGAGTCAAATGAGTAGAAACTGCGGCACAGTTAGGCGCAGCAATGTTAATTGCCATTATAGACACTGTAATGTAAGCAAGGAAAACGGTAGGGCAATACTTGGTCAAGAACAAATAAAACTAAACCTTTTCAAATTCAAGCTTGAAAAACCTATAAAAACTCAAATATAGGAGGTAAACAATCAATAAATCAATCAATCAGGGGTTTGTATAGCGCGCTACTCACCCGTGAGGGTCTCAAGGCGCTGAGGGAGGGGGGGGGAGCAGCTCCGGATCAGTCGAAGAGCCAGGTCTTGATGTCCTTCCTGAACGTGTGCAGGGTCGGGAAGCGTCTGATGTTCACAGGGAGCTCGTTCCAGGTCTTGGCTGCGATGTAGGAGAAAGCTCTCCCGCCTGTTCTGTTTCTGCGGATGCGGGGGACTTCTGCCAGGGCGAGGTCGGCGGAGCAGAGGTTCCTATTGGGTACGTGGAAGGATACTCTTTCGTTGAGGTATTTGGGTCCGATGTTGTTGAGGGATTTGTAGGCGTGGGTGAGGAGTTTGAAGGTGACCCTCTTCTCGACGGGGAGCCAGTGGAGGTCATGTAGGTGTTGGGTCATGTGCTCGTGACGCGGTGTCCCAAGGACAAGTCTGGCTGCGGCGTTCTGGATGGTTTGGAGTTTGTGTAGAAGGGACTTGCTGATTCCGGCGTAGAGGGCGTTGCCGTAGTCCAGTCTGGTGGTTATGAGTGCGTGGGTGACGGTCCTTCTGCAGTCAGGGGGGATCCATTTGAAGGTCTTACGGAGGATGCGCAGGCAGTTGAAACTGGTGGATGCAACGGCGTTGATCTGGCGGTTCATGGAGAGGGAGGAGTCAAGGATGATGCCGAGGTTCCGAGTGTGGTCTGTAGGGGTGGGTGGGTTTCCGAGGGCGGGGGGCCACCAGGTGTTGTCCCAGGCGGAGGTGCAGGGTCCGAGGATGAGGACCTCGGTCTTCTCTGAGTTGAGCTTCAAGCAGCTGTCCTTCATCCAGGCTGCCACGTTCTTCATTCCTTCCTGGATGCAGAGTCTGGTGTTTTCGGGGTTCTTCGTGAGTGACAGGATGAGCTGGGTGTCGTCGGCGTAGGATACGATGCTGAGCCCATGCTGTCTAACGATGGTGGCGAGGGGGGCCATGTAGATGTTGAGGAGCGTGGGGCTGAGTGATGATCCCTGGGGTACTCCGCAGTTGATTTCCTTGGGTTCGGAGAGGAAGGGCGGGAGTCGAATCCTCTGGGTTCTGCCGGAGAGGAAGGATTGGATCCAGTCGAGGGCGGCTCCTTGTATTCCCGCATCACGAAGTCTGGCTGCGAGCGTGCGATGTGAAACGGTGTCGAAAGCTGCGGAGAGGTCTAGAAGGATGAGGGCCGCAGAGTGTCCCTGGTCGAGTAGTATGCGGATGTCGTCGGTGGCGGCGAGGAGGGCGGTCTCGGTGCTGTGGTTGCTGCGGAATCCAGACTGGGAGGCGTCTAGGATGGAGTTTTCTTCGATGAAGGCGGTCAGCTGGGTGTTTACGAGTCTCTTGGTGACTTTGGCCGCGAAGGGGAGGAGAGACATGGGTCGGTAGTTTTTCAGGTCCGTTGGGTCGGCCGTTGGTTCCTTGAGGAGGGGTTTCACCTCCGCCCGTTTCCAGTCGTCTGGGCAGATGCCGGATCTGAGGGAGGCGTTGATGGTCCGTTGTAGTTCGGGTGCGATGGCGGCGGCGGCCCTGTGGAATACGTGCGGTGGGCAGGGGTCCGTTGGGGCTCCTGAGTGTGTTTTCTTCATGGTGGTGGTGATGAGTTCGATGGTGGCGGGATCCCAGGTTGTGATGGTCGGCTTATCGGCGGCGGTGGGTAGGGGGGTGGTGTCTGGCGCTGGTTCGCTGAAGTTGTCGTAGAGGACCTTGATCTTCAGATGGAAGTAGGAGCTGAGCTTGTCGCAGAGTTCCTGGGAGGGTGTGATGTCCGTGGCTTCGCTGGAGGGTTTTGCGAACTCCTGTATGACGTTGAACAGTTCCTTGGCGTTGGTCTGGACTTTGTCTCTTATGAAGGTCCGTTTGGTGTCTCTTATGCGCTGGTGGTATTCCTTCAGGGCACTCCTGTGGTTGTTCTGTGCTTCTGAGGTTTTCTGGTTTCGCCAGGTTTTCTCTAGGCGTCTGCAGGCGCATCTGGCTTCTTGAAGTTCTGTGGTGAACCAGGCGGCCTTCAGAGGGCGTTGTTTGGCGGGATGGCGGAGGGGTGCCAGCTTGTCGGCGCAGCAGGAGATCCAGCGGTGGAATTCCCTGGCTGCGGCGTTGGTGTCGGTCGTGGCGCTGGGGGGATTTTGACGGAGGGTGGTGTTGAGGTGTTCCTCTGTGACCTTGCTCCAGTTCCGTCGTGGCAGGCGCGGGGCGGGCTTGGGTGCGGTGGTGGAGTTGAAAGTGAAGTGGACTCAGTGGTGGTCCGTCCAGAGGGGCTGGGGGGTGTGGCTGAAGCGGATATTTGTTCCTCCCGCGAAGATGGGGTCGAGGGTGTGACCTGCTTTGTGGGTGGGTGTGTTGACGAGCTGCTTCAGTCCTAGGTTGGCGAGGTTGTTGAGGAGAGTGGTGGAGTCGGGGTCGTTGTAGTTGTCGAGGTGGAAGTTCAGGTCCCGAGTAGAATGTAGTCCTTGGTGGTGATGGCATGGGGTGCGGCGAGCTTGGCGATGGTAGTTGCGGGTTGGGTGCGAGGTCCTGGGGTGCCGCGTAGCGTGGTCCTGGGGCTGGTCTGGAAGTGGAGGTGCTCTGTGTTGGAGTGGGGGTCACTCGTGCTGGATGTGGAGAGTCGGAGGGGGGTCTTGTGTGCGATGGCGAGTCCTCCTCCTGGGCGGTGCAGGCGGTCCTTTCTCTGGATCTTGTAGCCGTCTGGGATGGCAGTGGCGATGTTGGGGCCGGGGGTGGCGTTGGTCCAGGTTTCCGCGAAGAAGGCGACGTCGGGCGAGAGGGTGTCGATCAGGTCCCAGATTTCTACGGCATGTCGGTGCAGGGAGCGCACGTTGAGGAAGATGCAAGTCAGGGTTTCGGTGGTGCGTGCATCGGGCGGGCCTTCGGCGGTAGTGGGAGCTTTGTCGATGGTGAAGGATCTGCGGCAGGGTCTGCACGAGAACTGCCCATGGGTGGTGTTGGGAGAGGATCTTGCGCAGTCGGCGTGACTTCCGGGGTTGAGTCCGTGGAGGGTTGATGAGTCGTAGCGGTGGGGCCTGGGAGGGCCAGGGTTCCTGGTGCTGGTCGCGGGCGGGCTTGCCTTAGGCGCAGCGGCCGCCATTAAGTAGGGGAGGGGGGTGGGACGTGTATCTGGGAGGCGGGGGCGGGGGGGCAGAGGAATTCGGCAGGAACGGGGGGAGAGAAACTGACGGCAGGCAGCACAAAGGGGAGGATGCAAGCAGCAGTCAGCAGGGGCGCGGAATAAAAGTCAAAAAGAGATAAAGATAAGGAAATATAGCTTGATACAGGGCAACAGGAGGGAGGGAGGCAGTAATGAAATAGTATGAAAAATACGGCGCAAATACAGGGACAAAAGAGTACCGGGAACCAGCGCAGTCTCGAACCCTGCTAGGCGGGCTTCAGCGGCAGAGCAAGGCACAGCGGAGCTGCTGGGAAAGAGCAGCTCTCAGACCGAGGGTCTGGGGTCTTGCTCACGCTCCCCCGCAGCGGCCGCCATTAAGTAGGGGAGGGGGGTGGGACGTGTATCTGGGAGGCGGGAGCGGGGGGCAGAGGAATTCGGCGGGAACAGGGGGGAGAGAAACTGACGGCAGGCAGCACAAAGGGGAGGATGCAAGCAGCAGTCAGCAGGGGCGCGGAATAAAAGTCAAAAAGAGATAAAGATAAGGAAATATAGCTTGATACAGGGCAACAGGAGGGAGGGAGGCAGTAATGAAATAGTATGAAAAATACGGCGCAAATACAGGGACAAAAGAGTACCGGGCACCAGCGCAGTCTCGAACCCTGCTAGGCGGGCTTCAGCGGCAGAGCAAGACACAGCGGAGCTGCTGGGGAAGAGCAGATCTCAGACCGAGGCTCAGCAGACCACCGTGTCTGGGACTGTTTTTTAATAAAGCAGCTTTTTTTTTTAAAATGCAGCCCGTTTTCCTTAAAGGAAAACGGGCTGCATTGAGAAAAAACAATTAAACGTTTTCGTTTCATTTTTTAAGGTTAGGCAGTGGTCTCTGGGACCACTGCCTGCCCTTAAAAAATATTTTCCCCTGCATTTGCAAAGGGGAAGGGGTCCCCTGGGGACCCCTTCCCTTTTGCGACCCCATTACCACCCTCTTGAAGAGGTTGGTAATTTGCAAGAGTTTTGCGACCGCAATTGCGGTTGCAAAACATTTGTACATGGGGTTGCGCTCGCTTTTAGGAAGGTAACGCCCCTTCCTAATAGCGACTCGCAATTCCAAAATAGCGAGTCGCAAATAAATTGCGACTCGCTATTTTGGAGTGGTACATACCCCTATTGGTTTTTGCATGCGCAAACGGGTTTGCAAACCCGTTTGCGCATGCAAAAACCGTCTTAAATCTGGCCTAGAATGCATTTCCATGGGACACTGCCCGTTGTCACCCACTGGTCAGAGATGCCCTATGTCATCCCGAGTGTCTACCAATATGGATCCCTCAAACATAGTAAGATGGCTGCATGCAAGAACACAATGTCTTTCACCCACTTTCCTAGCACAGAAGAACTCTTATCAACTCTCCTCTGATCCATAGTGCCTATGGTTCAGCCCATAGTGTCACAGTTTAACCTACCAACTACAAATCAGGTGCATGCGGATCTTGCACTCAAGAGTAAAAGGAACATAAGAGCATGGGGACTTTAGATGGAAGGAATAGACATGAGAAGGAGGTTATTGAATCTACAGTTGCCTTGTGGTCCGACAAACCTTTCACATTTATGTGAGGGTAAGTTAAAGGTCACAAGATTCAAACTTTTTAAAATATATTTATTTGTTTAATATTTTTATTAAATTAACACATAACAGCCAACAAACATTATTATATTTGTGGCAGTTACACAGACATCGATTAAAAAAAAATAGCACACTGCAAATCTTTCATTTCTTTTTACTTTTCTTTTCCTTCTATATATTTTACCTTAGTCAGATTGTTTGCTATAATTTCCCTTGTGATTGGGCCTCTTATCTCTTTCCCTTCTTACACTTCTTCTATTCTAAATTATTTCTTCTAACTTTTCTTTGCTCTTATATTTTGAATCTGAACTCTTAATCTCCAATTCTACATCTCAACCATGTTCCCATCATGATAACTCCATTTTTCTTTCGCTTCTCTGTCTTTATCCTATGTTCAAGAAGGTCTAGAATTGGGGGCTTATTCAGCTTTTATAATAATTCAGCCCAGTCTGCTAGATCTTCTGTTGACCTGTCATTCCATCTAGCATGTTTAATTTGTGTCTCCTCTACCAAAGCCCATTCTTCCATGTACCTTACCTACTTGGTATATTGTGGGGCTCGGGATTGCAACTAATGCTTTGCTTTCCTTCTTTTAATACTATTCTTAGCATTACTTTATGTCTCATTTCCCCTTATATTTCCTTGGTGTATTCTAAACATGTATAGTTTTTGAGTAAGATCCACCTGACTCTCTGTGATCTCCTTTAGTTTTGCCACTATTTCTGACAAGAATGTCTGAATATGATCACATTTCCATGCCACATGCCAGATATTTGCACCTGGTTCTGCATCTAGGGCAGATCATCTAGGGCACATCACAGATTTTTCTGCGTAGATGTTATATAGGGTTTGATTTAGATCTCGGCGGATGGGTTACTTTGTCACAATGGTAACGGATATCCCGTCAGCCGAAATATATATCCCATTATGTCCTATGGGATTTATAGTATAGTGGACGGGTTATATGTCACTCTTGTGACGGAGTATCTCGTCATTTGAGATCTAAATCAGGCCCATAGTCTCTGTGATGTTAAATAAGTTCTATGCAAGTTATTAAATTGTATTAACCTAAAAATACCACTGCTTGATACTGTTTTTCCTGGTGTACACATTTTATCCCATTCTGTTCTGGTATGGGTTTCATACAGTCACATAAGCTTGAATCTTAGTGGGTGGTATGTTAGCACAAGCGATCATTCTCACTCCCTTAATTCATGTTTAATTAGTTCTACAACTCATCTCAAAACTATAAAACTTCTATTCACCAAACTCTTTGTTGTTCCCACAATTGACTTTGATGATCTAGTCGCTCAGTGGTGTAGGGTTATTGGTGGAGCGTGCCAACCCATTACTGACAATCTGTCAAGAGTACAGGACTTTCCTCATATCTGCTTCTGTGCTCTTGTGCCCAAATACATAAAGTGTGCAGCTGCTTGAATATTTCTACCTTGGTACATGTTGTCATATTTATTTGTTTGTCTAGAAGTTCCAATAAGTTTTAATTTGGTTAAAAAATACTGAAAGTCAAATTTGAAATTAAATGAAGTCTGTTCCTTTTCCCCCCAGCTTTTTCCTATTTATTTTTGTCAAGGGAAAGCTGGGCCTTTGTCAATGTCTAAAACACGGGTCATTGATCACCTTATTAAAACTGGGCATCTCAACACACTTTACCAAGCACAGTTCCGTTGACATGGATCCATGTGACTTACATAGAGTGAATCTAGATACAAAGCAGAGATGCACTAACGTGGGCGGAGGTTGCCGAAGAGAGAGAAGTGTGGAATGAGGCTAGTGGGCACAGCTGAGCAGAAAGGGAAGTGACAGAGATATGGATGGGCGAGGGCTAGGAGTGAGATAGCTGTGGGTGAGAGAGGGATGAGAGTGAAAGCTTTTTAGCAGTCATCTGGAATTGTGGTGCTTACCCATATTTACCGTTGCTTGGATAAGTGTGTTTTCAGCCTCTTCTTAAAGTGGATAAGGGATTGAGCACTGAGTATATGAACTGGGATGAGATGCGTTTCCAGATTCTAGTTCATAGCATATGAAAGGCTGGTTTGATGTCTTTTTCGTGCTGCATCTACTTCTCCTTTACTGATTTCAAGTCTACTGGTGGTGGTGCTACTAGGCATTCATGGTGCACCGAAGGTATTCATCTTGGTTGCACAGTATGGTGTAGCTGGTTTCAATATGTCGCAGGCAGGCAAAGGGAACCAGTCTTCGGAGGTTATATCATCATCTTGCACTTGTGCATTGTTTTGATGAAGCCTGCACAGAGGATGATCTTCAATGGAGCCAGGTGAATCTCAGGGATGGCGGACAGTACAGTGGTTGTTGACTTATCGAGGTGGGAAAGGACAAGAGCATGAATTATGATTTTGAAACCTGCTTCTGGTAGAAAGAGTTCTTTTTGTGAAGCCTGGAGTATTTATGCCAAGCAGTGTTCATCTTAGGTAGGGAGAAGAAATTCTCCTGCTGTACTCCTAGGTGTGGAACATTATCCTAAATCGAATTCCCCAATGTTTATACATTCTTCACTTCTGCAAGGTGCTCAAATCCAAAATCTTGAAGCAACACCTTGTCACTCCTGAAGAGTTCCACTCACATCCTTTCCTCTCCATCTCTCACATCTCTGCAACTCTCCTCACTGCTCTGACCCTACCTCTAAGACTCACACTAACACTGTTCCATCAACCATTGTAAACCCCCACTCTTAGTGCTGTATCAGCAGTGCTTTAAATGGGCCGGTACTGTCTGGTACTGAGTACCAGCACTTTTCTATTTTGAGAGGGAGAGTACCGACACTTCTCCAGTGAAATGTAATACTTTTAATTGGGAAGTACTGGTACTTCTCAGAAACAAGCAGGTACTCTGGTACAGAGAACCTGCACTTTTATTTTTTCCATTTCAAGCACTGTGTATCAGCACTCCTTCTCTGCAATACCCACTCTAAAATGACCATTGAGTACAACCGCTATGTTTTGTGAGTAGGTAGGTTTGTGCTTATCACATGCATACATAAATATACAAATACATACATAATATTTTAAAAATCCACACCTTTCAAAATGTATTCAGGTGCCCAACCAAGGAAAGATAGTCTGTAACCAAAGTTTGGGATACTACTTTCTGGTGAGAGAAACTTATGTCACTGCAATCCACGTGAAGGTTCAGTAGTAGATGAATAAGGTGAAAAGGCACCCATTTGTTTCTTGACCTAACAAATGCAACTTAGTTTTCAACCAAAGTAAATAGTGCAGTAACTTCTAGCAAAACGTAAGAAAATTTCAACATTTGCTAAGGCAGACATAATGGGAGAAGCTCCAAACCATACATATCAAATTGTTAGAAAAAAAAACACATAAAGTTTGTATTTGATCTAAAAAGGAAATTCTATGTCAGGACCGGAGGCTCGGATTATGCTTTGTCTTTCTCCGCTTTATGAACATCAAAAACTCAAAGCAGCCAGAAAGACGTATTTATAAAATCTTTGAATGTAATAAACAACATATGACCAAAGAAAAACATCAACTCCCATAACACCCAGGGAGGTATCCAAGAACATAGTCCTTTCATAGTGTCCATAACCATAGCCAATACATAGTCCTTTCACTCTGTCTGTCCCTCCTCTTTCTTCGCTGCTTGGCAGTCAGTTAAGTTCACACTTTTTTCCCTTTGCCTGTTATTTACTGGTTTTGGGCTAATATTTACGGTGTATATGTTTATTGTGGCTCCCCTGTGCTGTGGTACACTCTGAGTTACCCGGGGACTTTTTTTCGCTTTAATTGCGCTGTATTTTCTTTGCAGATTCCCACCAGCCGCGGGGGCGTTCGCGCTGCTTACGCGGCCGGCGCCATTTCAATTGCGGTGCTCTGGAGGCCCTCTAGGGGGACTCTCGCATCTCGTTGGTTTCGCATCTTGGCTCCTCAGAGGAGGAGCCGCGCTGCAGACAGTGAGTCCGTGAGCCTTGTCCCCCGCTGACTCTCACCTGACGCCCGGTTCCCGGATCTGTATAATACCTGCTTTTTCCTCATTAACGAACGCCCCGGCAGGGGTCCGTATTGCGGGAGGTTTTTCCTGTGGTGACGCTTACGAGCGGTTATAATTGCACAGATACCCTGGCAGTTCAGCGTGCGGTGAGACAGCAAGCCCTGTCAGTTTCCCTGAGGGCTTTTGGCGCGCTGTGGGCGAGTGCAGGACTGATTGCGGTCCTTGGGGCTGCATTGTAATACTCGCAGTCCTCCGGTCTGCCCATTAAATTTGTCTGGATCTCCCAGCCTGCTAATTTGAGCGCATTGCGCTTTGAGAGAGGGAAGTGACCCATTCTTTTTTATTTTCTTGCTTATCATTCCCAAACAAGAATGGACGCACAGAATGATGTGTATGAGGAGGAAGAGGTTCAAGAGTACTTACCTTGGGATGATGAGTTCTATGAGGCTGTGGACTCTTCCATCTATAGGGTGGTTAACAAGGTGGTAGGGCCCATGGAACAACGCCTGTCAGAAAGGATTGCGCAAAATTGGTGCAAGCACGCACAGAACGTCCTGCGCCTCCAGCTGAACCCGTTACAGGGGAGGGTCCTCCACCTCCTAAGAAGAAGTGCCCTGAGGGGGTAGATAGGGACGCGTTTGCGCGCCTTAAGACTGCCTTCCTTGCAAAGGTGGCGTCCCCCCCCCTGCACCACTCCCGGAAACCGAACCCCAGGGGACTCCTGACCCAGCCTCCCCGGAGCCTGATGAGGATTCCCAGGGGGATTCGGATGACGAGGCAGATCCCTCACGCCCTTGGCGCTCGGCGGTCAACCCCCCTTCAGCCCAGGCGGAGGATACGGGTATGTTGGATCCAGACGAGATTATTCATCCCCGGTCCGCGGCTTGGGCTCCTGGCGACAAGGTGGCCAAGTTTGTCGCGGGGCGACTTCGCAAGCCCCTAGAGAAGGAGGCTCGGGGTTGTCTAAGGGCAGAGTGCCCAAGGCCCACTCTGGAGGGGAAAGTTGCCTTTACCCCGGAGTTGGACTCCAAGATGGCTACATTCCTGGTGAAGTATATGAAGGATCCTCGAAAGGGCATAGATAGATCCTGACGTTCATGCCAGGATAAGCTCCTCGATGCCATTGGTCCTATGACCCAAATTTTAGACATGGCAGAGGAGGCTAAGGTGTCAGGGTCCCCAATTTCTCCCGAGATCCTTTCTAATTGGGCTCAGAGGGCTATTATCTTTATGGGCAATGCCAACTGTGCCCTGTAAACTGAGCGTCGCCGCTCTTTGTTGATTAAGCTAGATCCCAAGCTTGGGGACTTGGCCTCCTCGGAGGCGGGGGCAGTTGTGCAGGGGGGTCTCTTCGGAGACCCCTTTGTTAAGGAGTTAGGTAAATTTGTAGCAACGTTTACCTCTTTGGATATGGCCCAATCCAATATCAAAAGGGTCTTCAACCTGCAGGTTTTCCACGGGGCCGGCCGAGGCAGGGGCCGCTCAGTCGGCCGGGGCTTCCAACACAACCCCCAAAGGGGACAAGGCTCCGGGCGTGGACAGTATAATTCCAGCGCAAACTACAACAACTTTTACCCGACCAGAGGCCAGCGCTTCAAGGGCCGCTGAAATTTCAAAGGCAATGTCGGTGGCGGAAATCCCAGCGGTAAGTGTTCTACCAGCGACCCAGATCCGCATCGGAGGTCAATTAGCAGCCTTCCGATACTCTTGGGCAGCTATTACATCGGACGCATGGGTCCTGCAAACCATTCAGGGGTTTCATATCGAGTTTTACGACCATCCTCGACAAGAGAATTACCCTCGTCACATCTCCTTCACTACCCACGAGGCGCAACTGATCGACGAAGAGGTCTCCGCGCTGCTTCACAAAGCAGCCATTTGTCGATCAGTTTTGCATCCCGACGGTTTCCTAAGCAATGTTTTCTTGGTGGTCAAATCCAATGGGGGACATCGCCCAGTTATCAACCTCAAGGAGTTCAACGGATGGTTGGTATACTGTCATTTCCATGATGGAGGGGATCCATCTCCTCCGGGACGTCCTGCTCCCGTCCGATTGGATGGTGAGATTGGACTTGAAGGATGCGTACCTGGTAATTCCAATCCATTCCCCTCATCTGCGTTTCCTGCAATTTTGCTGGTGAGAGACCTCATTTACGAGTTCACCGCCCTTCCATTCGGTCTTTCCTCACCACCATGGTGCTTTACCAAGGGGCTCCATCCAGCAGTGGAATTCCTCAGGGCCCAGGGCATACGCATGATCGTGTACCTGGACGATATTCTCATCATGGCGCAGTGTCCCAGGAGCTTGTCCGTGCAGCTCCAACAAACGGTGTCCCTGTTACAGGGCCTGGGGTTTGTTGTCAACGAGGACAAATCCGTCCTCAGCCCTTCTCAGAAGGTAGTCTTCCTCGGGTTTGTGGTGGATTCCATCCACTCATCCTTGAGCCTGCCGTCTCGGAAGATGGCCAAGATTCGGCACGAGTTGCGTCAGACCATCTCGAAGACTTCTACATCGCTACGGCAAATTGCCTGGTTGGTGGGCCTACTGTCCTCCTCCATCAAGGCAATTTTTCCGGGCCCCCTGCATTACCGGGCCCTCCAGCACCTCAAGGCATACCACTTGCGGAGAGGGCTGTCATACTACCAGTCGGTTCCTCTCTCTACGGAAGCAAGAGAGGAGATCGCGTGGTGGCTGACCCACATGGCAGCGTGGAACGGTCGGGCGATTTTTGGCTCGATTCCGGACCTCATCATAGAATCTGATGCCAGCAGGTCAGGCTGGGGAGCCCGTTGTGGGGATTTCTCCACCGGAGGCGTTTGGCCATTAGACGAGCAGAACCTCCACATCAATTGCCTGGAGCTCCTCGCAGGCTCCTTTGCGGTCCGTTGCTTGACCAGGGACAGAGTGCGATCTTGCGTCCTTCTAAAGATGGACAACATCTCCGCGGTGAGATAAGTCAACCATTTGGGGGGTCCTCGCTCGCGAGCCTTAACGAACCTGGCAAAGGATTTTTGGGGTTTCTGCTTGGCTCATCACGTCTCGGTAACAGCGGAATATCTTCCGGGCCAGGACAACCAGATTGCGGATTGGCACTCGAGAAACCTCCACGATTCCAGTCTATGGAAGCTGGATCCTCAGGTTTTTCGGTGGTTAGAAAACCTGTGGGGGCCGTTCTCGGTAGACCTCTTTGCGTCGCGTCTGGATCACAAAGTCCCGAGTTTTTTCAGTTGGAGACCGAATCCAATGGCCTCTGCCACGGATGCATTTCTCCAGGAGTGGAGTCAAGAAAGGGGTTACGCTTTCCCCCCGTTTTCAATGATCACAAGAGCGGCGGCCCAGATTCGCCGGCAGAGGGCTGAAGTGGTCATGGTGACCCCGTGTTGGAGGTCGCAAGTTTGGTTTCCAGTTCTTCTGGAACTTTCTTGGGATTCTCCAATCTGACTCCCCCTGTTTCCTCACCTGCTTCTGAACCCGGACAGAGTTCCGCACCACCTGATCACCCAGGGGTTTCTTCGTCTCAGGGCGTGGCGGATTTCAGGCAACGATGGTCGCTCCCGGGCCTTTCGAGACCGGCTGAAGCTCTCTTGTCAAAGGCATGGGAGGATAGCACCACAAAACGTTATCGGTCCGCCTGGGCAAGATGGGTTCGTTGGTGTCTTCGAAGGAGTTTGGATCCCGTGGTCGCCGGTGTTGTTTCAATCCTGAATTTTTGGGCGGATTTGGCGTCAGAGGGTTTAGCATATCGCTCAATCAATGCGATAAGATCGGCAGTTTCGGCGGGTCACAACCCAATTGATGGGACTCCAGTGGGAGAACACCCGTTCGTCCGCAGGCTTCTGCGTGGTATCCATCTTTCTTTGCCCCCAGAACCTCGCTACTCTGCCCTATGGGACGTCAATTTAGTTTTGAATCTTTTTCTGTCTTGGCAGCAGAATAAGTATCTTTCTTTAAAGGAAATCTCCTCCAAGCTGGCAATGCTGTTCTGTTTAGTCTCCTGCAGGAGAGTTTCTGATGTCCGTGCTTTGGATATCGCAGCGAGAGTTTTCTCCTAGGATGGGGTAGTGTTCACGGTGGGATGTCGCACGAAGTCTCATACACGGACGGTCTCGTACCCGGCTTTTCCGGATGCCCCGAAATTATGTGTTGTAAGCTGCCTCAAAGCATATGAGGAAATTACTCAGGAGCTCCGTCCTCCGGGCGAGCGGCAGCTGCTTATCGCTTTGAAAAAGCCGCACAAGGCTGTCTCTTCCCCCACTATAGCCAGGTGGGTGCGTTGGATCATGCAAGAAGCAAGCATTGACACAAAGCAATTTGGAGCTCACTCAGCCAGGGGTGCGATGGCATCCAAGGCTTTTTCTTTAGGGGCTCGTCTAGAGGACTTGATGTGTGCAGCGGATTGGTCCTCGGACTCGACCTTTAAAAGGTTTTACTTCAAACCGGTTATAGAGGTCGCTCAGTTGGTGGTAAGTAAGCTTTAAACTAGCATAATCCTCGCCTCCGGTCCTGACATAGTCTAGAAATTTGCCTAGCACCGTAAAGGTAAGTTTCAATTCTATTAAGGACACGGAGGCGAGGATTATCCCACCCGGGGCACGGTCTTGTGCGAACCTGCCCGTAAGATGGTAAGTAACCGATTTATGTTTTAGAATTCCCAGTCTTAGCTGGGTAATGTGTTTGGTACAGTAGTTTTTTCTCATATGCACTTGTTGAAACCTCGTACTCTTTTGGATTGAATTGTTTTCTGGAAACCCTTACACTGTCTCTGCTCTCCTAGGAAACGACGGTTCGAAACAGGACCAGTGATGCATTTGCGTGACTCGCGCGAAGAAAGAGGAGGGACAGACAGAGTGAAAGGACTATGTATTGGTTATGGACACTATGAAAGGACTATGTTCTTGAATACCTCCCTGGGTGTTATGGGAGTTGATGTTTCTCTTTGGTCATATGTTGTTTATTACATTCAAAGATTTTATAAATACGTCTTTCTGGCTGCTATGAGTTTTTGATGTTCATAAAGCGGAGAAAGACAAAGCATAATCCTCGCCTCCGTGTCCTTAATAGAATTGAAACTTACCTTGACAGTGCTAGGCAAATTTCTATTCTCTCTAATATGTTAGCTAATTGTCTTCTGTGTACTATGATCTGCTGAAGCTGTGATCCTTAATGGAAAGTGTGTGCCCTGCCCTTGGTCCACGCCCTACTCGAAGTTATCACGTCTGACAGCTGTAGTTTCAGTAATAAGTATTCCTGGGCCATCGATCATAAAGGTGTGCCCAGAGCTATTAGCGGCACCTGAGACTTTAGAGTAGGTATGAACTGCCATTTTGATAGGATGAACAGAGGAGAGTCCACAACTTTAGAGCAGGTGATAGCATATGAACTGACAGATTACCTGTTTGAACTCACTTACCTGTGTTACACACTAGATACACGGATGGCAGGGAGAGGGAATATGGCTGGGAGGGAAGCATAATAATGCAGAAAACGTGTTCGGAAAAAATTCTGTTGAGTGTTTTCGTCCACAGCTGACCGTTTGTGCTTACTGAGGATTTGAATGTGATTCGGGGTTCGCTGGGTTGGTTCCGGGAGCTTCAGGGTATGTCTGACATATTTTTTAATTTGTTCAAGGGACATGGAATTAGCGAAATTACATAATCCTAGAGATGCTGACTTGCAAAGGACAAGTATTGTATTATTATGCCCAGACCCAAACTATGTTTCATTAATAATATCGATATGAATGTTATCATTCATTTAAGTTTGAAGGCTAGCAGTAATGTGGGGTGGAACGGTTGGTGAATTTGCTCAAAGGAGGGCAGGGAAGGGGAGAACATCTTAGTATTTCAGATTCAATATCTGGGTGCATATCAAATATTGAGATAACATAGGGTAAATAGAACAGTGCACAACTCAAGCAAAAATAGTGTGGGAAACACATGGTGTTCCTAATGTAAAGCACGGTGTAAAAAGTGTACAACCAAAAGGTAACCTGGGGAAAGAAGCCAAACCCACTCTCCCTCTCTAGAGTCCATCAACACCCAAAAGGTCGCCCAAGTATTGATATAACTGCTTTGGGTCACGAAGTACGTCTCCATCTCTGGCTCAAAGGTTGGCATGCTAGGGCATGCTGGGAGTAGCCCAATTGCCAGGCAAAGG
Source organism: Calotriton arnoldi (assembly GCA_963921515.1). Classification (NCBI taxonomy): domain Eukaryota; kingdom Metazoa; phylum Chordata; class Amphibia; order Caudata; family Salamandridae; genus Calotriton; species Calotriton arnoldi. The sequence goes on from CAWUFW010012725.1 coordinate 199,431, forward strand.
ACAAAGTCCTTAAAGTTTAGTGCAAATTTCTTGACATTAGCCTAAAGCGAAGGGACGTAATAAATAACTCGCTATTTTGGTATAGAGCTCATGCACCATGGAAAGGCTTTATATGTTATGATCAGAAGAAGGTATAAACAAATGTTCGCTTTCACTAAAAGCCACCTCATCTCAGTTCTATGCACATCTGAAGAGATGCCTCATTACAAAAAGACTCTACATTAAACAACTATCCAAGAAGGGCATCTATTCCATGGAATTGGGAGCAGCTGTGTTTTCCACCTACAAATACTAGTTCATCTGAAGAAGGGTGCAAAGTGCTCCTTTCTTAATTGATGGAGCCAAAAAGAGATCTTGCTTTATGTGCTGCCCGGATGGTAAGTTATGGTACCAAATGTAAGGAGGGGGGATTACATGTAACTATTAGACCCCGTGCTCTTCATAGAAAGGCTATTTTTTGTTAGTAGGATTCATCTCATACTGAAACGTCCATTTTTCCAATTATTGTTCTGTTAAACTCAGTTTGTGCGCATTTATAGTAAACATACCTCCTGCTTGTATCCAGCCATTCTTTACAATTCGGTGAAAAGTTGTCCCTCTGTAATTTAGTTCCCGGCAATCGGGCGATATGATTTCAGGTAACTGACACAATTCTCGAAAATTCTCACAGGTTTTTGGGCATATGCTAGAAAAAAGCTATACGAAATAAAAACATGTATATATATCATCAACATTAGAAGAGGAAGATTATATTTGAAAATGTTTTAAATTTACATTGATATTGCGCTTACTACCCTGACGAGGCATTGAAGTGCTTTCAATTAATGATCATGTAGCAATTTTAGTTTTAAATTAAAAGTACCTCAAATAAGAATCGTCCACTTGGCTCGTCATCAAAAGCTATGTCCATGTACACAAAGGTATTCTATAGGATCAAGAAAGCAAAAGGTGAGGGAAGGTAAATTCAAAAAAATCACTTGTCCTATATAAGTTCTCGGACATGGTGACTGGAGGTGTGTCCACCTCAAAACACAAAATTCATGATATGTAAAAGAATTTTCAAGCCCAAGGCTTATCTGAACGTGAAACAGGGTTGGTGACGCTGATGTACAGTTGTGGACTTGCATGTTTCTGTTTAATACCAAGTGCCCTCATATAAAGTATTGTAGGAAATCGAGAAGAAATTAATGTTAACAACTGCTACAAATACAGCCTCCGGGATTTGTAGTATTTATTTATGCTTAGCGACTACAGGCGTCTGGGTAGGACAATTCCATGAGTGTCAGAAATACCTTAACAAACGCAAACTTTGCTGCAGTAAATATTGCCGCTGATAACAGAACTAAGTTGATGAGTAAATACAGTGAGCAACAGAACTCACACCGACACTTGTTGTGACTGTGAAAATGCAACGCCGTTGCCGGACACAGGAAAAGTGCAAAGAAGACCATGGTCAAAAGAATAAAGTTTACAGGGACTCAATGAAGAGCATCACCTCCATGTGAAGCTTGTGAACAACACCCCATAGCCACTTCCAAAACAAGGGGGCTGTCCATTACACAAAACAGTGAAATCACTGACAAACATCCTACTCAGTATTCATAATTGGAAACGTGGTGGCTTTACCTTCAAATGTACGTATGCATGAATCTCTATCAAGACTGCACAGCCACTGTCGAAGGGCCAATACCTCAACTGCTACGGATGCCTTGGAAGAAAATTATGAATTCAATTGACATTGGCAGTCTTGAGAAAATAAATGGCATGGAGAGTGAAGAAGCCACAGCAGCTAGTGACTACAACTACTGAAATAACATTTGCTACCTGTGGCGTTCAATCTCCCTTGCCGTTGGCTGTGGAACCAGGAAAATGCATTTAGTCTGACTCCAGTGACATGTGTAACCACACTGAATGCCAATGAAACATGAGTTCTAATATAGAACTTCAGTGTTAACTTTCTAAATCGTGTTCCAAACGTTTTGCTCTGGAAAACAGAACTTGCTTCCTTGTTACCATGTAACAACACTCTTCAGTCAATAGCAAGCGATATTAGCGACTGAAAATCACCCTATAGAGAACATGTTCACCCGCTGTTCCAGCAGAAGACTGAAGATGACACTCAGGTATGGTACTGCGGCTCAGTAATCTTAATAAAATGGTTACCTGAGGAAGATGGGACTACTCAACGTATCTAGCCAGATGTTTCAGGTATTTGGCATGATCCACCAGGGCCCAGGTTTCTGAGAGGCTAGCAGTGCTTTGGAGGCAAGTCTTAGGCAGTACCAAAAGGTTAGGTCAGGAGTAGTCTAGCCTCTTTGGCCATTATATACACAGCTGAGGAGGGTTAGAACCAGGAGACGGCTGTTGATCACAAAGTAAAATAGGTCACACGTTTTGTTGGTAATTTGTTGAGGCAGTCTGAATGTACCCAGAAGGCAGGTCCTATAGGCTTAGGTTTCAACGAATTAGTGGTGATCTTTAGTACCCATTGAAAGCAAGGGGGGAATTTTTTACAAGCTAGTGTTTGATCAAAGGTACGGTATTTTGTGTTACAAGGACGGGAGTAAGTTGGCTGGATCTCGAATTTTGGCTATTATGAGAAAGGCACTGAAGAGGTTGGGCTTTCCTCCAATGTAGGTAAGTATGCATGCGTTCAGAATTATGGCTGCAACAGAGGAGAACAGGTTTAGTTTTTCTGAGGAAGAAATAAGGGATGTTGGCTGTTGGAGGCCAGCTTTCTGCTGATACTACTTTAGGCCTATAGTAATGCAATTTTGTTTTTATTATAGGTTGTGTTTCCAGGCCCCTTGTCCTCTAGAACTATGGTTTGAAACATGGGTCAGTCATTCATCTGAATTAGAATGGATCCAATCAAACTAACACCAGGCGTTTCACAAGATTACAGGAGCAGGATGGCAGCTGTATTTCTGTTCAGTCGTGGAGCAAGAGTGGAATGAGATGGGGCTCACACTAGCAAATTTTTTTGTTGGCTGCGTCTGTCCTGACCTGTGGGCAAATTCATATGAGAGAAAAAGATCTTGTACAGTGGTCATGTATTTTTTAGTTGAAGTCAGATTTGTTTATGGGCAGGGAACCCCTATAACGTGAACAGAATTAATTCAGAGGTGAGATTGGAGGGGAGCATGGAGGCCTAGTGTGATAAGGAGGTGTCAAAATGTAGTCACTGAACATCATTACTAGATAATGCATATTATTTGCTGTGGTTTCAGGAGGTGATACCTAAAACGGCAGAAGTAGCTTTGTGGGGTGTAGAATGCATTGTTAAGAGGTCGTTTTTTTTAGTTTATTTTGTGATTACTGAGAGTTGTTTTTGGCGGGCTTGTGGGGGTTGAAGACATCCTGTCAGATGTTTCCTGGTTGTGTACAGCAGAACATATGCTTGACTTGAGTCCAAGGTTGGATTGTGATTGAGCAGGCAAAGTCAACTTGGGGGTGGGGAATGTGACACTGGGGTAGGCAGGAAAGAGGGTCAAGGTGCTATAAGGGAGTCAAGAGGGGGTTGGTTGAGAAGATGGGGAGATGGTTGAAGGTTTTTTAGCTTTACGTTGGCCTGTGACTGGTCTGGGCAGGGAGTTTGAGTTTTCAGTGCGATTTAAAGGGAGGAAGTGTTAGGATATGCATTTTGTATTATTTACAGAGACATTTTTATCCTGTTTTTTCCCAGTGTTTATGCATACAGATCTGCCCTTTTAAAGTGGCCTTTTCACTTGAAGCACTGGTCTGTAACAATTTGAGACATGTTGTTCGATTGCTACTGCTCGACACACTTTCAAGTCCTGCCAAATAATAATCTCTTTTTTTGCATTGGAGTTTAGTCAAGAAGTAGAGTAGTACAAAAACAAAACGAAACAGGCATACATGTCAACCATCAACCTAGTATGTACGATTGCATGCACAGGTGATTGGTTCAAACATTTACTGCTAAATGACTCCCAAATTCTCCCACAGCGACGCTTAGTGTTAAAGTACATGTTAGACAGTGCAGTGATAACTATCGCAACTCCTCACAGGCAGCACAGGACTTATAAATGAACCTCCAGCACAGTCATAGCGTTGCGCCTGCCTGCATTTCTAGGCCAGCCTATGCTGAGCAGCTGAGCAGATATAAGCGCAGTGGAATCCAGAAGTTCTTAGGTCCGCTGGCCGGGGGGTTAATAGAGTAATAGAGTTCTAATTGTGTATTGCAATGAGACATGTTGTGAAGCTATTTCCTGGCTGTGGGGGCTGTGTCCCTCTCCCATGTGCACGCAACCCACCGTTTCGCAAGAAGCTTTGGGATGGATACCAATTGTCTGACCTCGCTCTATGTACCAATGGAGCACCCCAGCAAAGGCATCTTGGGGGATGGTGATAGCTGGGACCCAATCATGGCTAAGATAAGAGTGAAGATCTCCCTCCAGAACGCCCGAGTCTGTGGGCAATGCCATGCAAGGTGGATAAAGTTCGCTGTGGGGATCTACATCTAAGACAGTTGAGATCTGAAGACACCCCACTTCTTGCCAAGCCCAGGGGGGTTCTGTACAGCTGATGCAAACATTTTTAATGGATGAGACGTAGCCTTCCATTGGGCGGCAACCTTCAGGTCTGCTCACAACAGCATGTCCAATCTTTGTCAGAAACCATCTCACCCAAATTTGTTTCCCACCTAAATCGTGCAGTAGGTCTAATCGCCGGGGCCTCAGTTTGGATAGTGCAGTATAGTGTGGTGACTAGGTGCTTTTTTGATTTGATGGCTATAATGAGCCCCAGTGCTTTACAAGATGGGGGCGCCTGTGGGAAAGTCAGTTAATACTCTTTGCAGAGTGCTGTGAGTCGGAGATATGTGAGAGTGTCAAATGCAGAATAATGATCCTAAATCCCTGTGGTTGAGCGCTCCAAAAATTGACAAACTGGGTATACATCGCCTGCTGTGTGCAAGATCCATGCCTGTAGTCTACGAAGAGATGGCGTCTATCCAGTGAGATGAAACAAGGGATAGAGGGACAATCAATCAATCAATCACGGCATTTATAGAGCGCGCTACTCACCCGGGAGGGTCTCAAGGCGCTGGGGGAGGGGGTAAGTTACTGCTCGAACAGCCAGGTCTTGAGCTGCTTCCTGAAGGCGAGATGGTCCTGGGTTCGCCGAAGGTGAGTGGGGAGGGAGTTCCAGGTCTTGGCCGCCAGGTAGGAGAAGGATCTTCCTCCGGCGGTGGGACAAAGCTGTTCAGGGGCATAGAGTGTAGTATGTGCCAGGTGCCAGCGCATGCTATCCCACGCCAACTGAGTGGATGCCACTGGATTAATCTCAGAGCGGCTGCACAGAGTTGAATGGCAGAGTATCACTCCAAAAGCGTAAGGGAGTGCCTACAATGCTGTATCAATTTCTATCGCAACATGTGTCATATAAGGAGGGGGATGAAGCCACTAGTGTGCAATTTAGGCATGCGGGCAAATGTAATAAAGCTCAAAATCTGATGCATTCAAACCCCCTTGCTTGTAGGGAAGCCCAAGTACCTTCCAGTGGATCCTAGGTTATTTGCCCACCCAGGCATGGGAAATCATGTGTGAACTTAGCGTATCGAAGAGTGTGCGATTTGGGTACATTATAGAATCGATAAAGCAATCTGGGCAAGACAATCATTTTCATCAGGGCCAGTATGCCTATTAAGGTGAGTGGTAGAAGCTTCTATCTGTTTATTTGGTCTTCAATTTTTATCACCGTCACCCCATAGTTTTCCAATACAACAGAGGCCTTATATCTGCTTATCCATACATCAAGATTCCTAACCGATGATGTGCACCAGTGGAGAGGAAAATCAAGGGTGCAGATTGGTGTGTTTTCCATCAGCAGGAAAATTGTGGATTTATTCCCAGTGATAGGGATATCCATCATGGTTTTGAAAAATGTTTATTCCCTGATGACAGGGAATAAACTGGTTCGAGCAGGTGGAGGGTAATATGGTCTGCAGGGAGAGAAAATATGAGGTTGCAAGGGGTGAAGTACAGGCCTCTCTCTGCATGCAGGCATCTAATCGCACAATGCAGGGCATATAGGAGATGGAAAAGTGGCAACCCTGGAGAGTGTCCCTTCCAATGCGCAATGGAGGGGAGAGTACGCCCTTCGGTCATATCCTAGCCTTTATACAGCAGCCGGACCATTTGAAAAAAGCCACTGGGGAACCCCATCCTGGACAGGACAGCACAGCACAGCACAGCAATAGATATGTCCATTCCAAGGTCTCTGTAGCGTCGAAAAACACTGGTACAGTGTTCAGCTCTGGGTTCAGTTGGTGCATTACCGCAAATAGAGTTCTGAGCTTATGGGACGTTTATCTGCCCGCATAAGGCCCGTCTGATTGGGAAGGGCCAGGTCGGGAGCAGAAGGAGAAGGCGGTTTGCGAGCACTTTGGCAAGTATTTTGGCGTCAATGTTTAGTAGAAAAAGTCGCACTGTGAGGGGCGTTCCCAGCGTGAGAAATGCAATGTGGATGGCCTCCCTGAAGGGAGGCAGCATATCTCGTGTCAGAGTTTCATTATACATTCCCAACAACCTTGGGACCAGGAGTTGGGAATACACCTCATAAAACTCTGTCGGGAATCAGTCATTTCTCGGGCCTTGCATGTCTGCAGTCCCGCAATCACTGTGGTGGTATTCTCCAGGGTAATGGGCGCAGCAAGGAATTGTCACCTCGAGCCCTCCAACCATGCCAGGGCCATACAGTCAAAGAAGGCAGAGCGTCCTGATTTTCACCGGAAGTGTACAGGCGAGAGTAATATTGAAAAAATCCCTCCATGATGCTGTGGGCCCCATGGATGGTTGTCCCGTCTTCTTTCTATATTTGGACGATCTCCACAGGAGGAGCCTATATACCTGTCACAGCAGCCTAGCCAAGGTTCTGTTCAGGTGCTCCACCACCCCTTACACCCTAGCCCCAGCGGTCCTATAGGTATGCTTCGCTTCTTGATCGGCTGCCTCATTACACTCGTCCAGTTTAGAGCGCAGCTCTGCCACAACCTGGGTGGAGTTTCATCTCTTCGAGTTGCTTCATTTCTGCTTCTACTTTATCAAGCCGCACTCAAAGCACTTTACGCACTCTGTGATGTTTGGCAATGCAGATACCATAGGGTCACCCTAAAGAGGTCCCAGATAGTGCTGATCAAATCGATAAAATCTTTGTTGTTTAGGAAGTAGTTTAGGTATTGGCCTCTTGCCCTGAAATTAATTGATTGCTGAGTACTACATTTATTGCAGGATTTGATGTGGAAACTTGGTTAATTTTGCCTAAGGTGGTAAAGAGTGTTCCTCATCAGTGTTGCTTTACTAAAGAGGCTCGCTCGCCTGACATCAACGCCTCTGCTGCTGTAGAACTGGCTGTTGAGGTGGACTGTGGATCTTCCTCCTTAATTTATTTTCTGATGTTAATACAAACCTGGAGACAGTAATTCTTCCTTCACAGGAAAAGTCCCAATAAAGATTCTGATGCATGTGCTGTATCTTTTTTCTGGAAAAGATACACTGCCCCTGACAGGAGCCCTATGGTGACCTACCATTAATTAAGGGCAGACAGGCCTGTTTCTCTGGCACATTATGGTGCAGAAGGGGGACAGGTAGTAATTTAAGGCACCCTGCTTGGAAAATATCTACAGAAATAATGGTAGACACCTCAACACTACAATATATTGATGCTGGGAATATTTGCCTGTTCTAAAAGCAGACTTTAGTAATATTACTATCAGATACCTACACAGGATGAGAAAATACGTGTTGGCAAAACCAACTGGTCAGGCTTTTTATTAGCAGAGATGTTTGGTAATATATGGGCAACTTTGCGTGTGTTTCCCCCTGCCGTCCTAGAAGGGAAAATACCATAATAAAGCAACAACTTGGGCTACAACAAAATGGAAGCCTGGTGTAAGGACCTCTTTCATGAAGAAACATCATTAGCAGAAACAATCTGTACCCACAAACGAGGGTGTTACGGAAAGGATTCAGAAGATGAAGTTTGCGTTGTAAGTGGTACAGTTAAAATACATACACAGCAAAACACTGCATAGTGGATACTTTTGATAAAGGCCAGAATTTTCGTTGTGTCTGTAAACAAGCCTTTGCATGCGCACGTCTTTACTTAATGATTAACAAAAATCTAAATAATATTTCCTCACGACAGCAGCGTATAAAAGGAACATGAACACTCTGCATTACCAGCTTTAGAAGCAGAATCTGAACCACTACTGACCCACCAGAATTTCCACTAGTTCCAAACACGGGAGAGCCTATAGTATAAAAGTAAATGATTTACCATAAAGGCAACTTTATCTAATTTAGTTATAAATCATGTCTATCATACTTGCCTTCGTGTTTTTCATCAGTGTGGAACAAAAATCCTCTGCGAGAGCAGTGAGGAGTGAGAGGGGTCTGAAGTCCTCGTAACCCCAGTGTTCATTCGCCCATGTCATCAAATCTGTTTCATCCCCTATCAGGCTGCCATTAATATAACACATCACTTTGGATGAAAATCCCCATGTTTTTCCTTTGAGCTCCTGAAAGGCAGCACAAAAACACATATTTTAGAACGCTACATACCAAAATATAATCGCACAAAAGTGTTTTTTTTTTAAAAATATTTTCATTTTAAACACTTTCAGCTTGAGCCTTTTGTACTCCACCGAAAAACAATTAAAATAATTCAACCATTAAACTCAATCTTTAAACCATTAAATTAAAACCATCACTAAACCATTTAAATCAAAATTTAAGATTGTAACCCGTAGTTTGGCCAGGCAATTTAATCTCTCACAATAAGGAGCTACAGAGGGAATTGTTTTTGGATCAGGTCGCCCTCCACTCAATTCGTACACCAAAAGCACCCATACCTGATCAATACGGGCACTACCTCTCAATATCTTTCCGAGAGGATATGGGAATTCATTTCATTCGTCCCACCAACAACCCTTCATTTTGTCACAGGTATTGTCTCAAATCTTTCAAGCCCGACTTATTTCAATTTAAAACAACCTTCAAATTATAAGTCACTGTGTCTATAACAAATACCCTCCACTTAAACAGGTGTATAAGAAACAAAAATTTGTGAAAAGACGAGATAGTACCTCACGTGCGCTACACCATAGGAGCTTGCTGGTTGGTTCTCACCAGTTGTGCCCACGTTTCTCATCATCGGTAGCTATCTCGCTTGAAAAAATAGGTGTCCAAAAAAAAAACAGTGAAAAGAATGTGTTTCGTGTATACCACAAACACCAAACAACCCCGTGAAATTTAAAATTGAGATAGGCCCAAGCGCTAGGTGCCTACTTTATTCACAACTCATGGGCCTATTCAAAGTAAAAACAAACTGCATGCTTCCAGGCCAATTAATGATGGGCCGACATGTTTCATTGCCTATTTAGCTTAGTGGCAATTTCATCAGGGCAAGAGGTCTTACTCCACCTTTCTGGACCCTTTTCTTATATGCACAGTGACTGTAAAACAACAAAAAGAAGGTTCATTAAAAGGACGGCCAACCAATTAGATCTCCATATTGTCTCTTTTTACATAATTTTTGTCAATGGTCAATATTTACCGGGTGGCAGCCAAGGCCCCTCGTACCAGCTGTCCACTTCCTCAACAGGAACTCAATTCTACAGTGAGCCCTCTCTCAGGAGACCCTTATGTTGTCCTGATTCTATATTAAAAAACATAACCAAGCGTTAGTCTCTCCTTTCCAATGAGCGTTCTATATACACTCTAACCCGGTTACGTGTTCATACTGTTAATACAGCACTTCTTCGTACCCCTCTACATATCAATAGCCATGTTATTGCAATTTACACAAGGCCCGCTGGTCTATTTAATTCTATGTAGCACCACTCGCTATTTAGCGTTGTCACTCAACTTTGATAGAAATCATCACTCGTACCCTTGAAATACGAAAATCTAATGACAGCAAAATTGCCGTATGAGAGCCCTTGTGTGCTTAAAACAATTGTTGATAAGCTCTCCAACCACCCGGGATTTAAAAACCACTCACCCATCTCTATAACTAGCTCTCCCCAAATCACCTTACCGCATGTGCAGACGGACAAGCGTTGTCTTATTCCTCTGTTCACTTGCGGTTAGCAAGCCTATTTGACTTGGCGGTACGCGTACCGGAAACCAGCCTGTTTCCGTATCACGTGACCGGCCGTGTTCTAGGGGCGCCATATTGGAATGGTGAGTTCATGTATTGTAACGCTGCCAAAAATTATACAAAAAGCCACTCATGCCGTTAATTTTCGTGACCATCGAGCTCTCTAATTACCATGTCTGATATTTATGAAAGCACAAGTCATGGAATCAATCCCAAAGGATGGTTTCATTTACAGAGCTGCACCAGTTTATTTAAACACTGCGCATCAATTTACATAAATGATTTTATATCGAATTCCAAATATTCCACCCTCCTGGACAGCCCAAATTGACTCAAGGGACAGAAGCCAATCCCTGTATGGGAAGAAATTATAAAAAAGCTTTCTGGAGGGGTTGAGAGCACCATCTCAGATTTCAAAGTTCAGTCGTGTAACCAGTCTCAGAGCCCTGGACCAAAGATTCACAAACTGACCTTATTCCACTCAATGTAGTCATTCAATCCAGTTTGGTCTGCCTTCTCCGAAAAAATCCAACGTGCCTCCCTATTGATTAATGTTCTCTCAATATTGTTTGCGTCACCTAACACTTTTTCTAGCACGACCCATTTCAGTGTTCTAGCATCATGGTTCATTTCTTTAAAGTGTTGCACTATCCTGGTGGTAAGTTTGCCTGCGCGAATTGTGCTGAGGTGCTATTGAATGCGGATCTTTATTTTTCTCGATGTGAGCCCTATATAATGCAACCCACATGAACAAGTCAAACGGTAGATCACATTCACCATATTACAGTTGCTGAATTTTGTCAAGTACCAGGTTTTCCCGTTCATCAACCGAATACTGGTTGTTTTCTCAGTAAGATCACAAACTGAACACGACCCGCAAGGGTAATGCCCAGGGGGAATCGATGACTCTTTAGGGGGAGGTCTAGGCCGGGTATGCACCAGTTTGTCCTTTAGATTGCATGCCCATCTGAACGCAAACCTGGGTTGTGGCATCTTAAAATCTGCTGTTGACAGTAATGACCAATGTTTGTGGATCGCCTGGCGGATTTTCGTTGCTAAAGGATCAAACGTCATCACGACCGGCAGGCAATCACTTTTAGTTCTCGAGTTTTTTTCCAGAAGAGCACTCCGTGGAGTGTTCAAAGCTCTTTTCCTCGCATGGTTCACTGTCTTCCTCGGGTACATCCTTTGCACCAATTTCTTACATAGCACCTCCGACTGCTGTATGCAGGCACTTGTAGAGGAACAATTTCTGCGGTAACGCAGGAACTAACCTACAGGTAAATTATCCCGTAACGCCCTGGGGTGAAATGATTGATAGTGCAGGAGAGAATTCCTGTCTGTGGCTTTTTGATGTACATTGGTACACAGCTTATCATCATTTACCGCTATGTCCAGATCTAAGTACACAGCTTTCTGATTGCTAAAAGACCAGGTAAATCTCAGGCTAGTATCTAAGCTATTCAGCCAATTCAAAAATTCAAGCAACCTATTCTCAGTTCCAGACCAGATACATAACACATCGTCTATATACCGCTTCCAGAGGAGAATGTTCCTCTGGAAGGGATTAGACGCGTGATAGATGCAATTGTTCTCAAACTGGCCTATATAAATGCAGGCTGGTACGAGGGGCCTTGGCTGCCACCCGGTAAATATTGACCATTGACAAAAATTATGTAAAAAGAGACAATATGGAGATCTAATTGGTTGGCCGTCCTTTTAATGAACCTTCTTTTTGTTGTTTTATAGTCACTGTGCATATAATAAAATGGTCCAGAAAGGTGGAGAAAGACCTCTTGCCCTGACGAAATTGCCACTAGGCTAAATAGGCAATGAAACATGTCGGCCCATCATTAATTGGTCTGTAAAGCATGCAGTTTGTTTTTACTTTGAATAGGCCCATGAGTTGTGAATAAAGTAGGCACCTAGCGCTTGGGCCTATCTCAATTTTAAATTTCACGGGGTTGTTTGGTGTTTGTGTTCTTGTTTCCTATACACCTGTTGAAGTGGAGGGTATTTGTTATAGACACAGTGACTTATAATTTGAAGGTTGTTTTAAATTGAAATAAGTCGGGCTTGAAAGATTTGAGACAATACCTGTGACAAAATGAAGGGTTGTTGGTGGGACGAATTAAATGAATTCCCATATCCTCTCGGAAAGATATTGAGAGGTAGTGCCCGTATTGATCAGGTCTGGTTGCTTTTGGTGTGCCAGGCAATTTAATGCCAATTCCATCTATCACACCAGTCATGCCTTTTACCTATAGAACCTCAGTAGAACCACTGTTAATATCATTTTCGTGTAGTATTGCGTTGAGAATAATAAAGTAGTTATCTTCTTAATAAAGATAAGCTTTGGACTGCATAGCTGTCATTTTGCTCTACGGGGTAATTGTTGCTTTCTCAGTTTATCAGCATCCATCCTCACACTCCATCCCTGTGAAGCCATGCACAGCTTGCTTGGCTACCCTGAGAGTCAAGGGCTGAAAGGGTGAACTTGGTGCTCTGCTTTCAGTGCCATAGTAGGTCTGGTCGCAGGCAGTAGTGCTTATCAGGCACAAACATCACCAAATGAACAGGCATGGAATAACTGAAGAGACCTGTAATATGCTAATGGACAATTTTGGAGGAATTTAATATAGTTAATTCACTGCGGTCCCAAATATCTGACCTCTTCCATACATGTCACAGGCACTCAGATATGGGATGATACATGCCCATCCCAATAGATCTTTCCACTTCTCTCTCCCTACAACCATGCCAGCTTAGGTCCACAACTATACACAAAATCTTAGACTGGACAACCCAGTGCAGTAAACACTTCCCACAAAGGTTCAAAACAAAAACAAAATCCTTTCAGCCACACACCCTACATCCTGTAGCACGCTACTCAGGTGGGCTAGCATTTCAGCGCCCCACATAGGGGTAGTGAACGCGCGATATAATACTGCAATACGATACAATATATTCCACCTTCGGTGTGACCCAGTACGCCTACTAGCTCTAGGACACGTGAATGTGTTCTGACATGCATCTGTTCATAGTTTAACCAAAAAGTCAACCAAATCTGGTTCAATATTTGGGAACTCCAACCTTGAGATCACACCTCTCCACTGTGAAAAGTTATCAAACTTAGCATCATTTAGACAGTATTTGTCACTCAAATGGCAAATAGTGCCATATTCACACACCATGAGGTACCTCATGATTTACCTTCATGAGGTAAATCTCCGAATACTGTCACCTGCTTCGGCAGCCCCCCTGTATTCTTCTCTATTGACAGATCCCATGTATCTGGCGTCATGTTTTTATCTTAAGCAAAAGCAGCTTAAGTGTAAAGAGGAATGGCAGTGAGGGCAAAGGATGTCCTTGATATAAAGAAAACCCTTTCAGGCAAATACCATTCATATTGATCTGTGCGCTCAAGCATTGTGTTTGGTCATTAGAAGAAGAGTAACGCTCTCACCAAATTGGAAAATGGTTATAACGCTTCTGATGAACATCAAAGAGATCTTTTAAACAAATTCTCAGTGCCAAGTAAAATGACAGCGATGGTGAGTCTGGTTGCTTAGTCCTTTTCATTAGGTAGTAAGTCATTCACTTACTTTGAGTTGAATACCTTTAGGCATATACATTTCATAAGTCTATTGGTCAAAATGGTGTGAGATTTTTCAGTCTAAACTTATATTTTTGTATTTAATTGGCAGCAACCTACCTGTCTTTTTCTGATTTAGGGATGTCTACAGTATTAGCTTCACAAGTTGAACACTGGATTTAATAAAAATGAGGCAAAGTGATGGGATAGATTAACTATTGTCTCTCTGAAATTATGGTTTGAAAGTCTAACAGACAAGGGTACATACTTGCTACACTCTCCCTTCCTTTTGAAACCCTTGCCTTCCCCCTCTCCTCACCCCGCTTGTGTCGACCTCACCTATTCACCCCCTTCCCTACCCTTCTTCACCTTTTACTCCCCCTTCCACCACTTTCGTACACTTACCCTCCCCCCTCTCTCCCCTAACCCTTACTTCTTCACAAAATAATGACTCTACCTCCTTTATACCGTTTAATAATTCGTAATTACTATATTCATGTGTTGTTTCGTAAATAGCCACTTCTTTGCACTTTTTATTGACTCAAGCTATATTACTCAATGTGTTCTCTTAGTCCACCATGTTTCTTAATGCTTCATTTGGATACCACTGTTTTGTATTCCATGTACCTATGTCATTCCAATGTAAAGCGCTCTAATACCCCCGGGTGGAGCCAGCGCTATATAAAACCTTTTAAATAAATAAATAAAGGGTAGAGAAGATATCATAATGAAGAGGCTTACCTATATGTAAAGATGGAATAACACTCATGAGTTATATGGGCTTTCAATAAGTAACATTTGGAAATTTATATATATGGAAAAACAAATTCTAGCAAATGTGCTCCTGCTGCATATCTTTCTTCTTTCTTAGGATGGGTAAACTGGTCATGGTAGAAAGACTTGCAAACTTCAAGTATACCTTTCCCTTTTGAGCACAATTTGTTAAACTCAGAATGAACAGACGATATAGTCGAACATGGCTGTTTATTCCTAATGCAACTGGCCAGAGATGTTCTCGCATTAATAATGTCAAATAATTAACTAGCTTTTGACTACTGCACTGAATCCCGCACTTTGAGTAAAAATGTTACTATATTTATAAAGTCCCTTTATAGAAGGCAGAGTTTCTGTGGCATTGTTCAGGGCATGACCCTCTTCTAATCTTTTAATTTCCATCTCTAATATATTGATTGAAATAGTTTTTTGTTCTTTCAAGAGGTAAGGCCTGCATTTCCTTCCGATATCCTTACTTCTTGGCATCTGTTTTATCAGACATCATCACGCAGACTTCTTATAAACAGACACCTCCCTCACTACCTTTTAATATTGCAGTCATTGACTTAGAGCCTCTGACCTGCCTCAAGGCTGATACCTGCTTAAATTGTAGTACCTATCAATGTCCTTTCTTGACATCTGTTCAGGCATCATCAGACAGACTTTTAAATAAAAACCTCCCTTGCTACCGTCACAATGCAGTCACTGACTCAGAGCGTCTGTCCTGCTTCACTGCTCAGAGGCAAATATAATTTATACCAGATCCTCAATGCTGGCATGGAGCAATGCGAAAGGCCTGATTTAGAGTTTGCTATCCCGTCCGCCATATTACAAGTGCCACTGACTATAATGCACTTGCAATTTAGGCGAACGGGATAACCGTCAAGTTTGTGATGGAACATTCCATCCACCAAACTCCAAATCAGGCTATAAGCCTAAACAATCACTGCAGAAAAGAGGGGGGTTATTTAAAGGGGGCCTGTCTACCACTGGGGTGAAAATAGCCAAATCAATCACAAAAAAGCGCACCAATAGGGGGTTCTCTGGTGAGTGGGGCATTGCTCATCCATGCTTATATAAGACCACTGTGCTAGAGAGATGGCAACAAGATACAGAGGAAGCAACTGGGTCTCTGATGGCTCTTCCATCTTTTGTCCAGGCAAATGGGCTAGCACTAGGTCTTGGGTTCTTTTTTCTGGTGGGTGTATGAGGGAGGTAAGAAGACGCACAGGCATCGACTGAGTCACCGATTGGCTCTCCCTTCTTTTTTTCTAAAGGTACCATTGAGACGAGTGGGAACTCCTACTAACTCCATCTGCATAGTCAGTGGTGATGCCTCCTATCAACTACCAGACGTTAGGCACCGGCATTAGAGAAAAGATGCTTAATGGACATTATTCAGTGAGGGACTGTTAAGAGACTGTTAAACACAAGTGGGGTCTGAATTAATGATCGCATTAACCTCAGTGTACAGGAGAATAAAAACTCCATACTACTTCTGAGTCCCAGCCTTTATTTGGTCACGCTGAGTGGGGACAGAACCCCACCATGTTCAACTTGGTTGGGTTCATCTTCAGCAAGATCAAACTATGAAACTCTTGATCACAATAATACAAGGCAGTCGTCAATTTTGCTGGCACCCTAACGCCCTTTTAAAATCAGGGGACACTAACTCATGTGTTGCTGAAAGGCACATGGCAATTGTTTACAAACAGCAGGTAATGATGCACTACGATCTAATAAAAACAGGTCACTGAGAAGTGTTATAAGTAACGCGACAAAGTGCCTCTTTTTGCGTGGTCATCTCCATTATTTTTTGTTGACTGGTATTGCCGGTTTTTCAACTCTGCATCCTGGGGCACGGATGTCCAGGCACCAGTGTAAGTGTTTTAACCCCCAAATCATGGTAAAATTGGCTAACTCCTAATTGGCATATTTACTTTCATAGTAGGGCCATAGTATATGGTATAGGAACTGCACCAATGGCATGGAAAAGTTAAATGTCACCGGTGGACAGCAGCACGTGTGGTGAAATCCATTAGGCTGACACAGGAAATATTGTTTATGGCCTACTTTGATAGCCTGACTCTTGCAGCTTTTAAATCTGCAAAAATAGCCCTTATTGACAGGAAAGAACCCTACTTTCAAAGTAGGCCTTGTAGCCCACAAGATAGGGTGCCCTGTTTTTAAAAGTGATACATATAAGAATGTAATGTTGGCCTATATCTACAGTGAATACCCCCCAAAAGCTGTCAGCTTTGAAGAGCGGTAGCTGTCCTATGAGAGAAAAACAAAACTGAGAATGAAATCATAGATCTGCTAACTCTGGTTTGAGACAAGCTACTGGAATAATTCAAACACTATTTTTATTGTTTAATAAACATGCAATTCAATGGTGAGGTTGGATGTTAATAAATATTTAGGAAAAGTGACTTTTAAAAAGTTAGACTTTGTCTGCCTGAACCTCTAGTAGGCTAATCACCATTAGCCTGCCAGTAGCTGGCCTGCCAGTGCATACACTTAATGAGATGTGAACACTGCTGCCAGAGCAGAAACACTGGCTTAGGCCTTTTGGCAGGAAGACCTGGATGTGAGGTATGTAACATATGTTTGGTCAGGAAGGGCAGCTGGGGACGGTTCAGGAAATTAATTAACTTGAAAGGAACCATGGTGAGGCTTGCACTTTTAATATTTAAGTGTAATTGGAGACTTGGCGAAGAGAAGCTTTTTGTCTCCTGAGCTCCTCGGCCAATTTGGCTCCAGCCCACTGGGAGGGGGAGGGGGAGCTGGTCCTAGAACCACTTTGGTGTAGCTGAGGAGCCGCAGACTGCTTTTTACCCTAAGCACACCCCAGGTTAGCACTCAAACCACCTTCAAGGGCAGAAAGCCTGTGATATCTTGGAATTTACTTAGAATAGAGCACTGTGGGATAGGATGTGCTACAAAAGTGGTAAAGCTAGCCCTTGGGAACTTTTTCCTCATTGGCTAGGGAGTATCTAGGAGTCAACCCCACCCATCAGCTAGGGAATCTTACAAATTTGGCACCTCATCCACAGCTCATCTAGACACTCTCTGTACTTGTGGAAGTACAGGAGCAGACTGGACTTGCTGTTTGAGACCTGTTTGAGGCGCTGAAGGGCTGGACCTGCTCCCACTTGTATCCAGGACTAAGAAGTGGGCTCCAAGGGTCAGCTGGCTGACCTCCTGCATGTCCATTGGGACACAACCATCTTCATGAGGCCTTTTTCCTGCAATGTCCAGCTGACCAGTAGCAACTGGACCAGGAGTGGACCCTGCTGGTGGCCTCTGCTGGAGTGAGTCATGGCCCTAAGTGCTGTCCCTGAGGGTTGGGGACCCTTGGAAGTGTCCATGAGGACCTGCTCCAAAAACTCTGAAAAGTTGTGAACCAGAAAATTATTGGAATTTCAAGACATGAGGAGCGTCAGTGTCAGCAGGACCTCGCAGCAAAGTTATCCAATTTCGAAGGGACTTCAACGGACACTGATTCAGGTCATAAAAAAAGCTAAGACCATAGTTAGAAATCTTGACCACGCAAAGATGCAAAACATATTTGCCCGACGAGAGGACTTCAGCAGCAGTGAAAGCTGAATTTCTCCCTCTCTGAGTTTTCCCACCAAAATCAATGGCTTTCGTGGGAACTCCAATGGTTACCCGGTTTCGCGAGGACTTCGGTGGATACAGCCTGCAACCTTGTCCCATGGGAGGATTTCCACTTCCCTTTCAGAGACTTAGGGGCTGGTTCATTTTTAGGTGGACAACCAGTGGGTCCGCCATGGGGACAGAGTAAATTACTCCTTCCCCAGGGTGGAGTCACCGCACACATAATTTAAAAATGGCCGCCAAGCTCGCAGTCATTTATAAAGGCATTGGCAGGAAATGCTGTGACAGCAGTTCCTGTCAATGCATTTTACTGTTTGCTACAGGGCTGTGTCAGAAGGAGGCAGCCCTGTAGCAAACAGTATTCTTATAATAGCATTATAAGTGTTTTACCGTTCCTTACCGCTAGGTTTTGCCTAGTGGTAAGGAAAATGGCTACATGTCTGCCCATCTAAATTGGGCGGGTGGACAGGTAGCCATTTCTCCGACGGCCCTTACTCCCCAGGGCTGTCGGACAGATTTGGCCATGGCGGAGACAGAGTATTCTCCGCCACGGCCAAACCGAAGGGCGGCTCGCATTTAAATTCAAGTGGGTGGACCTTAATATTGGAGGTATGTATACTCAGTTGCCACTGCCATGGAGTATACATACCACCAACATATAAATTGGGCTCTAAGTCAGAAGGTAAAATCTTTGGCCAGGACAAAGACTGACTTGCACTCCATTACAGCTGGCCTGAAATCCTCCCAAGATCCCTGTCAAACACGAACAGTGACTACTGATTGGTGTTCTAATTTTCCTTAGCGCTTTTTGTTTTAAATCTTTAAATTAATCAAATCTCCAGTGCCCGGTGGATTTGTGTCATTTTGGTGCCGTTTTGCTCATTCATTGTTTAGAAATTGATAGTAGGATTTTTATTGTGCAGTAGTTTGACTTTTTAACTGCTTTGTTACTGCTGAATACTTTACACATTTTACTAAGTAAACCTGTCTACTATGTGCCATAGATATTGGGAGGTTGAGCCCAGGTTTAAATTATTTAAACTGTGTTTTACCCAGAGAAATTTTTGATCTTATCGCTGGGGGTGGACTCACAACCATCCCAACTAATAACCCACTTTCTTACAGTATCGTAGAATAGCTGGATAAAAACAGCCATTTTAGTCAAAGAAAGGCAAAATACAAAAACCCTTTCTAGTAGCGATATAGGATACTTGCAATTGGTTAACCCCACTAGTTTATACAAGGAAAAGAAAACAAATTAATGTAAGTAGTGAATGCCAGTACAAAATAAAATCATACAATAGAATGAATGCATCTATTGAACAAACATCTCTCGACTTCACCTGAAACCACATTCACATGGCTAGCGATCACCAGTGAGAGTTTAGGAGCATGTTCTCAAAAAAGTATTCACAGTAATGGCACAGATCACTTGTGGGAATGTACCTTTTTCTTCTTTTCTAAATACTCATTCCAAGCAAATTCCAGGTATGGAGTCACTTTAGGTTCTGAAAATTTGGAGGGAAAAGATAGCTTCAGCTTCTAGAAGATTAATGTGAAAAATAAAATGTGTTACTCGCAGCCAAGAAATTGGTATTCATTTTTTAATTCAATATTTTTACAATAAATATGTTCTTTGTGTCCTAATTTACAATGATAGGATAATAAACTAGTAAATCTGCTAATGTTAAATTTGCAATTCAGATGCATAAGTAAATGTATATATTATAAATATACACACATGCACTAACAGACATGCACGCTCACAGCAGTGTTAAAATGTACATTTACCATTCTTGTCAAAGATATATTAGATCTCAGAGTATTTTTCTACACATAGGCGACCACAAATTTCAGTATTCCTCATTTTTCTGGCCCCAATCTGGTTAACTAGTATGGTGCATGACAGAATACAGGGAGGCTCTCATTGCGAGCGGCTCGGTTAATTGCGATATGTGTGAATACACTGCTACTGCACATATCACAATTATGAGTTTAGTGATAAATATCAGCAAGTCAGACCTGCCAATAATTCGGGGGGGTGGGGGGGGGAATTGCTGATATTTACCAGAATATGCAGATTTTGGTGCAGTAAGGACCTGAATCCAAGTTATTATCCAAAAACATGAAAATGGGTGGTAATTATTGCATCCAATAAATATCAAATCCGCAGAGGCGGATTTTATCAGGTGAGACACATCTCACACCATTTACCAGGCCAGTCATAAAGAAGGCTTCCCCCCTCCCAGGCGTCCCCGGCTCAGTCACAAGGAATGGTAAGCAATTGCCATTTGCCTTACTAGCTTTCCATTAGTGAGAAAATTCAGACGACTACAACCGATGCGTACATGACAAAGGTTACACTAGCCATGAAAAACAGCAATGAGGACATCAAAAATTACAGTTCAAACAAAGCATGATAACTCATATCAGAATACAACCCGAAACCGAAATTCTGCTAATTTCATCAAAAACAAATTCTCATAAAACAAACAAATGGTTCTTCAACTCTTTTAGAAACATCCCTATAGCCAGCTTCTAATGTATATTTCCTAACAGGAGAGTTGCACTGTGAGTGGAAAACACTTTGCGAGAATATTTTACAGAAAATAATGTTCAGTGGTGCATTTCTGAGGCTTACTTTGCAAGTACATCACAAAACATGATTGCGCTTGGAGAAACCTCTGATGGAACTTCTGGGTGCATTTCATTTTAGACAACAATTTCCAATTGGAAGTGAAGAATGCAAAGCTTAGTTTCATCAAAACTCCTAAACCCAAGCAACTTGGGAAAAAAGCAGAAGTCTTGAAATCAAGCGGTTTACACATCTTAATAAACAGAAAGTTATTGACAGTCATGAAAAAGATACTTGAAATAATTATTTTAAACACATTTATTTATTTTATTTACAATGTTATTAGGTGTGCTCCATAATCCGGAGGTGGTAATGGAGTGCAGTACAATATAAACATAATTAGTAGTTGGTCAAAGTTTCTAAACTAATAAAGAATACTGATTAAGAAATAAAACACTTGATAAATCTTAATTGAAATAAAAATGCAGAACAAAACGGTGAGTGCAGAGGTAAAATGAAGAATAAAGAAAAAACTGGATAACTACTAGCCTAGACAATTACCAAAGCAGCTTATGATGCTGACTAGCTTGAGGTGAGTGGATTCAATGCTTTATGATAGATATTAAGAGAAGGTAGTGGCACTATTTCAGGGGCAAAAAAAACAAAAGGTAAAGAGGAGGATAGGAAAACGTTTAACAAAGAATTTAACCATGTGATATGTACAGATCTCAAGCTACACGTTCTAACAACGTCCTAATTCTCTCATTTTCCATAAAAAACAACATTCTTCTGCAATGCATGCAATGTAAAGTTGAATCCTCCTTGGAACAACTGACATTTCCAAATAGTGTACAACTTACTGTAGCCAGTTGCAAATTACCACAATGTTTTGACATTGTATTATCAATAAAAGGTCATCATCTGATCAAAAAGCGTATTCAGGTGTTCAGATATTTGTCAATTGAACATTTTAGAAATGTCAATAAGGCACCAAGAACATAGCTAGTAGTTCCAGCTTTACCGTAGAGCATGCATATCAATGCGTTAGTGTCTAAATTACACACTCACACATTTTCGGGATGGCTTCGGATTAATGCAAATTGTAGAAATTGCTCTTCTGACACCAACCGTCACTGTCCACCTCTGCAGTAGGAAACCTAATCCAGAGGCGTACAGTGATAATTTGCTTTTCCGTCTATACAACCAAGCAGGTTATGGTAAGGATAGTCCCATCTTGAACTAAACTGTACGCTTTGGTGCATCACTTTTGGGTGACTACAGAGAACAGGCCACATATTGAGGCATAACAACATCAAACAAAAAGTGGTGGTTCTTTATGGCCCCACGCAGTGGAGGCAGATAAAAGTACGAGTGATTTCAACCCCAGTCACCTGTATCAGGGAGCAGGGGCGGCTTTAGCACTGTTGGCACCCAGAGTGACAATCGTTGTTGGCGCCCTCCCCAAAAACCTCCTTGTCCACGAATTCCCTCACTACTATGCTAAGCCAGTACCCCTCATCTCTCCATAGCCCCTCTCTCACATGCATTTCATTTGTTTTATAGAGCTACTCATGCCAGTGTGAGGTGTAAGAGCACTTTACATCACACACATATTATACAGAGCCAATGAATCATATGTGTGTAAATCAGTCTATAGGAAATGTTACATAAAACAATGAAGATTATAAGGTGTAGGAGCCCCGTCACTAATACTACTAGGCAGTATATTTTAAGACTGTTTGGTCTAGAGAAGCATAAACCCAGGATTTAAAAGGTTCCACAGTCATTGGTGTTACTAATAAGAATGCATTTTCAACCCAAATGAACCCTTTTTTAGCAACATTAAGATAATGAAAAACACAACATTCTAATCTACAGCATGCAGTTTGCATGCAGCTCTTTGATGACAGTTCACAGCTCGCTGTGCTATATTAGGGTTGTAACTTACGAACTGCAAGTAACAAAAGGATCTCGGTGACAAAAGCAGTGACCCACTGAGCGGTTCACATAAAATACAGTTTAGTGATTTGCGTGTACATGTTCTTTGCAGCAGTCATAATAACCATCTGAGCTACTTTATCATGAGTGGAAACTGCCACTAGACAAAAGATCTCTCTCCAAAAGGAACATTAATCACCAGAATTATCTTGACATTTTATTGTTGTCTGAAAACTACTGGAAACACACAAGGAACTCTGAAGCAGGTGCTTTTTAAACCTGTGTTATTTCTAAACACAGCA
This sequence comes from Calotriton arnoldi, assembly GCA_963921515.1. Taxonomy (NCBI): domain Eukaryota; kingdom Metazoa; phylum Chordata; class Amphibia; order Caudata; family Salamandridae; genus Calotriton; species Calotriton arnoldi. The sequence goes on from CAWUFW010012725.1 coordinate 222,361, forward strand.
TCCCCCCCACCCCCCAGGTCAGCGTCAGTTGCGGCTGCATCTGTCGCACCGCCCTAGAGCCGTCCCTGCCAAGGACTGGAAGGCAGGACCTAAGGGTTGTCTCTCAGGAATACATTCATATATGAGCCTGCCCGGCTTCTGTATCCAGCCAGGAGGGTGAACCTTGTGCAGGAACAGCAACTGGACACAACGGGCTCCTTTTCTTGGTGGGCTATGCTTCCATATGCGACTGCAGACACAAGCCGCACAGCCAAGCACCTCTGGGGAGGGCAGATATGGTGAGTGTTACCCAAAATCTGCCTTTTAAGGACACTGGGGATCTGTTTTTTGTTTGTTTAAAAAATAACCCTAAATGGAGTGAGGGGTGGCTCATCCTGGCACCCACATGTCCATATGCAAATCTCTACATACTGCAACCCAGTAAGGTGGGAAATTGTGGGGGACGGGGGAGGGGTCTTGTCCAATCTCTAAATCTCAGAAGACCTGAAACAGCCATTGGGGCACAAGTACTTTGTTTTCTCAGAGTGGGCACTCCTCTGTCCTGAATCGGCCCTGGCTTCCACACCCACGCAGGCACCAGCAACCTTCCTGACCTGGAGGTTTTTTTTTATCCTAGGACCTCATTACGATGTCTGTCGGATCACAACGATGGCCTGTCGGTTGCGATCCGACCGACATCTTTACATGCAGTCCGACCGCCGCATTACGATGCAGCGGTCGGAGGGACCGACCGCTGCCTATCCGACAGGCTCAAGGAGCCCATCAGGGCAGCGGGCAGAAAGTAATTCCCTACAATGGGGCGGTGCCTGCTCACGCACCGCCGTAGGGATTACAATGCACGTTTCAGGCAGCCTTTCAATGGCAGGCCAACCACCATTGAAAGGCTGTCAGAAACAGACTTTAGGTGCCCATAGCAAGGCCCCCGTCCCTCCGTTAAGAGGCCTGGGGGAAACCTGAGGTGCCCCTCCAAACATCGATTCCACGCGCGCCAGACACCACAAGGTGCCTGGCTCACGGTGCATGGATGTTTGTAAACATCCATTTTCCTAATGCGGGTTGCGCAGCGGCCTGTTTCCGCCCGCTGCACAAGCCACATTAGGAAAATGGATGTTTACAACCGCCTCATGGGCGGTCAAACAAAATTCGTCGATGGAACCACTGACTACTAGTCGGTCGGTCTTTCAGTCGATCTTAATTAGGGCCTTAGTCTGATTGTACAAGGGGGCTGAGAGGCTGATTAGGCATCAGGGAGAATATTTTTAGAATAATAAAACAATATTAAGGGGGCTGCCCCTTTTGGCACATGCTTGCCCGCGATGAATCAAGAACTAAAAGCTCCAGCTTCCTAACCACCTTATGTCTGGAAAAACAACCAGGCCAATGCAGTGAAGTAGAAAGTGCTGCTGGGACAAAGTCATATTCTTTTGCCTACAGCAAGAAGCTGCACCTGTGAGGATACTCGTCTCCCATCCAGTCTGGACGAAGAAGAACAGGTGGGTATAATTCCCTGTCAGGAGGCGAATAACCCCAACAGAAATCCCAAAGGTACCCAGAACCCATGGGGGCAGAGGACCTGCAGACCCAACTCCTGACTATTCCTCTTGTGGGAAGCAGGTGAGGAACCTTCCACGATTGGGCCTAAAATGTCTGCATGCTCTGGAAGTTGGGAGAAATGCCAAAGCTCTGCTCTAGGTCATGTTATATAAACAGACTGATAGCTGTGAGTGTCCAGGAGGTATAAAGTGACACTGAAAGAGGAACAAAAGACAGTGTTTCATTAGAACCGATTAGTCCCTCTGTACCAGATACAGTTCTTGTCTGCCCCTCCTCAGTACAGCACTTCACCCGTTACACTGGTCCATCTACATTTCATACAGAACATTCTTCAAACCCTCTCCATAAAGAACTGTCCCATATGGTGCTTGTTGGACCTGGGCCTCTCTGCAGGGTCACCGCCAAACTTTATTCTTTCTCTCCTCCTGTTTTGCTGAATTTGTTTGTGTTGGTCTTAGGACTATGTGCACTTTATCACTGCTAACCAGTGATAAGGTGCTTTTGCTCTCTTCTCTAAACATGGCTTACACCCAATTAGCACATTTACTTGTAAGTCCCTAGTGAAGAGGTACTACATGTACCCAGGACCTGTAAATTAAATGCTACTAATTGACCTGCAGCACCCATTATTCCACCCACTAACGTAGAACCCTCCTATACATGTCTCAGGCCTGCCATCATTTGCAGCCTCTGTATGCAGTTTTAAACTGCTACTTTGACTTGGCAAAATAATCCTTCTGCCAGGTCTCAACTTTCCTTTTTAATACAGGTAAGTCACACCTAAGATAGGCCTTAAACAGCCCTTAGGGCAGGGTTTGAAGTGTATTAAAAAAGTTGGACATGTACTTTTAAGTTTTACATGTACTGGTAGTGAAAAACTCGTAAATTCGTTTTTCACTACTGCAACATTGGGTTGCCTTATTACATTTAAAAAGTGATAACTTTTGAATCAGAGCAGGTAGGAATGTCAAATCGGTCTCAAATGAATTGTAATTTAAACTATTATTTAATGGTAAAGTCAGATTTTGAGTCACAATTCTGAAAATACCACATTTAGGTAAGCAACAGGGGTTCCAAGTGGACCAGGTACGTGAAATGAATAACTAGAAAATCAATAATGACATTCACAGGAAACAGAACCAGATTCACAAAAACTAAAGAAAAATAATAATAAGTCCACTACTGGTATCCAAATGACTCAATATGTTTCATCAATATCAATCATAATTAGAACAGTTCGTGCTCAGTGCCCAGGTGATCGCACGGTGGATATGGAAAAAAGTGTAGAAGGCGTATGTAAAAAGAACAACGGCAAAGGACCAATACAATAGTTCTTGAAACAGGTACACATCCCACATTCTCAATAAACCATCCATATAACAATTATTATTTTGTTCCAATTGTCAAAAGCGTTGAAGGCGCTTCGACCCTAGTAGTTGAGCGGGTCATCATCAGGATATAAAATACTTTAAGGAGAGCAAGAGTGCTAATTGCTGTGTTGAATGCTAAACGTTGATTTAAAAAAAGATGGAAGGACCCAGTAAATTAGGTCTAGTAAAACAGGGGATATCTAAAGCCACCTGAGAGCAGCTTGAGTCAGCTTATCAGTGTCCGTGTGCATCAGAATGCTGCTGAGGACTGAATAATGCAATAATTACTTTTAGAAAGTTAGCATTTTCTTGTCCTAACTATTTGGTGCCTGCAGCCTGTATCCTGGGTCACATGACTAAGTGGGTGTTGGCAGGATGGGCCATCCTGACCTAATATGATGGGCATAGCTGTCACCTATCACACTTGCACTTCCAAGGGGCTGCCGCAGCACACTCACAAAGGATTCTACCGTCACCCCAGAACCCTCAGAGCCAGGGCAAGAGAAGGATGAAACTCCAGAACAAGATGCAAGAAAAAGTCTAGACGTTTCTACCACTTCAAAGATGGCATCAGGTTTAACTACTTATCCCTCAGACGAATTCTTCAGATCACTTCAGGACCTATGGAAGACTCAGAAGATGGACTGTTCTGCTGCCCTGCTGCTGGAAGGACTGTCTTGCTGCCCTGGTGCAAGAAGGACTGCCCTGCTGACCTGCCCCTTGAACCCAGACCCACCAGAGTGACTCCAGGGGCTAGCTGACTGGCCTCCTGCTCTCAGCTACAGGGACATACAAGCTCCAGAGACCTGTCCTGCATCTGCCCAGCTGCCAGACTCAAATGGACCTACCTGTACCCTGCTGCTGGCCTCTCCTGGAGTGAGTCTTGATCCCCAAGATGTGCTGCTCAGGTCCTAGATCCTAGGCTGGCTTCAGAGTGTACTCCTCCTAGCACAACTGTGGGTTTCCTCAGAACCAATGCAACTCGACGCAGCATGAAGCAACTCGATGCAGCATGACACAGGACCTCGCATCACAGTACCTCGCAGCTCCTCAACGCAAACCGATGCAGCACGGCGCGGGACAATGCACCTCACAGCTTTTTATTTGAACCAATGCAGTGCAACGCAAATCGATGCAGGACCTCGCATCGCAGCTCCTCATCAGAACTGTCGCAGTGCGACAACGCCTCGCATCAAGGACATAAGGTACAATTGTCAGTGGGATGAACCTCGTCCCCTTGTACCTGGCCCACATTCCATTTCAGGTGGCCTGAACTTATGACTTTGTCCTGGTCCGGTGTCACCATATAACCCCAGTTCACGCTTGTGCTTTTTGGCGCGATTTCCACTTGAAATTTTCAAAATTCATAAATCCGGTTCTACTGATTGGATATTTGTTGTTTTGGTCTAAAATAATTTAATAAATGTAGCTCTATTTTTTTTTTTTTAAGTGTGGGATTTTTCTTATGTTGAGTTTTTACTTTATTACTGTTTGATTGAAGCATAAACACTTTACACATTGCCTCTAAATTAAGCCTGACTGCTTTTGTGCCAAGCTACCAGAGGGTTAAGCACAGGTTGATTTAGTGACTTTTGTGATTCACCCTGACAGGGATTGTGGCTGTTGTTTGAGAAAGGCTCACACCCCCCTCAACCAACAATCCAATTTCTCACAGTGCTCATTCCTGATACCCTTTACCTGATTAAAAAACACGATTCTCATCATGGATTAGTAGATCTGATGGAGGTACTATCATTTAAATGTGCTTGTTATTGAGAGTACGAAAGAATAAAAACTGAAGTAAAATCAAAAGGAGAACAAAGTAAGATACAACATATGAAAGTGGAATGGTAGATTTTTTTAAGGGAAAAGGAAGCCCCTTATTAGACAGGCATTTGGGATAAGTGAAGCCTCGGATCAGGGGATCGGTGAGGCAGGGAGTAATCACTCTGAAGAAACAGGACTACTCTGAGAACAGGGTTTGGATAAACAGAAGCATATCCTACTATATAAAGCTTGAACTGATTTTAACGAATAAAATCCTCACTCCTGTAGTTTACACAAGAGTAACCCTCTGTCCACTAAGTCTGAGTGAATTAAAGTCTTGCTGTACATCTGTTTGTGCACTGTAACTCAAGAGTTCGGTTCCTAGCGAGGCCAACTCAGTCTCGCATGTTTCTGAGCACCATTTGCCAACACAGTGAGCACCATTTCATTATGTAATAATGACATCTTTTATTTCCAGCATTTAGAAACAGCAAAATGTAGATATGTAACACAATATAAAAGGAGTAACAATTAACACAAGCATTGGCAAAGCCAATCGTTCTGATTTCTTTATATATGACAGTACTTCTTCATTTCCTGGCAAGTTTTGGTGGGTAGGTAAATGAAAGTGATAATGCGGCAATAGAAGGATAAAGGGATTGATGGATAAAAGGTTGAGTGACTGGGGAGATGGATGGAGGGATGGCTGAAGGGATGGGTGAGTGCATGGAGCTGAAAACAATCGGAGAAGAAAGGAGGCTCCTGCCACCAACTTGATTGCAGTAATGTCCAGCATCATTGCCCCAGTCATTGATGCATCCATTCATTATCTTACCCATTCATCCATCCATGCATTTACCCTTATGTGACTCTTTCATCAAAATATGCTCACAAGGACTGATTTTGCAGGGAGTAACATCACCAAGCACTGCTGGCCGCTTCCCTAACACATGGCTTGGTAACGAGCTATGGCTTGAGCTCAGCATTGACTTCAGGTATGCAAATGCTGTCTGGGTGATTTCTAGCCCTTATCAATTGTGCTAGGCCAAGTGGGAAACACATATAGCCCAATTTAATGCTTAGTTTTCTTGTTGCATACTTTCCTTCAGTTCACTATTGCCAATATATTTATGATCATTGCTACATATTTTCTTAACTAGATTGGCATGTAATACAAGACGGGGCTTCAGGGAATTGCTTACAGAAATGACCACTAATTACATGGGCACTGCTTCTTCCCCATTGGTTGAATGGGAAGCATTCAAAGTAGTAGTGAGGGGGGTTAGTATTCGAGCGACAATAGGAGTCCGAAACACAATTACAGATTACATTGCAGAAGCACAGTCTTCTCAACAGGGGTTGGAAAGGGAGGCAATCATGGATCCCAGTTTAGCGGCCCATCTTAAAAAGACTAGAGACAAACATGCTGATTTACTTGAACATTTATGTGGCATTGACCTGGCTGCATATACAGCCAAAACACACACTGATGGTGACAAAGCTGGCAAATTACTAGCATAGCTAATCCAACCGCAGTGCTCACATGCCCCAATCCGCTCTACCAAAGACACCTCTGGTAGCCTAGCCCTTACACAACAGATTAATATTACTTTCACACAATATTACGAGACACTGTACTCATCAGAGGCCAGCCCCGTGGTCAAAATCATGGAGGAATCCCTCATAAGAATTCATATGTCTCAAGTATCACCCGAGCACCCTACTGACTACAATTAATGAGGCAATAGTTACCTTGATACCGAAACCCAGATGTGAACCTGAAGTCATGTCCTCGTATCGGCCATTGTCAATCCAAACAATGACTATAAGATTTAAAGCAGAATTCTGGTGGATAGCTAGTGCCTTGCCTTCTTGGACTCATCCATGATGATCATAATAGATTTTATCCCGCGTCTGAACACTTCATTGAATATTAGGCTGTTTTATCACATTTTGGAGCATGCCCCACAGACCTCACCTGACCTTAAGTAGGCACCTGGACACCTAGCTTGCCACTTGCCTGTGGCCTCCAGTTCCAGCTTGTTCCAGACTGATCCAGTGACTCCGCAGCTGCCTGGGTTTTGTCGCTGGGGTGTTCCCGACCAGGTTTTCCCACTCACCATTTTTCCAGCCATCAGAAGCTCCGCCCACCCCAGGACCAACTTAATGCAGGCCGCAGCGCGACCGCACAGTAGACGCACGCACCAGGTGCGCTGGTGCACCGAAGGCGAGCCAAAGGCAAGCCTATCTGCATCCGTCTGTGCCTGGCCCTCCCGCCCCCCGGAGATACACCGTCACCAAGCTCTACACCCTCACCCCAGATGCCGCAACAAACACTGCCACTGCACTGACCCACGCTAGGACCTTTCACCTGCTACCACTGCCACTGCACACACACCAGCCCACCGACAAGCCCCACCCCATACAACCACAGACACCACCTGAACAAAAAAAACAACTTGCATGTGACCTTCTCAACACAGGCTCACTAGGCAAGCATTCCACTGAATAATGGGACCTCGTCGCCACCCTCGCATCCGGCATCGTCTTCCACACTGAGACCTGGCTCACACCCACATCCACCCCAGACATTGCCACAGCGATCCTCGACAGATATAAAATCACTCACAAGGACCGCACCAACAAGCCGGGAGGAGGAACAGCCATCATCGACAAAGAGACCATACAGTGTACCACCAGCATCGACAATACCACCACCCCCATGGAACATCTCAACTTCAAGCTCCACACAGACAACAAGACAACCATCAGAGGCACTCTTGCATACCGACCCCCAGGCCCTCGCTCATGCTTCTGCAAAACCATTGCAGACTTCATTGCGCCCCTAGCCTTAGACTCCAAGGACTACCTCTTCCACAGCGACCTAAATTTCCACATTGACGACCCCAACGACAAAAACACTGCACACCTCCTCGACAGTATGAGCAGCCTTGGATTGACCAAGATCGTCCACGACCCTACACACACCGCAGGACAAACGCTGGACCCAATTTTCACCTCCAGCAACCGCGTAAAATACAGTCATGTCACAGAACTCACATGGACCGATCACTCCATCGTCCACTTCAGCATTTCCAGCCCCCACACCACCACCCCCAAGATGACCAACGCCACCCACCGGAGGTTGAACAAAATCTCAGAGACCAGCTGGGCGAACGCCCTCAACACCTCCAACCCTGCTGCCGCCACCAACCTCAAACAAGGAGTGAAAAACTTCAATGCCTGGCTCACCAATTGCACAGACAACATCATCCCCATCAAGAGCAACACCCAGAGAAAATCCTCTAAAAAGGCTAGCTGGTCACCCAAGAACTCAGAACAGTGAGACAGCAAACAGTTAGAGAGGAGATGGTGCACCAACAAGGACACCTCCGACAGGGCAGCCTTCAAGACCTCCCTCAACCTCTACCACCACCTGCTGAGGACAACAGAGAATACAGACCTTGCCGCACACATCGAAACCAGCGCCAACAACACCAAGGAACTTTTCAACATCGTTAAGGAATTCTCCAACCCAGCTGCCAACGAAACAATGTCCTACCCTCACAGGAGCTGTGCGACAACCTCGCCCACTTCTTCCACAACAGGATCGCAACCATTTACAGAAACTTCGAACCCCAACCCACACCTATGGACTCTACAGATATGCCACCACCGTAACCGACATAAACCACACACTAACCACCTGGAACATCCTCTCCATCCAGGACACCACCTCCACCATGAAATCCATCCACTCAGGAGCTCCCAAAGACCCAATTCCGCACCACAACTTCAAGCTTGGAAACCAAAGGATTGGTCAGGAACTCACCACCCTACTCAACACCTGTATCACCACCGCAACATTTCCCGATGCCTGGAACCACCTCAAAGTCAGACCACTACTCAAAAAACCCTCCGCCAATCCCAGCGAACTTAAAAACTTCCGGCCAATCTCCCTGCTCCCAGCAAAGGTACAGGAAAAGATCATCAACAATCAACTCATGACACACCTGAAGCAGAACCAGCTACTCAACACCTCCCAATCAGGCTTCTGCAGCAATCACAGCACCAAAACCGCCTTGATCACAGCCACTGACGACATCCGAACCCTCCTTGACCGAGGAGAAACAGCAGCTTTGATCCTCTTTGACCTCACTGCAGCCTTCAACACCATATCCCGCCACACACTGATCGAAAGACTCCACCACATTGGCATCCAAGGGGATGCGCTCAGATTAATGACCTCCCTCCTCACAGGAAGAACCCTGGGATCCACATCCACCTTTCACCTCTCAACCCAAGGAGATCACTTGCGGTGTCCCCTAGGGCTCATCCCTCAGCCACATGCTCTTCAACGCATATATGACCCCACTGGCCAAAATCGTCAGATCCCACAGTCTCAACATAATTTCCTACGCAGACGACACCCAACTCATCGTCTAACTCACCGAAGACCCCACCACCAGAACCAACTTTCACAGATGCATGACAAATGTCGCTGACTGAATGAAGTACAACTGCCTGCAGCTGATCACAGAGAAGATGGAATTACTGATCTTTGGCAACAGCAGCAACACATAGAGCGATTCCTGGGGGCCAACAGACCTAGGACCCGCACCCACTCCCTCCAACCACTCCAGAAACCTTGGAATCATCATTGACGACAAGCTCACCATGAAATCACAGATCAACGCCATCTCCTCTGCCTGCTTCCTCACTCTGCGCATGCTACATATGATCTTCAAGTGGCTACCCCTACACATGAGACACACTGTGACACAAGCCCTTATCACCAGCCGATTGGACTACAGCAATGCCCTCTACATAGGAATCTCCGCACACCTTCTACAGAGACTTCAGACCATACAGAACGCCACAGCCAGACTCATCCTTGGCCTTCCCCGATGAACCCACATCACACCCCACCTCAGGAAACTCAACTGGCTCCCTGTACAGAACAGATGGCAATTCAAGCTGCCGACCCACGTACACAAGGCTCTATACAACCAAGGACCCGCCTACATTAACCACCGTCTGAACTTCCACCAACCATCGAGAAGACTATGCTCCACCTCCCTTTCACTTGCCCATACTCCCGGCATCTACCGAAGCAGAAGTGGAGGACGCTCCTTCTCGCACATCACAGCAAAGACCTGATACAGCCTCCACATGCACCTCCGGAACATCACCTCACTTCTGGAATTCTGAATGGCCCTCAAGACCTGGCTGTTCGAATAAGCCTCCGGGGCCTGCAAGTGTCTGGATACCCTATTGGGTGATTAGCCGCGCTTCATAAATCCTGATTGATTAAGTTATTGGTACTAAATCTAGGGCAAGCATTTGAAACCCTAAAGTGGAATTATATGCTCGCAATACTTAAGGGGTTTGGTTTGTGTTCTGGAATGCTGCACTAGATCAGCCTCTTACACACTAAACCCAAAGCTATAGTTAAGAGGCAGCCACTTATCCAAATGTTATGGCGTTGCCATGGGCAGGAGACAGGGTTGATCCCTATTCCTACTATTGTTTGCCCTGGCAATCAGACCTCTGGCAATAAAGCTGCAGACCCAGGGAAACGACTGGGGAATACACCTCGCTGACGGTGTTCAAGCTGTATTGCTTTAGGCAGATGATACCCTTCTCTACTTCTGGGATGTTAATACAGATTTGGCTTTAATAACAGACACTATGCACGCATTTAAGAGGACATCAGGTCTTAAGGTCAACACAAGTACAGCCTGCATTTTCCATTTCCGAAAAGTAATGACTCAGGATCAATTAGCTTGCAAGGTGGAGCAAATACAGTGGACACCCGACACGTTCTGCTATATGTGTCTTAATATGTTTTACACTCATGCAGACCTTTTAGAGAATAATTTGGGAGGATTGATTCATTCCCTAAGAAACCAGATTTCCTTTTGGGCCATGCTCCCATTATCAGTAAAGGGCCCGCATGGGCATATCCAAGATGGTAATGCTTCTGTGCTTCCTTTATAATTTTGTTAATGGCCCACTGCTGATACCCAGGAAAACAAATTGTGAGTTGGATTTGCTGTTGATTGACTGGATATGGGAGGCAGACAGGAGGCGTGTGGCTCTGGCCAAATTGTGAACAAACAATGGCGGACCTGGTGCACAGGACTTTCAAAGTTACTACTATGCAGTGCAGCTGCAGTGGGTTGCCTACTGGTTTGCAGGCCATCACCACAGCGAGACAGCCCTCTCGCAGTTACCAATTTAAGAAGGGTGGCTGCACATGATCCTTTTCCTGAACGCTCAAAACCCCGAGAATCTTCCATCCTCCTTCACAATGCAATAGGCTGGTTGAGTCATAGTATTGTGTATACTACGTCTGTCCTACCTTATGCTCCGATTTTACTCCTAAATGGCCTTCCCACTGGGAGGGTTGCCCTTAAAGTGAGGGGCATAATACATTGGTAGAAGGCTTTCAGGAGCATGCTGGTGTGAAGTTACAACCTATTAGGGATAACTGGGAATAAAATGTGAATCAAGTGTCTTACGATAAGGAGTGGCAAAATGTTTTGGAATCCCCACATAAGATTTTGTGCAACGTCTAGTTTAAGTACATCCAATTAAGTATATTACACAGAGCATAGCTCATACCGCACAAACTTAATTTGATCTGCCTGAAATTATCCCGGGCAGCCCCAGATGCCACAATGCAACTGCACTCCTCACGCACATGCTTTGGGATTGAACAGCCTTGCAACACTTCTGGGCGGAAGTTCTATCAATTATATCTCAGGTCCCTAGATGCACAGACATAAACAATAATGAGCAATGCCTGCTGGGATATACCCCAGGCCCAAAAAAGCCAGAGCTTCAAATAAATTCCAGGCTCTGGCCTTACTACTGGCCAAGAGAGCTGTTACAATGCGTTGTAAATCTTCTCAGGGCCACCCCTCCCTCAGTTATCTAATTCTCATGGATAAAAAAAAGTCTTATAACTGTTGATGCGAGCACTCATAGATTGGGGCTATATTGAGTGAAATGATGGATGGTCAGGAGCATATAATCACCTTCGTTTTGAGAAAATTGAATTTGAATGAAAAAAATTAAAGCACTATAGAAAGAGAAGAGATAGCATGCTTGTGGGCAGCAGAGAAATTTAGAATGTATTTGTGGAGTACTAGATTTGATCTATATATAGAGCATAAACCCTTTATTTACATGCTGGGCGACAGTTATTCCCACAAAGCATCGTCAAGATTGATTAGACTGCTATCTCGTTTACAAGAGTTCAATTTTGATATAAAATATTTGCCAGGAGGAAAAAATGTAAGGGCAGATTGCCTTTCTCGCATACCTATACTGGACAATGATGATTCCAGTCATTATGTTGATGAAGATGAATGTGTGATGACCATTATAGATGCTACGGAGCATTTCAATATTACTGGAGAAGAGTGGAGAACGTCTTGCGATTTGGATGAGTCACTTTCGCAAGTCAAAAAGTACATAATTAATGGTTGGCCAAGGGATAGAAATTTAAGTCAGGATTTGAGAGTTTTTGCACAAGTAGCTTCAGAGTTGTCTGTGGTCACTGACATGGTGCTTCGACAAGATCTGTTTGTGCTTCCTGTAGGTTTGCGAAAAAAACAATTACACTCACGCATGAAGGACATTTAGGTATGTCTGCCACAGTAAAGTTAATCAAAAAATACTACTGGTGGTCAGGGATTCACAGGCAGGTCAGAATGTATATAGAAAGATGCAAAGAGTGTTTGTGCTCAGACAATCATTGGAAGGAAAATTATTCTCCTTTGTGCCCTGTTGTATGGCCAAATGATGCATGGGTAAAAATCGGAATTGATTTTGCAGGACCTTTCCACATTTTGAGTGGTGATAACAGGTATCTCATCATGGCTGTAGATTACTTCTCAAAATGGGTGTATCATACATAGGATTGCAGATACCAGTACTACTATTAAGTTCTTGGAATGTTTGTTTAGCATTAAAAGTACTCCCAAAGAAATCGTTATGGATAACGGGTCACATTTTGTGTCTTCATCCATGAATTATTATCTTTAGAAACGAGCATGGCGATATAATAAAGTACCACTTTATAATCCTTCCTTAAATGGTCTTGTGGAGAGGGCCAACGGAATGTTAAAGGAGGGTGTGCAAACCGCTGTGGCCAACAAAATGGATATGAATTATTATTTGCAGGAGAACGTGTAGAGCTGTAACACTACGCCCCACACTACCACAGGGATTTCTCCATGTTGTACTGTTGAGAAGAAGACATCCTTTTTTTCAATTCATTTTGCATGGTTGGGCGAAAAGGCTGGATTTAAAAATGACAAATTAAGAATGGAAGATATTTGTGAACACTGAAAAGTAAACAGGATTCTAGTAAAAGGTATTTTAATGAAAAGAGGAATGTAAAGGAATTAGAGTTGGCCCCAGGAGATTTGGTTATGTAAAAAAACCAATGAAAGTGCCTAAGGGTGAGTCTATATTTTGAAGTCCTATTAAGGTATTGAGAGTTTCCAAGACAGCTGTGTTGTTGGAGAACAAGTGCTGGTGGAACAAAACCTCCAATTGTCAAATTGAGCAAGGAGCAAGCAAGCATTATGTCTGACAGAAGTGGGGATTTCCTGGATTATCCAAATTTGAGCGGAAGTGATTGGTTTGATTATGGTGATGATTCGGAGCAAGTGAGTTGCAGAATGCTGTTGATAGGCAAGAAAATGACATTAGAGAAACGAGATCATCATCTGAAGAAACTGGAGGAGGTGATTGTTTGAAAGTTACCAACAGTAGGGCCAGAACAAGAGCCCTACCGATTAGTATTAAATCTTTTAATGTTTTGTAAAAGGAGGGATGTGTTATACACTCATTAAAGCACTTAAAGCGCTCTGTATACGGCAAGTTTAATGTTCTTATTAAAGAATCTATGTCATGTATTGCGGTTTTTATTGTGGAATAAACTTATAGTTTTTTATGTATACTTTGGTTCCATGTGTTTATTTTTGGATACTTTCACTCAACAAATATCGTACGTGTATCTTAATCAAGAATGCAGCATTGTTATTTTTTAACTGAGCGGTGATGCTACAGCCCTCCAGAAGTTAGCAAGGCATGTTGAAATTCCATAACTATTAACTAGCATTTGCTGGGGTGAACCAGCACGCCTGCATTTCACATATATGTGAGGCAGTCTGGAATGTGTTACTGAGGGGTAGGGTATACAGTAATGCATATTTGGTCAGAGGAGAGACGTTACGTCGTGCTCCATTTGGTAATGCTAGGCAGAGGACAGGCACAAAACTTCACAGTGAAGATCTTCAGCCGCATCTCGAGCGTTCCCCGCTCTTACCTGCGCAGCGCACATGGCAGACTGAAATTCTGGCTCCCGTTGTAGCCCCACCACGTGCACGTTCAAAGGCTCGGTGAAAGGGGCTACAGGAGGGCATACTCGTGCGCAGTACATAGTGTACCAGGGTCCGATTGCTTGTCTACAGCGAGTCTGCCAGGGTCGCGTGTCAACAAACTCGAGGATTCACCATAGCAACCCGACGCCATGCCCCGTGCTCCGAGAATACGTCACCACAGTGCTCCAATCAGGTTATGTGTATAACGTAAGTTCTAACAACGACAAATAATGCTCTAGCTGGTAGCCGTCCTCTGAGTAAGACTATGAGTGAATGGACGAATCAAAATTAAAGGGGAGGAATTTCGGACAGAGCCAAAGCCAAGAGAACGACAATGCAAATATTACATCTGGAAGTAGAAAGAGACTTGAAACGTAATCGTAGTCGTGTCTTTAACTTCTGTGCAGGGCTCTCTAAAATCTATTACTGATTGGGTATACTGCACTCAGAGGTTGAAATGGAAATCTAGAACAGCAGGCACGCACCATAAGAGTGCCTGCTTCCTGTTGAAAAGTGCAAGTATTGAGTATTCTCCTGTTAAGAGTACTGAGCCCCTGCAGAGAAGTGCAGGTACTTTACAGTATTATTACCAAGATGGCCGCCACTTTCGACATACAGGACACTTTTGTTGTTAGCACCGGTCAGTGTTGGCAGTCTCTTTTTTATTTCCTCAGCTCCCAGTAACCGTCGTCTCTCTTTAGTTTCCACGACTTTAGTTGTGCTATTGTGTGTTTTTTCCTCCACATGATTCTAAGTGGCCTTCTGCAGTATGACTCTCGAGTCTTTTCTGTTTTTTCTGTTCTGACTCCCAAGGTCTTACACTAGGGAGTAGTCAAAGGAAGGATATGTGACTGTTTAACTTCTGCCAGCAGGGAGTGATAGAAGGTGGGTGCATTTTGTTCCAGGTTTACTTTTATATAGAACCAATAATTATTTGTATTTACACGAGCAGGGGGCTGGGCTTATCAATTTACCTTGACATCTTGTCATGCATAATTATGAAATTGGAGTACAACTTTTTCCTGTCCTGGCATTCATTGCAAATCGTTTTTGGGGTTGTAGTTGTGCAAAGGTAGGTAGTGTAACAAGACCACAGGATCTGTATAATGGTTGCCGTCCGTTTAACTTAAAGTATGGGAGAAAATATTTTGAAGACAAGCCTGTGCTTACTAAATTCATAAATATAGTCATTTTTTGCAGCGAGATCAACAGAAATGCACAGGCACATTGAACAATATATATTCCACAGCTGTGTAACTGCTCGGACCTTGTCTTTTACGTTGCATTATCCTTACTACATTTTAAATCACAAATCGATTTTACAAGGCAAATTGAAGATTTTCAATTTTGTATCGCATGATTGTGAACAGTTAATCCACAGTGTGCAGTTTGAAGACATTTGATTTTCCCTCCTTTACTTCTCTAATTCTCACGCTTGACTCCGTTTCTTTTGCACCCTTATACATGAAAAATGATAGGAACTGCATTAAAAAAAAATATATATATATATAAGTAATATATATGACGGGTGGCATTAGGACAGAGGAAACTATATCCTAGTTGCATGTTGAGTGACGCTGAATTTGCTCCACTGTACAGTGATAAGCTATGTGGACATCGACTGCGTTCATAAGAATAGTAACTAATGCAATATGTACGTTACTTGTTATAATCAAAGGCATTTCTGGTCCGACAAAATTTTAAATTCACCTGTGACACTGTGTACCTATTTTCAGCATGCTTGTTATTTTCAGTATGCTTGCTATCACCTTCACTAAGCTGGTCTTTGCTCAGATAGAACCCTAGGAGGAAACACATTTGGCGTCCAGGCTGCTGATAGTCACCAAAGAGAGAAGCAACAGGGGTTCCAGTTTATATTCACAGGCCAGTTGCTACCTCTCGCAGTCACTGCCTCATAACAGAAACATTTCTGCTGTTCAGAGCAGGCATGACTTGACCAGTTTGAATTTCTGCTATGTATATGAGAAAAGCAAAAGTACACGTTCCAGCATATATAACGCAATTAGTTAAATTACCATGACGGGGGGCGGGAGGCATCAGACGTGGCTCAGTTATGATGTGGCTTCTACTGTTTGACAGTGTCTTGTGCAGTTGTCTACCCTCTGAATATTTTTTTTGTCGGTGCAGCCACTTTGCTGTTCTCTTTCACCACACTCTCCTCTTATGGTCCACTGTGTCTAAAATTCTCAAAAATTCTCTTTCTTGTACCTGAACAGTTGGAAATGTTTATAACCACTTTTCCTACAGGCGTTGTGTGGTCTAGTTGTTAATTTGATGACTTTGGAATAAAGGAGAACTGGGTTTGAAGTCTGGCATTCGCTCAACCAGGTGGTGTGAGCCTGGATCAACCACTCTGTGCCTCGGTTTCATTATCTATTAAAAAAAACCTCAAAGTTTGTAAATGTAATGCCTTCGCTTTAAGCACAGCACGGGAAAATGTATGTGTTCACTAATATTATAATGCAACTGTCCCCTTCACAGCCTAAAGTCAGATGGACCACCTCAATAGTTTAATACATAGTCTTTACAACTACAATAATTAACATTCAATATGAGACCGGTGACAATCCTGTATTTGTCATGACACTTGTCCTGTGTATGTCCTTTCTCCCTCCTCCTCCTAAAGGATAATCTCCTTTGGTGGGTAGGGCTGAATACCAACCCTTTGTAATTTTTGTCCTTCACAGAGAACTCTTCCTTCCAGTAACTAACCTATTGTAAAGCAAGATGCTAAGTCCTTAAGTGCAGATCCATGGAAAAGTGATCTCTTTACCTACTTCGTCATTTCACATCACGGAACGCTTTAAATTGATGGTATTCAGTCTGTGTTGCTTCCCCTTTGCCATAATCGACATTTAGAATAAAAACTAAGAGCTGGGTACCAGCTTTCGAGGCCGAAAGATGCCTTCTTCAGATTAGACTAGATGTCCACTCATTATTGGTTCTATATGCTGCAAAAAAGAATCCAGGCCTCTTTTCAATCAACAAGAAATAGCACACACAGTGTAGAGGTGGGCGAGCCACTGAAAGCTCAAGCCAGGCTCAAACCCAAAACCTGGCTCTGGCTCAGCTCGAGATCATGTTGGAACCCTGAGCCAATAACAAGTGGAGCTTTCATGTGGCTTCTGCCTGCCTTCGTCCCTGTACCCTGTATGTGGGGTTGGGGCCAGAGATGTCGACTTTGCAACTGGGGAACCAGGGCCCAGATTTATCATACTTTCATGCAGCGCAACACAGCAAGCCACCTTGCTGCATTATGTGAAAGGGAAAGGACAGGAATGCACCATATTTAACATCATATGGCGCATTCCTGTCCTTCTCACTTGCACGTGTGCATTTTGGCTGCCTGGTGCCAACGCAGGCACCTTTGCATCATGGTGCAAGGGTTTCTGCATTGCAGGTAGTATTGTTTTTGTACGTGAAGGGACACCTCCTGCACAAAAATATTCCTCACAGGGATCTACCTAATTCTGCTTGTGCTGCAGAATGCAGCACACGTACAAAGAGGAAAAAATGAGGAGAAATAAATATATTTCTCCTCGTTATGCCTCCTCTAGTGAAGTGTAGCATTATGACTAGGGCTCCCAGTTTTCCGTTTTTACTGATTTTTACAGATAAATACAAACAGAAAACTATTTATTTTCCTGTCTGTATTTATTTTTAAGTACAGAAAAATACGGAAAAAAGGTCTTCTCTGAATGTTTTTTTCTACTGTCAGTCATGAGTGCCAGGTCAATAGGTGTACAGATTGTAAGTTAGGGGAGATGAAAAAAGACACCAGATTCCCTAATTACGCTTAATTTAGTGCAGAACTACAGTTATTTATGCTATTCTACAATGCAAGTGATTTCAGATAATGCTATTGCACTGTATACTGCTGAAACCTTTTGGACATTCAAATGCGAATATATATTTATCAGTCAAATAAATGTGGAAACATACCCATAGCAGCTTCATTTATACAGAAAACTCAAAATAAAAATGGATAAATACAGAAAAAATAAGCAAAAAATAAATATGGATAAATACAGACGGAAATCTAGAAAAAATAAATACCATAAAACTGGGAGCTCTAATTATGACACATTCCCAGGTCTACCACTAATGGTAAATCTGGGAATGCAACAAAATCCATTGGTGAATGCATGGGAACACCCACACTCCACCCATGGAATGCCTCCCTGGGGGAGAGTAACGCAAGGCAGAAATTTGCTCTGCCTTGCGTTACTCCAGATTTATCAAGCCATGCAGGGCCACACAAGGTGGTCTTGCATGGTTTGATAAATCTGACTTTAGTATTGTATCACCCTTGCGCCCCCTTGCGTGGCGCAAGTGCAATGCAACACTATGATAAATATGGGCCCTGGTTCAAGTCTTGGCGTCAGCTCAACATCCTGTGATTCTGGGCAAATCACTTCCCCATCCCTATAAACAATGAAAATGCTTATGTAAAGTGCTCCAATGCCTCCGGGTCGAGTTTGCGCTATATAAAAACTGCAGAAAAGTGTACAAAGAGATAAAAACAAAGGCTTAATATAGCGAAAGGCAAATATATACCAATTTGCTGGCTCAGTTGTACAAAGTGAAACCAGAAACCCTGGATAAATCCCGACTTCCCCCTTTAATTTTGCAATTTAGGCAAATATTTTATTTCACCAAAACTTTTTTTCTTCACTATCACTTATGAAATCACTTTCAAATGTGTGCTTTCAGAACATCAATTGTGTAAAAACCTATTGTGTTTCATTTAATATACTATAATGTTGCTCTATAATAATTTGGGTCAGTACAGGTTTTACATGACAATTGTCTTTCTTCTTAGTTCACTAATGGTTCATGTTGAAAAATGATAATTTTTAATAAAGCACTTCTCAGTGTAGTGCTATATTGTGACGTATTAAAGTAAAAGCTTCTACATGCTAAAGAAAGTAACTTTTTTGAATTTTGAAGAGACTTTATCATAGGTATGTGATTTTTGTTGTATGATTTACATTTTCAGGGCTTGGTTCGTGCTCAGGTTCCAAGATCCAAGCCAGACCCTTGACTCTGCTCTCCCCGTTAATTTGTTGGCTTACCCACCTCTAACACAATGTATAGGGTTATTTTCTCTCTTTCCAGCTCCTGTGTGAGCCTCACTTAAACCACTGACTTTTTGTGAAGTTCTTGAGGCATGGTCCTCTACATGGTCCTTCTAAACTGATATCTCTAGCAAAACACAGCACTCTGCCCCTTAGTCAAGCACATGGCAGATCACCTGGCAAGCACACAACAATCAAAAGCCAGTGATTAACATGAGCGGACAGGCAACCCCTCCATTCTAGCTGAAATAAGTGAAAAGATTTTCCCTGACTTCAAAGACCCCAGGTTTTTGTCACACATTCACTTAAAAATAATAAACCACATACACACATTCTAAGCCTTCGGGCTACAGAACTTACAAATGTAACTCATGATTACGTTCAATTCTTGTGTTTCATCACTTATTGTTCGTGAAGATTTTAAATAATGTGTCAATACCTATTTTTTGGGTCTTGTAGGTTTACACAGTTGAATTCCTCAAAGAAAATGACAGCAACTGTTCCAGATGTCGTAACCGAAAACCTTATTGTTATTCGCTCTCATATTCACAAAGATACAGTGTTAGCTGGTTTTGAGGAGCAAAGGAAAAAAGACTTTCTTTGTGATATCACATTAATTGTGGAAAATGTGCAATTCAGAGCCCACAAGGCAGTACTCGCTGCCTCTAGTGAGTACTTCTCTATGATGTTTGCAAGTGAGGGTGAGATTGGGCAGTCAATTTATGTTTTGGAAGGGATGGTGGCTGACACGTTTGGTGCATTGCTAACTTTCATCTACACTGGGATTCTCAATGCAAGTCAAAAGACAGCTGAGCAAATTGTCGCAACAGCACAACTCTTGAAGGTGAAAGACTTGGTGAAGGCCTTCACAGACAATCAGAACAGTTGCTGCCCCTTAGACACCTCGACCAGTATGTTGGGTACAGTCTCCACTAATGCTGGAGACAAGGTATTTGGGGACGTACCTAAGCGAAAGCGTGGAAGACCGAGGAAACTTATGCAGTCTCAACAAGAAAAGCTAGGAACAATAACTGCCAATGATACCCACTTTATAGAAAGTGGTGTGGTTCATGAAAATCTGAACATAAAAGAAGGGCTCTCAAAAGAAAATATTGAGTACAATGAAAATAGGCGAGAAGGACCGAAAGTTGAGGCAACTGAGCTCACTAAAGTATCTGTACCTTCAGATGGACCAGTGGCAGATGAGAATTCCAACCCAATATCCCACTGGAAAGCAACCAGTCATAGCCGCTGCAGTAAGCGAAGGATACAGAGGTCCATAAAGCTTAGAGATTATAAACTTTTGTGTGATGATGATGATCAACGAGTAGCAACAGGAAAAAAAAAGGTCAAAGAGTCTGAGACACAGTGCAAAGATTGTGGCAAAGTTTTCAAATATAGTCACTTTTTGGCTATTCACCAGAGGACCCACACAGGTAAGACAGTTTGCACATCATGTAAAGTAATGACAACACGCTAAGCAACTTTATAGAGTAACACTAGCTATCAACTTTCATCATGGTAAAAGTGAGACTTTCAGCCAGTCCTGATTTTTTTTCCTTCAGTTGCACTATTCATTACAGATCCATGCTTATAGTGGGTTACAGACACAGTTAAGCAACAAATCCTAGCATGCGTATTGCAGATGGCTGGCTAAAAGTCTCCTTCATGACGCAGGCGTAGTTGTTAACTATGGGTCAGACTTGACAGTCGATGTCTGTCCTTAAGTGTTCATGTTCATTTGTGCCTTTTATTTTGGCCCATAGTATTATTACCATATTTAATGGATTATCAGCAAATTTGTGCCTGACATCTTTGTTAAAATAAGCATTGGCAAAGCCAGTAGGTCTTGTCTATTTGACCTAATGGCTTTGCCAGTGATTTCCGCCAATGCCTTGCAGCATTGACTAGATAAAAAACAATGAAAACAAGCATTGGCATAGCCAATAGGTCTTGCCTTTGGGACCTTATAAGTGTTTAGGCAGAGCTATTGGCTTTGTCAATGTTTATAAGTATGTTGTAGAGCAGTGTGGCTACTGTGCAGTATGTTGAAAAGGTATAATAGAAAAGTGTTATAAGCATTTTTGTTACGTTAAATATAACCAAGAAGACATTATGTACATCTGAACGACCCTATTAAAGAAAGAATATAAAAATGTCTTCTAGTTTTTTTGTCCTTGCAGTGCTGGCATCTTCTTCTTGCCTGTTCCAATACTCTAGGTAGATATTCAATGATAGGCATTCGTTACTGGCAAATATTCTGACAGTACCTGATGCTGTAGCCATTTTTATAGCAATAAATAGTACACTAGCTCAAAAACAAGAGCCCCTCCCCTACACTACATGTGCAGCTGCGTGATAACGTTTGATGAGGCGTATCTGCAATGTTACTGCTTTCCCAATGTGATGGGAAACAGGCCGCAGTTATTTTTACTAAAATTAAAAGGTGGGAAAGGATGTTTCGAAACAATTTTTGGTTTGTGGTTGAGGTTAAGGAACCTTTGTATAACGGGTCAGAAACTCTTAGAAACATTTATGCAGATGCTAACTAGTGCGCCCTGCCAGGTGGAATTCATTCCAGCATATTGTTCACGTGTAAACACACCGGCCCAAGCTGCCCATATTTAAAGAAACTGCAGACGCACCTCTCAGCATTTGGCGTTTGTGTAAATAAGGCTGGGGCGCTCTTATTTTTAACTTTCCAAATTCACCTCACTTTTGCCATACTGCTGCAGCTATGCATGCGCTTCATATTACACTGAAAACATATTGTGAAACAAGGGACTTTGTGGTGGTATATTTTAATACTGATAAAACCCCAAGCCCACATAACCAACAGGTGGCACGGGGACCCGCGCTCCTCTCAATTATTCCAGTCGCTTCTGACACTCTAGCTTGAGGTCTGGACATGGACTGTTTTATGAAGACATAGATAAAGTGTCCCACTGGTGTACAGGGAGCGTCCAAACTGACATTTTGAAAGCAGTGAAGCAAACTCTGCATGTCAGCAGGTCACATGCACAGGCATTGGCTGCTGTCCTCCGTAAGTGAAGGGGGGGTCTGATTTCCTCCATTCGTGGGGGTGGGGGCTGTGTCTCCACGGAACCCCTGGGCCTCACGGATGCCAGGCACACACACACAGGTTGCCCCTTGGCATCCGAGGGGCGGGCATGTTGCACATGAGCGCCAGCATGTCAGGCCGGCTCGTGTACACTACGCAGCGAAAACCCACGCGCATCTCGTCTCGCCCTGGATGTAAAGGCAGAGACAAGCCTTTGTCACAACAAGTACGACGTGTACAGGCAGCTGGGATTTAACCTCAGATAAGGAGCTCTGCCCTCCGTGATGTCAAATGCTGGTGTGCAGCAGACGGGGCTGTGTGAGGTTAGCATGTGGTCGGTAAGGTACTGGAATATCTTTCAATGGCATGTGACGTGCACTTCCGACATAAACCCCCGCTGAATATGGAGGTGACACAATTCCAGTGCAGTGATCTGGTACCCCACAGATCATCATGAGACATGTTCTTGGGGCCCAGCCCACATGTTACAAGAAGCGAGGAGATACGTTTATTTGCAGAGATGTACACATGCAATTAGAACCACACACATAAAGAAGACCTACTTTGGCTTTCTGCAGTGGGGTGAAGCACAGTTCATGCACAAGGGGTTCCTGACAGGGGCGCCAGCTCTGGTCAATGCGACCCCCCCAAGGCCCGACGAGCACCTCCGGGTCTGGCTCAGCCTCATCCTCATGACGGGCGAGGAGATTCCGTGAACAGGATGCTCAATATAAAACAAGCACTAGAAAAGTACCCGCGAGTGGTGTGCGCGCGCTACAAGGGAAAACCAGCGCAACCAGCACTGACCGCCATCTGTTTCCAATTGCGATAATTGGAAACAGATGGAGCTTCTGCTCGCTCCCGAGCACCCTAGGCCACAGTACACAGAAGGCGGGACATGCACCCGCCTTGGGCCAATTGCGTGCTGTCTTTCTAAGAAAGACGCATGCAAAGGCCAATCGCGGGTGAAAAAAAAAAAGCACACGCACGAGTGTGTGTTTAGAGTTGAAAAGCCCTTACTTAAAGTCTCGCAGAGCAGCGCATGCGCGCTGGCTAAGGCGAGACCTAAAAAGGTATGACATGTGCATGCACGAATATGCATCATAATGCTGTGGCAGCCCAGCGTGATGACTCATGCGCAAACGTATAACATGACGCTGCTGTCATTTATTTCATTTTTTTATTTAACGTTCCAATTTATTGAAAAAAAAGCAGGGTAGGGGAATTAATGGATGAGTTTGGGGTGGGGGTAGGAAGGAGTAATATGGAGCATGTGAGAGGTTTGCTATTTCAGGGGGCGGGGGGCAGAGTACAAGGGAGAGAACACAATCCTATGCGTTCTATTGGAGTTAGATGCTAAAAACAGTCTAAAAGAAAAAAGGTGCAGGCACAAAGCCCACTGGTTTTGGTATGTTCCACAATAGGCCTTGCAACAAGTGTCAACAGCAGACATCAGGTTCTCTGGATGCGGACCTAAAACTATTGCACACTTACTTACTGGCCTCAGTCTGTGGCAAGTTTGAGCCATTAATAGTAAAGTCTCAGGAATATTTGCAATCCCCCTCAAACACCTTCTCATATCATAAACTGATTTAGTGTAATGTGTTGCATTGTCTATTTTATTTAAATAACTCATTTTGCTAAAGCGCTTTTCATAAATTTCAGGTGAAAATGACTACAAAATAATTAAGTGCAACACTGTGTACCAGCATGAAGTCACGAAAAACTAAGAAGTAGAGAGTAAGTGTTCCTTAACGGTAGAAGGAAAAGAAGAGATGGTGCAGGCAGACCATAGAGAAATGGGGGAAACGTCAAAGTTCTGGAGGCCTGGGGCACGAAGGAATAGCAGTGCTCTTTAATATAGAGGGTGAAGAGTGGAAAGAAGATTCTGAAAGCACACATGATTAGATACAAGGAAAGATAGATGGGAGGGAACCGTGCCATAAGTATATTTCTACTTAGTACAATTAAAGCAGAAATTAAGACTGGCAGAAAAATGTAACCTTCAATGTGCGGCAAGAGGACAGAAATACAAGTGGTTAACTCTAATCCACTGATTAGGCTCGAGATATAACTGAAAGCCGTATTTTATATATATATTGAATACCCTGAATAACTGCAATTCGCAAATGTGGGCATTGTAAGTAATGTGGGTGGAGAAACAAAGGGAAGAGACAAAGATAATGCCTAGGTTCTGAAATGAGGGAGGCGAGGAGATGGAAAGCAAGGTAAACAGATGACTGAGAAAAGCAATCACAAGATGATAATAGATTAAATAAGTCCAGGCTTACTTGAGTCATTCAGTTCTGAGCAGCTGAAATACAGGAATAAGAGTAAGAGAAACAAAGAAGGGGAAAGAGAATAACATATAGAAATTAGCAGCATCAAATTGGCAGGAAAGACTGAAATAAGTATAGTAGAAAGAAGAAAGAGGAGAAATATAGATGGAAAATAAGAGAGGACTTTAAGCATATTTGACCAGAAGATTTCAGTCAAGGTCTTTTTTTTTTATTTTTATAAACATGAACGGTTCTTTTATGCCACAGCCACATGCATTTCAAGTAGAGTAAATGGTGCAAACTAATAGCTTATCTGATGTTAACAAAGCCCTAGTTACAGAATGTAAAACGCTATGAGAGAAAATGTATACGAATTCTAAAGGATCATTTCTCACTTACAAGCTCGCATCTGTGTGGAGGAGGGGGGAATTAGATAGCTTGGATTAAGTTTATCTGTTCATTTTATTTAAACCCTGCTTATTGAAATTGGTGTATCATAAAACTTTGGATTGTTGCCTACCTTGTTTTGTCTGGATGCTACCCGTCCCTTTGGTTAAAACGTTACATGGAGGTCTGAACTTCTAAACTGGTGCGAGAATTTCACATTACAATGCAAATCAGTTGCTTGCGTCTGAAAGTAGTGCTTTCCTTCTTGACAATGACTGCTGTTACAACATAGACGTGTCGAAATGGGTTTTATTTCTCTAAGAGTAATTACTTCTAAATGGGCATATTTAGTACAAACATTGCTCTTGCCAGGAAAGAAACAACCAATGCATGGTTTAATTGAAAGAGATTTGAAGTCGTAACTGTATGGTTTTACCCAAATATTCCAGGGGAGCGGCCATTTAATTGCAGTGAGTGCAGTAAAGGCTTTTCGCAGAAGCACTCTCTTCAGGCTCACGAGAGGATGCACACTGGGCAGCGGCCGTACACCTGCACTGTTTGCAGCAAAGCTCTGACGACGAAACATTCCCTTTTGGAACACATGAGCCTTCATGCAGGTAAGCATTCACGTTTGATAGTATTGCGTCACTGGGCTTCACCCTCAGGGCTTTAAGTGGGCTGAAAAAACTGGGGGGGGGGGGGTCTCTCAAAGCTGCGTGGCCGATCTTATTAAGGGCGTGGCTTTTAAACACGTAAGCCGATCTTATTAAGGGCGTGGCTTAAAAACACGTAAGCTAAAAATCTCTGCATAGTGTGCCGCCTGACTGGTATGTTGCTGTTTCTGTCATTGCATCCGGATATGTAATACAAGTAACATTACATCTACAACAAGCCAGGACTATTGGCTTTGTCTATGGTTATTAGTTGCCAAAGATAAATAAGCAACAATTGTGGCTTCCTTGTATATAATATTGATATTGCTTCAGTTCTGAAATGATGAGACTGTGAAAGAACTATAACCAGTTTCTTTGAAGTTACATTAGAGGCAGTGAAGGGCGGTACTGCTGCACAGTTAAAGATGTATTTTTTTCATCCTGAGGGTGAGGGCATAAATGGAGAGCCCGATAGCGACCCGTCTCAGCACCTGCTTTTTAGAACTGCCTGTGCTGATCACCAACAGGACCTGGCCCACTTAAAGCCCAGGTCACACTCATAACAAATAGACTAGCTCTGCCTGCCATATAGCCTCAGCTTTGTTTCAGAAAATTGGTGGGCAGTTTAACTTGCCCAAATATAGGGATGAGGTTGCACCTAGAAGAAGGGTTCCATGTCCCAAAAAATAGTGTGTGGAAGACTGCTATGATTCCTGAGACACAAAATCTTTACCCATCGAAAGGATTGATTTAGGTCACGAAGAGATCACCCAATTTATCGACTGGAGCATTTTTATAGTGCAGAAGACACACAGAAAGGATACACGGGCAGCCGTGGGCTGCACATAGGGGCGTCTAAAGCATCACACTCACACCTGGGCTCAATTGTTACGTGGCCCTGCCTTTGTACTGTTTTATGAACCCACATAGGCAACACATTGCTGCCCTTGTCTGTGTCCATGAATGTGATATAGGAGTTTTAAGGCAGAAGTAGTGAGTAAAGGTGGCCTGGGTCTCTTCCCACTCCAGCTGTTCAGCTTTTAAGGGAATAGACGGCACAGCCACAAGAAAAAAAATGCAGCATCAGATTATTTTCATTCTCAAAGCTACCTTGTGCTGCTGGGGGCAGGAACAACCACATCAAAATATGCCGTTCCAAAATTCTGGCAGTGGAAACACAACACTATTGCTGTTCCTCGCCCTTGTCAGAGCACTGTAAACTGCCTAACAAAATCATGATCGGAATAATTTATCAAATTATAGCAGGTATTAAAAGTTCATTGTAGTGCAAAGAAAGAGCCCGTCATTGGAAGATATTGTATGGCAAAATGCGATTTATTTAAGTTAAGACAAATATAGAATGCCCATTTATTTTGTAATTAGCTAACACCTTTGGGCATGTTAAAGTCCAGAAAGGCTTTCCCACTTTTCTATACACTTCTCTGAAGCCGAAGTACTTCGAAAACAAAAGTATAACTGTTTTTGTAAACTGATAATCCCCCGCAGCTGGAGCCTACCCATTGGTATTCTTGGATATAAGGATTACCAGGTGAGTTGTAGTGTGCATTAAAACCCTGGGGTGGGATTTTATGCATTACGCATTTCATTAAATCGCTCAATAGCTGATGATGTATATGGTACAGTATAGTGCATTACTACTTAGGGTATGGTGATCCTCTAACTGTCATTCAGGCATAAGCCTGCAGGTACTAACAATGCTTGTTGTGTATCCCTAGTGTCATAACAATGTGTTACAATATTCCTCTACGTTCTTATAGAGAAAAGCATGCACAGATGATTGCATCACCACCATGCAATTCACTAACTGGTTTTATACCGTGTTTTTTTGTAACCTCCCTAAAGATAGGTGGTTGTCATGCTGCCATGCTTAGCAACAGCTCCCTAAGCTATTGAGCCCAGTAACAAGTTAATGGGTGTTCCCACCTACACATGAATTATCATGAACCCTTGCACACAGCAGTGGGTCATCAAACCATCTCTGTTAGGCAGCCGTAGTAACGAAGCATAAAACTAACTAATGTTGTCTCTACCATAAGGAAGAAGATGGCCATGTCAACGTGATGAGCCAATCAATCAATCAATCAATCAGGAGGTTTGAAGCTCGCTACTCACCTGTAAGGGTCTTAAGGCGCTGATGGGGGGGGGGGGGGTGTGCAGCTCCGGATCAGCCGAAGAGCCAGGTCTTGAGGCTCTTCCTGAAGGTGTGCAGAGTAGGGGAGCATCTGATGCTGACTGGGAGCTCGTTCCAGGCTTTGGCTATGATGTAGGAGAAGGCTCTTCCACCCGCTCTGATTCTGCAGATGCGCAGGGGTTCTGCCAGGACGAGGTCGGCAGAGCGGAGGTTCCTTGTGGGTGCATGGAAGGAGATTCTTTCGTTTAGGTATTTGGGCCCGCTGTTGTGGAGGGATTTGTAGCCAGTGCCTAGTCACGTGGACTGTACTAAAGAATGA
The DNA here is from genome assembly GCA_963921515.1 of Calotriton arnoldi. NCBI lineage: Eukaryota > Metazoa > Chordata > Amphibia > Caudata > Salamandridae > Calotriton > Calotriton arnoldi. The sequence continues at coordinate 250,403 of CAWUFW010012725.1, forward strand.
GGGAAAGTTTTACATAGCTCAGCTGATACGGATATGAATGTATGATGGGATTTTACGAACTAACCAATATGTTTGCTATTTCTATATTATTGTGCTCAGTTTTGTTTGCATTTGCTAGTATTTGTATTCTAACCGTAATAGTTCTGATCCTTGTTCTAAGATAGGTTAAGGTATATGAAATTAATTTTAATAAAAGTAGTTGTGTGTCTGTACTGAATCGGGAAGGGTATGAGAACAGGATAAGCACCTAAAAATCCTCTGAATTCTTTGGAAGTTTTGTTCTCCATCAAAAGTCTCTCTTACAAATGTCTGTAGCCCACAGGGAAGAGTGTGATATGCCTGTCTCTTTTCTCTTTCTCCACAGAGGGATGGCTATATCCAAAACTCAGGGGGCTGGGAAAATCTAACTAGATGTTGCTGAGAAAAAGGTGGATGGGGGTGTGCAACAGAGGGATCCATGAGTCACTCTCATTTTTGGTTGGCCTATGTTAGACAGCCAGTGCAGAATATGTGGCACTAACTTTCCTCATTGCTGTTCGTCCATTGACAATTGTTTTCAAATCAAGCTTTATTTCTTTTTTGTGCAGGACAGAAAGCCTTTACCTGTGACCAGTGTGGGAAGTATTTCAGCCAGAAGAGGCAGCTAAAAAGTCACTATCGAGTACACACAGGTATTGCCTATGGAAGGATGAGGGTATATCCTGAAACTGACCATGCTTCAACAGATTTTGGGTTCTCTGCAATATTTATTACTTGATCAAAGGATGTCTTTCCAAAGGGGTGATCAATCTATAAATTACAAGATAAGAGCATTCCACCTCCGAATCCTTCATACCTCAAACAACTTATACTTTTTAGAAACAACAGTGCTAATATCAGACAGAATGAGTCGCATTTCTCTATAGTAAATGGTCATGTAATCCTTTTAAAATGCTTCCCGATTGAGCCAGTGCTAACAGTTTCTGATTAAAGTTGTCTGTTGTATTTTATATGAAACTAACCTCATACTGATTTTCCCCAAAATATAAAACCTATAAAGCGATTGCAGCTATAAAGTAACTGGCCCAACTTGTCTTTGCTTCTCCCTAATGAATGAAGTCCTGAAAACTTAAAAAAGTCTTACATTTTCCTTCTCTTTTATGCTAGAGAAGATTGGTGTCTGTTTTGTGCAGTATATAATCTGATATTTTAGAGACCTACCATTTTTGCGAGGAAGAATTTCCGTGCATCAACTGTGGAGAAGGTGGGGCTGATTCGCTCTTCACATCCCAATGCCTCTCCCTAGATGACAGCCGACCCAGGATGCCAGCATGATTCGCTATACCAGCATCATGGGATGTGACCTCTCACATCTCCCAGGTGCACAGATATAATTCTGCACATAGACGTCTGAGTTAATGGGCACCAGATATCACCCCTTTATTCTCTGAAGAGAATGGGGGGTGAGCACTTCAGAGGGTCTAGAAGGGTTTGTGGTAGGCATATCAAAAAATTCCTCTGCAGTAACTTAAACTACATTTTCTTCAAGTTAAACACCGAACTAATAAGTCCCATTCGAAGTATAGTATTGATAACTCTTGCAGTTTGTATTGTATCCTTTGCAGAACTGAGCTTTGGTGATAATGTTGTTTACGTAATACTTTTGCAAGGATAGTTTGATCAGTTGCACTGTAGAGTTGTGAAAACGTATTGAATAACATTAGCCATAGACACCAATATTAACTCATTCTGTATTACTTTAATGCTACATTTATGTTTGGGGTCTTAACTCTGGCTAGGAACCTGCTAGAGACGTCTGGTTTACGTTGCCTGTCTTTCTTTTATGTGTGTTATAAAGTACTTTTCTATCAGTAGTAAAGCAGCAACAGGAGCGATGCCCCGTTCGACTGGTATCATTGCTAGCTCCGTTCTTAGGCTCTGATTATGAGATGGTGTGAGAGCGTTACTGCACCATTGTTTTTTTAAAAATTTCTTTACTATTAATTCTGGTCACTGCGCAATCTCACGTTTGTAGAGGAATCAGAATGTACCCTCCACTTCTTAATTGGGGCCTGATTATCTGGGGGAACATCACCTCCCTGAGTAAGCCTTTGACTGCTTTCCTGCATTACCTTGAGAGAGTCTAATTCTACAATGGGGCTCTATTTTCACTGTATCTCTTTATTTGTTTTTATCTTACCATCATTGAATATAACCTTTATAAGAAATTGGATTCCTGGTTGACTGGGCTGTGAGCCCTGGTCAAGCACCAACCACAGTCCTAGTCAGGGTAAGGCACAAGCAAACACCAAATTAACCTGTGCTCACCCCCCTGGTTACCTGGCACAGAGCAGTCAGGCTTAACTTTAGAGGCAATGTGGAAAGTATTTGTGCAACACTTCAAAACAGTTAAAACACCACACAAAAATATCCCACACCAAGTTAGAAAAATAGAGCAAAATGTTGTAAATAAAACAAAACTAAAACGATAAAAATAAGTCAGTATAACCGGAGTTATGAATTTTTAAAGAATAAACTGTAAAATAGCACCTAAAAACATAAAGCGCCAACCACGGCTTACTGGTTGTGCTGGACCAGGTCAAAGTCAATCGTTCAGGCCGACCGCGATGGAGTGTTGGTCGGATACAGTCCCAGATTAGCCCCGCTGGAGGTTTATCTTCTTAAGTTTTGTGCCAAGAGTCCCGTCCGCGTTGGAGAAGGTCGTGGGTGGCAGTCGGCATGGTGCGAAGAGCAGGCCTGGCGTTGCAGACGGGCTGCCGATTCCCCGCAGGCTGTCGCTGCTGCTGTGCGAAGAGACGGGTTGGCTGTGGCTCGCGCTGATTTTTGGTGTGAACCGTGTGGTCTCTGTGTGAAAGGGCCCGTTCGCGGTCGCGAAGAGCCCAAAAGCTTGAGAGCCACACCAAGGGTCCAGGACCTGAGAGGCACCACTTGGGGGATCAGAAACTCACTGAAGACTGGTCCAGGAGCTGTTGGGGAGACTTTTATGTCCCTGAGGCTCAGATCAGACTAGCCCTTTGAGTCACTCTGGGGTCCTGGGTTCAAGATGAAGTTGCAGGTCCAGTTCTTTTCCCCAGACAGAGGTCAGCAGGTCAGCACAGCAGGGCAGCAGTTCCTTTAGAGCAACAGTCCAGCAGAGTGGCAGTGCTTGTAGCAGCACAAGAGTTCTTTTTCCTTTCAGAGTATCCACAGGTCCAAAAGTGTGCTGAGGTGGTGGTGTCTGAGGTCCTTCTTTTATACACAGTTGTGCTTTTGAAGTGGGGAGAAGCTTCTAGAGTCATTCCTTTGAACTGCACAGATGCTCTGCCTTCTTGGCCCTGGCTTCAGACTCACTACAATGGGGGTATGCAGCCCTTTGTGTGGAGATAGGACACAACCTATTCAGGTTTAAGTGAGGCTGGGTCCAGTTCCACCCTCCCATCCTGCCAGTGATGGCCCATTCAGCCACACCTAAGTTCCCATCCTCTGTGGCTGTCTAGGAGGAATACACAAAGCCAAACTGCCAACTACTCCCAGTCATTTGACCAGAAACAGGGTGCAGGCAGCAAATGGCTAAGGTAAAAAAAAATGCCAGCTTTCTAAAAGTGGCATTTTCAGAATTGCAATTTAAAATCTGACTCCACTATAAATTAGGATTTTTAAATTGTGATTCCAGAGACACCAAACATGAACCGGTCTCTCTTCCCATTTGGAAATTACACTTATAAAATGTAATAAAGTAACTCCAATGTTATCCTATGAGAGAGATAGGCCTTGCAGCAGTGAAAAACGAATTTAAGTGTGTTCCACTACAAAGACATGTAAAACTTAAAAGTACATTTCCTACCTTTTAAATACACTGCACCCTGCCATCTGGGCTGTCCAGGGCCTACCCTAGGGGTGACTTATATGTATAAAAGGAAGGTTTGGACCTGGTAAAAGGTTTATTCTGCCTGGTTGACATGGCAGTTAAAACTTCAGACACAGGCTCTACAATGGCAGGCCTGAGACAAGTTTAAAGGGCTACGTAAGTGGGTGGCACAATCAGTGCTGTAGGCCTACTTGTAGCATTTAATTTACACGCCCTGGGCACCTATAGTACCACTTTTCTAGGGATTTATAAATAAACCAAATATGCCAATTGGGTATAAGCCAATACTACCATGTTTAGAGGAGAGAGCACATGCACTTTAGCACTGGTTTTCATGGGCATTGGTAATCCATATGCATGTGTGGGGCAGTGGTGTTTCTTAGTAGTGAAGGTATGGGAAATCTGATGGAAAGAAGCTGAATAGGGTGTTTGAAGGTAGGTAGAGTATGAGGCGATTGAAACCAATCATTGCAGTATTTTGGAGAAAAGGGAAGTTGAAACACTTGGCAAAAAGTAGAGGTAGAATCACTACAGATTGGGCACATGTTGGGTAAATGCCAGATGTGAGGACATAGTTAAAAAAAGGTCGAACAAAGAAAACCACTGGATGTGATGGCAAAAGGTTTGATGCTTAGGGGCCTCCATGGGTCTGATGCTACCAAGGATAGCTTGGTGGCTTTAATAATTGCTATGGGTTCAATCAGCGATTTAATAATGTGGAAGACTATATTCAATATGTTTGGGTGTGGTGGGATGTAAGAGGATGGACGTGCTGCAGTAAGTAGTGTAATCATGGTGTCTCTTGTAGTGATAATTTTAGGGAAGTACATGGCAAAATGATTAGCTAATAGGCATGGCTCGTTCATAAGTGATCATGGAGGAGATTATAGGTTTCTAATAGTGCATGCAAATTGTTCAGGCTGATATAAAATGAAGTGAAGTGATAAAGATTTGAAAGTATGAAGACCTGTGAGATAATGTTGTCTACACTTACTATACATCAAGTTTTGAGGAGGTCTTTTTGCTGTGCACTTAGGCATAATACCTCTCATCTTAGTTTCTAATCCTAAGTGAATTGCAAGGTTGTGGATGTGATGCAGTATTAGCAAAGGCGCATAAGGGATAAAGTGTATAAAGGCTTGTTTGAAACCATTATTAAAATGTTCAAATTATTTGTTTTGGTGAAGTAAGGGCATTGCATGTTTGGTAAATGAATGCTAGGAGGAAGTGTGTGTGTTGTAGAGGTAGTACTGAGAGAATGTTGACTAGTCGGTGTATTCAATCCTGATCAGACAAGTATGAATTGATAGTGGTTTTGGAATGGGATAGTGTGTTGATTACAAATGTGAGGTTTGGAGCAATGTACTAGTGTGTATTGATTAGTGACTGATCAAAGAGAAGTTGCTAAAGTATGTGTGTTGCAGTTTATTGCTGAGTATTTCATTGAAATCACCAAGAATGATGGTTTAAATGAAGGGTATGAGTGCGTCCAGGATAATGCCGAATTCATGAAGTAACCAGTCATGTCAGGGCAGCAATAGATAGTCATTAGAGTTTATTGAAGGGGCAATGACCGGTGTACAGTGGTATTCAAAATAGGATTGTGGAGTCTGTTGGTGAGTGGCTTGAGGGGAATTCCACTCCCCCTCCTTTGCAGTTGTTAAGGGGTGTGTGAGAAGGGGGTCAAGGGCAGACTGTATGTCTGTGATGGCATTCAAGTATAATTAAGAGTAGTGAAAGTCTAAATAATCGGTGATGAATATGTTTTTTGCAGTCTGAGCAAGTGGTCAATATGCATCAATGAAATATTTTGTAAGAGGTGTTTTGTGAGAATTCTGGTTTCTTTGGCATTCAGTCTCCGTGTTTGTTTTGTGGATGAATTAAGGATACTTCATTTTGTGTAAACTTGGGTTGTGATTGGACATAGATGGTGTGAATTGATGTTAGGTGGTAATGAGTTTGACCACATAGTCCTGAGGTTTTGGGGAGATCAAGGCATAGAAGGAGGAGGGATAATATGGGTAGAAGCATATTGATGACAGATTTAGTAAAGCACAGCTGTTCAGGATTATGGAAATGCTCTGTATGTAGACATAATAGACTATTAGTTTTCATGCCTGTAAACCATCCAGAACATGGCTCCCGCATGATCTGCAATCGACCTAGCAGATCTCCTTCTTCCCCTACTCTAAATTCCTTATACTGGTTTCCGGTTCGCAAATGTGGCATCTTTAAACTATCCTGTCATGTCCACCCAACCCTCAATGGAGCAGGATCATATTACTTGCGCAATAGAGTATTCTTTTATAGACCACCTAGGGCAGTCAGATCAGTCAAGCAGGCCATTATCTTCATGCGGCGCATTCTTCCGACCAGAATGTGTGGTTGTTGCTTTACTTACCTTACTGATTTTCACTGTAACGCCCTTCCCTTGAACATGCGTCTAACCTTGCGTCTTAATACTGGTTAAGAAGCTTCTCAAAATGTTGCCTTTTAATTATATAATTCCTTCACTGTTCGTTATTTGTCTTCCGTTATTAATATCTCCTCTGACCCGACCGGCCGGCCAGGATATCCCTTGGGGGATGAGTAGGTGCAATACAATAGTATTAGCATAACAACAGGAGTTAAGGAATTTAATGTAGGTGCAAATAATCATACAACTTAAGGTGTGAAACTTGCTGTAAGCATTTTATATCACAGGCACTGTGTACATGCAAATGTTTTAAATGGAGAAGAAATAACATTTACAGTGGCATAGTGTAGAGCCTAATCTATCATGCCATCGAACAGGAAAAACAGAAAGGAGTGCAAGTAGCAAATCTGAAACCTAGAGACTTGTACTGCAAAAAGGCAACACAGTTGGATGGCAGATCTTAAACAACAATTGGATTCTGCCATGGATGCATTTTGCATCTGAAGACATGGAGGGTACAGTTATCAGTGCCATGACATTAGGACATAGAAGGTATTCCAGCACACATACAGATATTAATGGACACTGTGAATATTAGATCGAGACATGTAAGTCTCCAGTTGACCATAGGATCAATTGTGGACTGAGCTATATGGAAGCATAACTTTTTTTTAAACATAGTGTTTATTATGACACTGAAAAATAATGCTTAACAGCAACATCAAAATAAGTTGCTTTCACCTTATAGTTTCGTGAAAAGGTTTTCAATGTTATTTAAATGTTCACCAATGCACCATACAGTAGTAACCATCGAGGGCACAGCCTAAGTAGCGAATAAGGCCTACCACCCCACCGACATACTTTGTCTAGAATAGCAACTGGCCCAACGAGCTGCAGTTAAGGTTGGGTCTCATGATTCACTCACAAAAATCAGTCTAGGTGTACTACTAATCCCAGGGTCTAACCTCCACTGAATGGAGGTATTCACCTCCGTCGTCCCTGTGACATTCAGATCCCTTTCTTCCCTCTAAGAAGAAGGTGCTGTAATTCTCCGCCACCTCTACATGGGAAAACACAAAGGTCTTACCTCTCACTAGTCAGAGCTTAGCTGGGAACAAAATCAAGACCTGGGTCCCCTTAACAACGCTTTCCTTCTAAGGTCCTGTGTATTTTGCCTTTAAGCTGTATTAGGACTCCGGTCTGAGAACATGAGGATATGGTGACCCTTGTGATGAATTACCGTCTTCAAAGCCACCGCCCTCTAGATTGGTTCTCTCATGTTCTCACAGTTCAGTGCCACTATTATGGTATACCTCCATTGCCATCATTGTTTACACTCCTCGTTCGAATTTGAGCAGCCCTATGAACCAGTGGCCGATTCTCATCAAGTCTAATTGCACCTTCTTTTTAACCATGCTTCAGAAGTCTCTGTCAGATTCAACTCATCATCTTCGACCCAAGACCTGTATTATACCTATTCAAATTCTTGAGCCATTTTACCAGGTCTTCCAGGTGGTCGATGGTTTCGAGCACACACGGCTGAAAACTCGCAGTTGTCTTAGCATCCACCTGTGGAGTTTTTACTGAGAGTTCCATGGAATTGAGTCTTTTCCCTGTAAGTGTTGTCTTCAACTCATAATCCCACATGTGAGTCTTCATTTTGTCTCCATTCTTTGGTCCATGGCATCCAATGTATCTTATATCTTGCCTATTGCTGCCCTACGCATTCCCTTGGAAAGGTCTGACATGTCCTCCACGTCTGGGCCAGGTTGTTCTTCAGTCTTGGGGATTCCGCTGCCCCTCTTTGTGCTGTATGTTCCTATGCTGTCCTCCACCTAATTACCACATGCAGAAAGCTCTGGGGAACTGTAGGGGCAGCGGTCAGGTAGATGTACAGCTCTGTTTCTCCACCTCTGCTCAGTCACCTGGTCCAAAGCGTCTGCCATTTCAGAAGCAGATTGGAACCCAGAGAGCTCTGATTACCCTACAACTTGGGTACTCAAACAAAAATCTTCCCAAGGGCCAAAAACCTTGGACTGTAGTGTGACAGAGGGCCACATTGATGCCAGCAGGCTGGGGGGGAGGATGGGGGGGAGTGGTGGCAGTGTTGGGGACTGTAAGGTGGTTGTAGGGGAAGTGAAGCATGCACATCTAGTGGCTGAATTGCATAATGTGAAACCAGAAACCCTGGAATCAATCCCGGCTTCCCCACTTTGTGTGATTCCAGGCATTTGTTTTATTTCACTTTCCCTCCTTTTTCTTCATTATCACATACTTCCTGACTTCAGGGTGTGCGCTGTATGAACCCTTCTCCTGTGTAGGATTTAATAAACTATAATGTTGTCCATGTATAATAGCAACCCAGGCCACCCAAAGAGTGCACATAACGAGTAACTTGCCTCTTAGTTCACTATTGTCGTTGTTTTCAGTGTGGGTGGAAGGAGGCGTAAATGTTTTTAAAATAATGTTTGACAAATATCACTTTAAAAAAAAAAACACTTCTCAATGCACTGATATAATGTGATGTACTAAGATGAGCTGCATGTAATGAAATACACTTTTTGAATTTTGAAGAAGCTTTATCATATGTAGTGTTAAGAACATAAGTGTTCTTAAAGTTATTTGGTGCAGGAAACCTTAGTTACTTCCTTTCTATAACTTCAATTAATCTGAAAACAAATGCTTGCACGTTTATTTAACATCTTTTTTATGTTAGTGCTGATTCGAGTAAACAGCATCCCAGTGCTGCTGTTGACCAGAGGGCTGCATCTGTCAGGAGGGCCCCACGTGCCCCCTGGCCGTACTTTGAGTATCACTGATCTACACAACTGTCATCAGAGACAAACCAAAGGCCCTCGTGTAACTTAACTTTGTTTTACTCATAAACTTATTCATGGTTTATTTTTGTTAATTAGCTGGATTTTGAATTGGGGATCCAGTCCTATGGCCCTTCTAGTTCTGAACAGGTGATACTCATTCCTGATGTCACACTTGGTTGTAGGACGACCAGGGTGAGAAGCCCAGGGAATGATCTTCCAATGTAGAGAGATGTAAGGGATGGGCAGGTTGCTGCTTTTGGTCCAAGAATGGATGTTCCTTATTGGTATGGATTGGGTTGCTCTCCAAACACTGGAGTGACCACTTACTTGATCTGTCAAATTTCATGTTAGCAGGTGTCGTGTGGGTGTATCTTTGATTCTTACAAGGGCCTGGAGTAGGAGCTTTGTGCTCAGACTCCTTCTTTACTCGATATTTTACATGCAATGCTCTTGTAATCTCATGTCAGGTGTTTAGGTAGCTACTTTAGCTCCATTAAAGGTCCTCTGGGAGAAATCTTGGTCTTGCTGGCTTACTTCTTACTGTCTTCATTACTTACTACTTGTGTATCAAATGAAAACAATCTTATACAAAACTGTAAATGGAACCCCTGTAGAAAGGAGGGTTTGCCTAGGTGCCCATAAAGCAGTTATTGCACTTCCATATCTGAATATGTAATTAATTACCTTAGTTCTGCTGTGAGGGTCTATGCTCTGAAGGCTACATTCTGCCTCTTTCCTTTTCCCCATACATTTTTAAACCTGTTGGCTGAATGAACATGTGACTTTTGTTTCTTTATTCAAAAGTCAGTTATGGAAATAAAGTTCGGAAACATCAGAAGTCACATTTATCAATCTATACACATTGCATATCTAACTGTTCTCAGACTGTGGTCCAGATAGATGCAAATTTCTCTACTGTCGTAATTGTACCCATGCGAATTTTATTAACAGTGTGGTGGAAAAGTTACTTGTAATTCTAGTTCTACTTCATGGAAATCACAATTTAAGCCATAAACATTGAATATTCCTGCCCCTACGTGGGATCTTCACCTCTTACAAACAAACCTTGTCTCATAGATCAATTGGAAAGCTTCAGACCTCACAATATTTACATGAATAAATAAGATTTATGCAAACACAAGGAGATAATGGACGGAGCGCTGAAACTTTTCAGACACTCACCCCCAGTCACAGATCTGGGTTGAATCCATCATCGTTCTTTAGCTCACTTCGCCACCCCAGTTCAGACACAGCTATATGCAAATCAGTCTTGACCCTGTGCCTCATGGGTACAGTCCAGCCCGAACTGCCAAGCCATGTCTTCCCTGGACTGGAAACAAGCATCCTGGGACCGGTTTCAGGCTAACAGCCCTCATCAGCCAGGCTAGCTTGAATCCAGTGGCAAAGTGAGCAAGGGACCCACGTCTGGGCATACCCTGCCAACTTAGGGCGAACAAAGCAAACACAAGGAGATGATGGACGGAGCGCTGAAAGTTTCCAGGGAAGACATGGCTTGGCAGTTCGGGCTGGACTGTTCCCATGAGGCACAGGGTCAAGACTGATTTGCATATAGCTGTGTCTGAACTGGGTTAAAAAAAATAGTGATTTCTAGTGTCGTGGGAGTCCAGCGGGAAAATAAAGCATTCTGATTGGCTGATTCTGTGGAACCAAAGGATCTGATTGACTGGCCGCAACATGAGGAGAAGTCTTGAGGCCCCCATTACAGGACTCGGAAGCTCGGTCCCTGAGTCCTGAAAAATATATAAAAAAAACATAGAAGGGTGCAGGTTAGGGATACCCTAACCCTCGTTGTGAGGTTGGGGTCCGGAAGGGATCCCAGGAGGGGCCCAAACTTTAAAAAAAAAAAAAAAAAAATGTTTGGGGCTCATCGTGGGACTTCTGCTGGAGCCAGCAAAACAAAAGGAAGAATGGGGGTGGGGGGTCCGTGGTCAGTTGGCCACTTGCTGGAATGCCTGCAGGGTTTGGACAAGGCCAGGCACTGCAGCCAACCCCAAACTGCGGCCAGGGGTTGCCTGCCTGCAGGAGTTTGGTTGCAGCGCCTGGTCACAAGCCCCACTGCCAACGCCCCTCACCCGCAGGGGGGTAGTGGTAAATAGTTAACTTAACGGCTGTGCACAGTGGGATGCTGGCCACGGAGGTATCAAAATAAGATATTAATAAAAAAATAGAAATTCACTCAAAAAAACAAAGGTTAAAGTGGACTTATACTTAAGTCTACTAATAATAGAAAAAGCACTGAAATTCAGTATTTATAGTTTTCTGAGCTAACTATAACTTGCACCCCAGCCATGCATTACTTATCACTTGATATACTATATCACTCATTTTAAACAGTTGTAATGCAGTCCAACAGACAAATTCTATATAGCAAAGAATGTTTATAAGGTATAGATGTTTATTTTCATATTTTTGCAGTAAATTTTGATGTTTTGTAGAATAATGAATAAAGTAGAAATAGTGGTGTCCCCACTTAGAGGTGGTTTATGGCACACTGGTATTATAAACATGGCTCTAAGGTTGTAGGTCTTTGTGCCCACCTCAAGTTTGTGTGTGGTGTATATTGCCAAACTGCAAATGGTTGTCCAAAGAGCATGTCAAAATGTGTCTTTTCAGAGGTAAATCCATACCTGTCAGCATCTTCTCTCAAAATTGTGGACCATGTGAAGCCATTACAATGGTGATCATGTTAAGGTGAAGAGAATACAAACTCATTTTTTCAGGGTGTTCAAGAATTGTAAATGTGGTGACCCCAATAAAGTCTACAGTGACATTTTGGTTTTTAGCTGGGCGAATATCGGCAAAAAAAGAGGATAACATCTACCCAATCCAGTGCGTGTGATCACCACCCCCGCTGTGCATGGCCAGCAAGGGGTTGGTTGAGACGCTGGCCAGGCCCTGCGACCAACCCCCTCTCCTCCCCCGCCATAGCTGGCCAACCCGCCTCGGATCCACAACCTACACTTCATTTACTTCTTTTCATATTTTACCAGGACAGTGGTATTCCTGCAATACCGGAGGACAAGCTTCCCTCCCTTGGTACTACGGTGAAGCTTGCACAGTACCGCAGTACCATAGGGTTGAAAACTTGTGCTGCGGCTACCACTATAAGGCATGCTGGGTCCTGCACAGGTACCACAGTACCCACAGCATGGAGGAAAAGCATTTTTCTTCAGTTTTTAGCCCCATGTGGGGCCCTCTGGGTTCCCCCACAAGTGCTAGGGGGTATGGTGTCCCTACCCTGTTCCCTTATTATTTTTAAAGCAAATTGAGGACATGGGAACCGATGCCCTGAGTCCTGTAATGGCAGTTTCAACATTTTTATATGGTTGTTGGCCAGCCAATCAGATTGACAGGAGAAAAAGCTCCCTCAGGCGATCTAAAGGTCCTATTGTTTAAATTTTTGATATCGCAGGATGCCTACGGCATCAACAGTCCAGGTATACCTATTTTTAACCCCTTCATGAGCACCCTGAGCTCCTCTTTAAATGCAAATTTCTTGAAAACGGCTGAACGTGTTTACAAAAATCACAAAATGCGCACTTTCTGAGTAAAGTTATACTTTTTTTTGCCATATTTGATGTAAATCAGTTCAGCTGGTTTTTCTGTACTTGCGACAGTAGTTTCCTATGGGAATTAATATGGAAAATAAATGTTTTGTGCCCCCCCCCCTTTTTCTTGGCCCTGCATGGCGGATCACCCCGAAAAATTTCCAGGGAGCAGCTCAGATGGATGAACTTGTTTTGGAAAGTTTCGTGTAGATTCTGATGATCGAAGCATTAGTGTAGAGTCTGCATGGAACTTTCCAAATAAAAAAGTACATCCACTTTGGGTTCTTCAAAGCAAGTTTCATGCAGATCCATCAAGCTGTCACCTGAAAATATTGGGGGGGAGGGTAAAATGTTATATTTCGAATGTTAACTCTTCAATACAGAAAAACTAGCTGAACAGAACTGCACCAAACTTGGCTTTACTCAAGGAAGTGCCTCCTATTTAGCTTGGTGTAAATCTGTTCGGTAGGTTTTGAGAAATTAGCATTTAAACAGTGTTTTGGTCTGGGCATCAGGAGGTTACATTTTTGAGATCCCTGGACCGCTAATTTGCTGATCCTCCATGCATTGAAGAATTCAATTAAAAGAAAAATAGAGACCATTGGTCTAGAGAGTTTTATTTTCTGGCATACTTTGCAAATCCACGAGTCTGGCTGTGGAGTCGCCTGATCCACTATTCTTTGATTGGCTGGCTATCAAAGATTTTTTTTTGTGTGGCTACCATTACCCAACACAATGCACCGAGGGCCATGTTGGGAAAAAGAAAAATGGTGTGGGGGGGGGGGGGGGTGGGGAGAGGGGGCAGGGTAAAAGTACTCTGACTCCTAAACCCATGTCTGGGGTGCCCAATAGGATCTCCCATACAGGGAAAAAGTAATTATCCCCCCAAATTGTTTTTATTGGATTTACGAATCACAAGGTTTGCACATCCTGGGTCCTCCGTGTGTCCTGCAGACCCTCCTGGGTCTCAGAACTCGCTAATCCTGGAAAAATAAATCATTCAGTGCACTAATGCTGGAATAGGGCAATGGCCACGCCTGAGTTTGGCTGCAATGGGCAGGGTGAGAGTAAGTCCAGGGCCTGTTGTCAATTCCTTACTGCACATGGGTGAAGGCTGGGTGCAGCTGTGGATGGCTTTTGGCAAAGGGTTAGTTGGAGAGTCTGGTCTCTGGTGAGGCCCTTTGGCAAACCTCTGCTGTGCATCGCAAAGAAACCGCCCAACGAGGGAAGACTTCCCAAGGATGGTTGGGTGAAGGGAACTCATGGATGTGGTGGTATGTGTTAAAAAAACCTCCCCAAAACGTTTTGAAAAAACAAAGGTTAAAGTGATGTACTGGTCATCTTTGGTTAGAATAACTCAACATATGTTCTCAAATTCTTCAGAAATTCACATAAAACCACAGTAAACATGTAGCTACGGTTATGAATTAAAACCATAAAACCACTGAAATTCCCAGGTTACCGTTACCGTTGCCAGCACAGCACATAGATTGCCCAAAAGCCATGCATACTCGCCCACCAAATGCAATGGTTATAACTTCACAATATGTATACCAATGGATAACATCTAAAAGCAAAATGTAATTAAACTACAACTCACAATCAAAACAATTAATTCATATTTGCCTCTGTCAAAGTGGTAATGTGATACGTAATCTCATCAGTAAGATAATTTGCACCATTTGTAATTGCATCACTTTAATTAAGGGTGAGGTCATGAATATTGCATTTGGTGTGTGCTTTATGATGTGCGAGTTGTGGATTGTGCTCCTAATAATAACTTTCAAATCTTTGCTGTTTTTCGGTTTTAATTTGTAACCATAACTGTACTTTAGCTGTGTTTTTTTTAGGTGAATATATATGGAACTTGGGCAGTTAGCTCCCCTCCAAATAAACACTTTCACATAAACATTAGAAGAAACATGTAGCACCCTAAGTTTTATCACAGATTGCCGAGCACACTGATGGAGTAACACAGGACAGAAAAAGTTGAACAGAAGTAGGAAGGCAAAGCTCGCCTTGCCATGCGAAGACTTTGATGCCTACATTTATTATGCCTTAGCCAACATTGGCATTCTCATTGACGCTCTCCATTTCAGTGTAAAGAAAAATGTGCAAAGAGATGGGTGAGAGTGAAAAGTTGAGGGGAGTTCACTGGCGCCATCACTCTCACCAATACACAAAACGGCTAGTTCTCAGTCTGGCGCTTCTACAGCGGCATGCTAGCAATGACCATGCTCCACTCCATAGAACTAGATCATCATTAGCACATGAGGCTATCAAATGATTTTTGGACAATCTGAAACTAGCCAAACTAAAGCTCCGACACGCAGAGAGGAAATGGCGGTCGAAGTACTCGCCAGACCTTAAATTATATATATTTAACAACTTAAAACTTATAAAACTCTCTTAAGGCTAACTAAAGTGAGCTTTTTTACAAGCAAAATCATGAATGCCTCTAATAAATCTAAAGAGATATTTAAGATTGTTTCAGATCTGTCCAACCCAGATAGAGTCACTCTGTCAGTCATTCCTACCCAAAATCTGTGTGACTCTCTCAATGCCTTCTTCGTGAACAAAATCGAGGCTATTAAAAATAGCATTCCTCCCGGCCCCTTACACAATAACTTACCATCAGGCGATGGAAATAGTCACACGATCTCTTGCTTTCCACACATATCGCAAGAGGATCTAGTCAACTTACTGAAAAAAAATCAAGTCGGGTTCACCAAACGATATTTGCCCCCTGAAGGTCCTAAGGGCGTTATGTACCCGCTTCTCAGACCTTGTACTGTCACTCCTTAATCAGTCCATCAATTCTGGGCTGGTTCCCAGATCTTTTAAGAGAGCGATTATTGTTCCTATTCTAAAGAAAGCGGGAGCAGATCCCACGGATATGAAGACCTTTTGCCCTGTCTCCCTCCTACCATATTTGGCAAATTACTTGAGGCCCATGTAGTTCGCCATCTCTGCTCTTTTATAGAAGAGTCAGAGTTCCTGGACTCAAGTCAGGCAGGATTTAGGCCGGCACACTCCACAGAGGCAGTTATTACGTCAGTTGTAGGTGACATGCGTAAGGAAGCTGATAACGGCAATACTCAAGCCTTGGTGTTACGGGACCTGTCTGCGGCTTTTGATATGGTCGACCATATTATCTTGGCTGACCGGGTCACGGCCGCAGGTCTTCGGGATTCAGCCTTGAACTGGATCATTTCTTTTTTGAGTGAGCGATCTCAATCGGTTAGGCTACCCCCGTTTGTTTCAATAGAGATACAACTGAACTGCGGGGTACCACAAGGTTCCTCTCTTTCTCCTCACCTTTTCAATATCTATATCCGCCCATTGGTCAATTCCCTTAAGAACAAGGAAATAAACATTTTCAACTATGCAGACGATATGCAATTGCTATTCACTATCAACGATAGCCCCGCGTCTAGACAACAATTCCAGGACACCATGCTGTCCATACGGGATTGAATGAACGGTAATTATTTGAAGTTGAACTCTGACAAAACAGAGATAGCACCAAATTGCCTTCCTGAGATTTCAGCTCTTTGTTTACTTGTCAAGCACTTAAATCACTAAAACTCGTGTGCATGTGTTTGTGTCATTTCGATATGAAGTCCCCCCCAACATCACAACATATCTATCTCCATCATACAGATGTGGTACATCCCATTGAATTTGTTTTGCTAGGGCGACGAGAGGTTGGTCCATTGAAACAATAGGTGTTTGTCCTGGATTGAGATAGTGAACACTCTTTAATGACTTTCATGCAATGCAAAAGCACCTCATCATTGCTCGTTACACATATTGACAGAAATAATACCGAACAAACACATTTTTTATTTATTTGCATATCTCTGAAACTCCAAGCTCCTGCAATCAGCGTCTGGGCACCCTGTCACAGTTTAAGTGGTCCAGAAATTAAATATGCATAAGTACACATAGACGTACAGATAAACAGATAAATTGATTAGTCAATGTGTTCCAGTGTATTCTAGAGATAGTATCACAATAAAAAGAAACACTACTTTCGATTTAGAGGTGCGGTTTAAAATTGACCCAACTTTCGAGTCGTAGAGACAGAAAAGTAGGCATTAAGGGAGATCAACTGGGGTCCTGTTACATCTTGCAGACATGTCCACCTGGGCAGTGGACATTTTGAAGGATAGAAGATACGCGAGTCCTGCTTGCAGTGCATACTTAATATGTATTTATATATTTTGGGTATTTGATGGCCAATGAGCACAGCATCAGAAAGAACTGTACAAAGAACTGCTTTATTGCAGGAAGGATACCTCAAACACAGGGCACTGTATATAGGGCAGGCTGATGTGTGCCGGTCAAATTGACAAATGCTGCATACTCTGCCAATGTGCACTTCAGAGAAGCCTGTGTGATCTGTGAGCACCTTGAACTGGAGATTGGGATCACACCACCTTTTTTCTGTCTCGCTACAGACACTTCCAGCTGGCTGTCACAGACAGCATTGCATACAGTATTTCGCAGAGTCAACCCTTCATTATGATTAGATGGCTTACTTGTCAATCACAGTCCTCTTTGGTTCATTAGTGGCTTTCCTCCCTACTCACTGTTTGTCCCTCCCGGGGCACATAGATCTTTCACCCTAGCTTTTGATTGGCTAGGTTGTAGCCTTCCACTGTAGATGTCCTGGAAAAAAAAAAAAAAAAAAATATATATATATATATATATATATTCATTCATTCATTCATTCATTACACTACTTGTTTAGCTCTCCCGGGAATGCATGTCTCTGGTTTCAGAGCATGCTCGTGTTCTTTACTTTAATTCCCTTGACTCCTCTTTCTCTCCTTCCCAGCCTTACATGACCGCATGCCAGGTGCTGGATGGTGGCCTGTCTTGAAATCCTAGCACCTTCCCTCCAGATGATCCTCTGGGACGCACCACATGCCAAAAAGCAGCCTTGGTGATGCCTTTAATGATTCCCTGGCAGCAGCAGCTATTGACTCTGCTAATGCCGTCAGAGTTAAAAGCTTTTAAGCCCCATCAGCATTGGCAAAGCCAGTAGCAGCATCCAGCCATCTCAAAAGTATTGAACACAATGAAAACGTTATTTTCTACACTTTCAAGATGGCTGCAATGCTGCATTACACAATTAGCCTGATTCACAAAGCATCTCCGAACTCGTGGCGGAGGCCCCGCAGTAGTGGGCGAGTCTCCGCACTCAGGGCGGTACCTCCGCAATGAGAATGCTCATTGTGGAGATTCCGCCAGAGTGCAAAGACTCCCCCAAGACTGCGGGGCCTCCACCACAAGTGCGGAGGCCCTTTGTCAATCAGACCCTATTTGTATTGCATCGTAAAGTTGTGACAATGTATGAGATGACATAACATATGTTGCGTCACTCAACACAGTAGTCATCTTGAAACTTTGGTACACCATGCTTTCATTGCTTTCTTTTAACATAGCGGCTTGGGCATTGGCAAAGCTGATCACATTGCTCACTAGACATTGGCAAGCGAGACCGAGTGGCTCTGCCAATGCTTATTAAAATTGGTTCAACATTAATTCCAAGAAGTGACTGTCACACCATTTGTCATTGTTGTGTTTGTGGCTTAGGCACATGTCTTTCCCTAGAAATGTCTTTCCCTAGAAATGTCTTTACCTAGAAATGTCTTCCTAGGCAAACAAGAATGATTTCCTTTGAAAACAATTGTTCTAACTTTGCAAAAAAACATTTATTTTTTTAATGTCTGAATGGTGTTATTCTTTGAGTTTCGGAAGATTGGAGTGCTGTGCTCACGACAGGTTTCATTTCATTTACAAATCTCACACATCTGTCAGATATTAAAAGAAACCTTTTATTCCAGCTACTCTTCCGACACACTTTGGACATTCCCAATCTTAGTTTAAAGTAGCACAGACAGGAACTGACTTAAGTTTTTTTCGGTAAAAAACATAAATCAAGCTACGTGAGTAAATTGTATTATTTGTGATTACTAGTGGGCACAGCAGACCACAAGCCTTCCACAGGAGAGGCAGGCAGTTAGTGGGTGACTGAGGTGTCCAATGGATCTAATGCTTGCTCACTGATCCTGCTACCTCCAATGCTTGTAATGGTTATGTTAAATACACTGACTTAGGTATACATGGCAAAGGCAAAAATCATCATATGAAAGGAGATAACTGAATAGATCTGGAAATATGCATGAGTGTTGTCAGATGTTATGTAAAAAAACCCTGAGAAATAAACTAGAACTCGTAAAGAAGTGCAAGATATTGAAATAATAAAAGTGTAAGTAGGTGCTTTCAGCAGTGAGCTTATGAATACTTACCTTTTCAAGGCAAACTACTGCTGGCTAAAAAGCTATTAGTGCTTCAGGACACTGATATTCAATACTGCATGGAGACGTTGATTTTCATAACTGTCTGGGACTGTTGGCATTCGTTACCGACTCAGGCCATTTTGGCTTATGACTGCATGGGACCATAGATATGCATTAATCCCTGTGGCCAGCACATGTGCCTGGATATTTTTTGTGTGTGTGTGATGTGTGAGATGTGTACATTAATAATCAATTATCAAATCTTTTGGCTGTGCCAATGCTTCTTTAACATACTTCTTTGTTACGACCCCTGAAAACCAACTCAAACACATTTCAATACTCCATATTGCTGTCATATTTTAAATAAATCGGGGATGGCTTGTCGCCCAAAAAATAGAGGAGTTATCCTTTGTGTAATTGTCCCTTTATATAGATATCACTGTAAAAAGACAAAATAACTGACAAAGATAAGATGATATGTACACACTGTTGTATCCCAGGAGGAGTTGGGTACTCTTGGGTTGGTGGACCTTACTTTCGACCCTCTAACACAATCCCTAGTCAATAACTACCTGGGATTGCCTATCGGATAATATAGCTTAACAATGTTCTGCCTCTGTGACTATATCTGTAGTTCCAGCAATACACGCCCAAGAGGCATCTGGTATTTAAAATTATGGTTTGAATTTGATTTGTCAAAATGGCAACTCATGCTGCTCATACTATTGAGGATAAGAGTACATAAAGTGATATACACTGCTTCCAGTGAAGCACAATGAAAGAATCATCAAATAAAGTAACCTATGTTGATGCTTTTCTACAATACAAATTGTTTAAGCATTTATGATTATATGTCTGAGTGTTCTGACAATTTTCTTTTTCTTATTATAAATAGGCCATTCTCTTCCGGAATGTACACATTGTCATCGTAAATTTATGGACAGAGCGCAACTTAGAAAACATTTAAGATCTCATACAGGTAACATTTTCATATGCCCAGAAGAGGTAATTAAAAATGTATCTATGTAGAATATATATTTTGATCCCACTTGTCAACGGATTACTAGGCTTAGAAATACATACCTATAATGAAAAAAAGCATGTAATTGAAGGAATATTGCAATTCAATGTTTGTTGTAGTTAACAAGGAGCAGAAAGATGTCCACTTTGCAGCTTGTAAGTACATTCATAAACTTTGTTTTTTCATTGTGGCTTATATTTATCTTTTGCTTTTTAGGATATCTGTTGGGGTTCAAAAGCTAACGCTGAATGTTGTACAGGCAGCTGTTTTGAATGACTGTAAAGCCATTCAAAATACTGCATGAACAATGAATACAGTGGGAAATCATAATGAAACCTACTGTTGAGAATCAGTGTTAATCAGATACATATTTAATCTAATTTAACTTTGCTGCTCACTGTCCAGTATGATATGACACTAGATGGAAAAACCAAATGCTAGATCAACAGACTGGATTCTGTAAGACAGATGCACATAATTAAACAAATATTTAATTTCTTTGTGGGGAAAATATGCATGACTCAAGGGTGTTTGACCCTGTCATAAACATACCACACCCTTCCCAAACCAGCTTTGAAACCTGATCCCTTTGTTCAAGGCCTCCTTGGTTACTAGTCTCCCCTAGCATGAAGATGTCATTTGCAAGCCAGAGGCCTCCAAAATAATGGAGAAGACTAGTCCCTTCCAGGCCCTGTGACCAAGCCCCGAAACACAGCCAACCCGTGGGCCCCCACCCCAGGCTGCTTATAGCCCCAGAGACCCCAACCTCCAAAGACTGGCAAACTTGCGGGGGAGGAGGGCATGTGTCCCTCTCCCTTGGTTGTTTTTGTCCCCGGGGACCCCATCATATTTATGGTGGAGGGGGGCACGCAGCCCCCTCTCTGAGCCAGGTTTCGCCTGGGGACCCCATCTCCCAGGACCCGGCCAAATATAATAAAGGGGATGGAGGCACGCAGCCCCCTCCCTGGGCCGATTTCGGCCCCGGGGCCCAGCTAATGACTAAAGGGGATGGGGGCTGTGCAGCCCCCTCCCTGTGCAGATATTGCCTCCGGGGACCCCATACCCCAGGGGCTGGCCATTAACTAAAGTGGGAGGGGGGCCGCGCCGGTTAATGATTAAAGGGGAGGGAGCCACTCTGCCTCCCTCCCTGGGCTGATTTCGACCCCATTCCCCGGGTCCCAGCCAAATTTAATAAGGGAGAGGGAGGCACACAGCCCTCTCCCCAGGCCGATTTCTTTCCCGGGGTCCCCATCCCCCAGGGCCCAGGCAATGACTAAAGGGGGCTGCGCGGCCCCCCTCCCTGGGCCGATTTTGCCCCCGGGACGTCATACCCCGGGGCCTAGCCATTAACTAAAGGGGGAGGGGGGCCGCACCAGCCAATGATTAAAGGAGGAGGGAGCCACGCGGCCTCCCTCCCTGTATTGACTATAATTTGCGTCTCAGCCATGCACAGCTTATGCTTATGGGTAATTAACACTGATGTCTGGTAAAATGTTTGCATAGACGCAGGCTTTACATAAACACCAGTGCATGCTAGAGTGCATTGCATTCACAGTGGCATGCATAAATGAGTCAGTTTCTTTTTTCTTTCAAATATAACGGTTTGCATTTACGTTTAGGCACATATTCTTAGAACTTGAATTGCTAGGGTTCACTGTCACTCATTATGGTTTGTTTTTGCATTATTATTTTTTGCTTTTCACTTTTTGAGGCACGGTAAAACAGTGAAGGCATGTTCGTTATCGGGGACAGTGTATTTTCATGTCCATGTAGTTAGTGACTAGTCGATATGGTATTACCACGTAAAGGTCTTTAGCATGTATTTAAGTTGGAGTTGCATGAAGAAATGGCGGCTCTGTTAACTTTTGCGATTCTCTTGTGGTCATTAGCCATGAGACCATGGTTAGTCGAGTTCCATATTAAAACATTGTGTTTATTGGGGCACATTGGCACTTTGGGCAGCACCTTTTTGATGCTATATGAGTAAACTTCACACGCAATACAGGGTTCTCACAATCTTGTACAACCATTGTATTTTGTTGTAGTGACCCCCTGAGGAAGGGTCTTCTGGCCCGAAATGCATTGTGTCTTGTGGAATTGTTGAAAGTTTCAAATTGAGCACATTGGCATACATGGCCATCTTCTGAAGGGATGAGATGTCATTGTTGATGGAGAAGGATAATACACATTGTTATGATGAATAAAATAAGATTTCTTAGCAATGAATATGTTGACATTTGATTTTGTATTTGTTTATTTAAAAACGAGAACCTACGGGTCGCAAAGTTGTGCATCTTGGGACTGGGGAGTGTGTTAATTTGCGAGACAGATTTAATTAGGGCGAGCTATTTTTAGGTCGTACTTGCCCTTTCTGGTGAGTAGGAAGACAAACTGACTTTTGACCTCGGTTTTTGAAAGCAGAGCAAATGTGACAAGTTAACAAGATTTAAAGGCATCTTTATTGCTCACAAAGTGAATGAGCAATAAAAATGCCTTTAAATCTTGTTAACTTGTCACATTTGCTCACAGAGGTCAAGTGCATTACAGTTAGGTCCAGTGGATTTTTTAAGTTACTAGACCTGCAGGTCTAGTAAAAATGTTTTGATTTTTCGAGCCCTGCAGCGACAGTTCAAATGACATAATTTATGATATCACTGATGACATCATCCAAGCTTCTGTTGTACACATTGCTCTAAAAACGGGTATTGCATTAGAGCTATGAAAGTAATTGCAAATCAGCTCAGAATAATATGAAGCATCATTACTGCTATCATACAAAACCTCCATAGGTAAAGCAAGCTTGTGTTATGTGCAACATTGACCCTATACCATACACTTCATGGTTGACTATGAACCATAGATGAAAGGGTAACCTATCCTGTACACGGAGTTAAATCTGCATACAGCTGTTCTGGGAAAACCAAGTTCCTCCAGATACTGAAGCCCAGTTACATAACTAATGCCTCACTACGGACAGTCTTTACCTGTATCAAACCCCTGACAGTCACTGAACCTACATTGAGAAATGAAGTGGATATGAGTAGAAAAGGGAGTACTGTTAACACTGTTTACTTTCTTGGAGAGTTTACTTTGTACCACACTGTTTGTAGACAATGAAACTCTAATGAGAAATACATCACAGAGTAGTAAAAAGTATCTACTGTGAACAGTATTCATTTAAAATAACCAAGGTCTGAAGGTGCTAAAGATCATACTACCTGCAGCCTTCATACTATGGTGAAAACTTTACAGATGATTCTGTCTAATAACTCAAGGCTGCTTACAATACTTAGTATCTACTACGTAGAATCTTTGCCCAGTTGGACACATTTTTTGCAGAGCCAAAAACGTGTGTGAACATAGTGAACACAAGTGGTCAACTGTCACCTGCACACAGAGTTACTCTTCAAAACATAGAGTTATAACGTGTTCATTAATTCTACACACCTATGATGCATTAGCAGCACATGCATCTTGTAAACACTTACACAGTTTAGCTGGACACGGGCTGTACAAAATTAGGTAGAAAAGTAATATGGTAGCTGTTAGAAAAGGGGGTCTCTAGTTGGCAGAGGTAGGTACCTGTGTCCAAATAGGGACCCTTGCTTCTAGTCAGGGAAAGGGGGATACACTCCTAAAATAACCCCTGCTCACCCCCTTTGGTAGCTTGGCACGAGCAGACAGGCTTATCTCAGAGGCAGTGTGTAAAGCATTTGTGAACACATACAGTAACACAGTGAAAACACTACAAATGGACACCACACCAGTTTAGAAAAATAAGTAATCTTTATCTAAACCCAAAACAAGACCAAACGACAAAAATCCACAATAGAGTATCAAAAATATCCTTAACAATAGGTTATTCACTTAAATAAAGTTCCTGGCAACAAATAACTCCACCTGGAGTTATTACGACGTCGTGACAGATAAAAATCTCAAAGTACGGCGCCAACCGCGAGGTGCGCGGCGTCGGGCCCGGAGTCAAGCAGACCCACACAGAACAGTACCTGGAATAGATGAAAACAAAGACGGTGCACGGCGTCGGGGAGGTGATGCTTCGTTGGGGTCTGCGGCGTCGGTTCCTTACGACCCCAGGGGAGGTGATGCCTCTGCTCCTTACTGCAGGGGAGGTGAGACGTCGGTTCCTTACTGTGTCGGGGAGGTGACGTCACGAATGGCGGCGAGGCGTCGCTTCCTTACGACGGTGCGATGTCGATGGGTTCGGGAGTCACTCACGTCGAGAATCAGCTCCGCGTTGATGAAGCACCGGCGTCGATGAAGTCGGGGGTGCGGTCCGAGTCGGGACGGTGCGTCGTGAACGTCACGAGCGGTGTCCTCTCCTCCGGTGCAGGCAGCGGCCTCGATGACGGCTTCGGAGTCGATGCGGCACGGCATCAGCAGGCGTCGGGCCTACGGTGCAAGTCGGGGCAGTGCATCGTGCTCTTCACGAGCGGTGCCCACAGCTTCGATGCAGGTTACGGCGTCGCTCGCCGGCGTCGGTGTTGAGGTTTCCTTCTGTAGCAGCTGAAACAGCAGTTCCAGATGCAGAGACACAGAAGGGATGAAGTCTTTGTGTTCCTGAGACTTCAGAACAGGAGGCAAGCTCAGTTTCAAGCCCTTGGAGGTCTTCTTCTTCAAGCAGGTGGCAAAGCAAACAGCAAAGTCCGTTTCTCCTTTCCTTGGCAGCAAGTAGCCACTGCAGGCCAACCCCCAAACAGCAAACAGCACAGGGGCAGTATTCCTCCTCAGCTTATCCGGATCTTCTCCTTGGCAAAGGTTTCTCTTAATTTCCCAGTAGTGATCTAAAAGTCTGGGGTCTGGGCCCCTCTTTTTATACTCCAAAATCCTTTGTTCTCTGAAGGCAGAGGGTGTCTGTACCCAGCCAAAACCAGTTCTGTCCTTACTGGTGCATCTTCCTGGCAGGAGGTGGAGACAGCATTGTTGAAGGCAGACCAGGCCCATTCAGGTGCAAAGGAAATCTCCTCCCCCTACTCTAAATGCAGCCTAGGTCTATTCAGTCCAGCCCTGGCTCATCAGACTTCTGGAGCCACTGCCCTTCTCCAGCCCCTGTCATCCAAAAGCCAGACATGCAATACACAAACTTAGCAGAGGCACACTGGATGGTTGGGCAAGAAAATACCTACTTTCTAAAAGTGGTATTTTCAAACACAGAATGTAAAAATCACCCTCACTAAAAGATGCATCTTAACATTCTGAGTTTAGGCATACTAAACTTTATTTTCCTATCTTGTTCCCAGGGTCAGTTATGTTTATAAGATGTTATAAACAAACTCCCCATTCTGGCCTATGGGAACAGACAGTCTTGCAATAGTGAAAAACGAAATTGGCTGTATTTCACTATCAGGACGTACCACACACATCAGGGAATGTCCTACCTTTCACATACAATGCACCCTGCCCACAGGGGTACCTTGGGCCTACCTTAGGGGTGACTAATATGTAGAAAAGGGAAGGTTTAGGGACTGGCAGTCCCAGACTGCACACAGGCTCTGCAATGGCAGGCCTGAGTCACATTTTACCAGCTGCTTCTGTGGGTGGCACAATCAGTGCTGCAGCCCACCAGCAGTATTTGATTTACAGGCCCTGGGCACACATAGTGCACTGTACTAGGGTCTGACAAGTAAACCAAATAAGCCAATCATGGAATCACTAATCCATAACAATACTTTACAAAAGGGAGCACTTGCACTTTGGCACTGAACAGCAATGACAGTGCCCAAAGCATCTAGACCAGCAAAAATGTAGTCCAACACACAGCAAAACACAGGAGGTAAAGGCAAAAAAATGGAAGGGAGGCCCACGCCAATGGTGCCAGGTCTAACAGTAGCTACCCAGCACTATGTAAACCATAAAATAAACTAGCACACTCATTGGATGATGTCATTAAAGATGTCATTTGAGATGTCATCAGTGATGTCATAAATGATATCATAGAACATTTCATGGGTAATGTAATATGTGAGGTCATAAGCAGTGCATGGTAGGTGTGCAAGTTATAGTTAGCTCTGCTAACTATAACTGGTTAATTTATGTGTTTTCACTGACCTATTCACCTAATTATAACGTTACTTTAACCTTAGTTTTTTTCCCCAGTTAATTTCTAGGATTTTGTTAACGTAAAGTAATATTTTATTATGTAAAGCCAACTCCCTGCTCACACAACCGACAAGATGGCCACAGGGGCTGGACCAGGCACTGCGGAAAAACTCCCACAGGGCCTTATGTTTTTTAAAGAGGAGGAGGGTCCCCAGGGCCTTTTAAAGGCTTGCGAGAGGGGGGGGGGGTGCAGCCCCCTCTCCTTTAATAAAGAAATCAGCCTCTGGAGATGGGGTCCCTGGGGCCTCTGTAGGCTTGCGGTGGGGAGTTGTGCTGCCCCATCCCCATGATTTCAGCCCCAGGGGTGCGCTCTTCTGGCCTACAATGCTTCAAGAAGCCCCCCCCCACCGTTATTGAATACGGCCCGGAGGTAGGTTGCCAGGGGCCTATAATTGAACAATGCTTCCCTGGCCACCATTCTTTTATCTGATTCCCATTGGAGTCCCGCGGAATGGCAGCAAAACATGCTGGGTTTTCTTTTCGGCCCTAAACTGGGGCCCCCCTCCCCCTATGGGGCAGGGGGTGCAAGTTCAGGATATGGGACTAAGTCCCCGAGTCCTGTAATGGCTTTCAGCAACATTTTTCTCATGTTTCTGGCAGCCAATCAGAGCGCATTCTCCCGCAGGAATCTGACTCCCTCTGGAGCGAGATGGCCCAAGGGAAACAAAGCTCTCTGGCCAATCAGAATGTTCCATTTTTAAATTGGCGCTCCCGTGAGTCTTGAGCCTATCATGGACCCAACCATCCATATATACAATTATGTTTGACCATTCATTTTTCAAAAACTACTGATCAGATTTACAGCAAATCACGGAAAGCACAATCCGCGGACCACGATCTAGCTTCCTGCCAAATTTGGTGTAATTCCGTTCAGCTGTTTTTGCTTTAGCTGTTCTTCAAGAAGTCTATGGAAAATGCATGGGGATTTTGCATTTTGGGCATCTCCCTTTTTTTCTCGGCCCCCGCTTGACAGATCACCCCGAAACTTTCTGAGCACAAACTAGTCAAACAGTAGCACCATTTTAAAGTTTCGTGGAGATTCATCGAACTGGGCCAAAGTTATTAGCAACACAAAAAATGCTTTTCTTATGAAAAAAATAATATATATTCCATAGGAAGCAGTTTTTGACTTGCCTATAACTTTGGCGTTGTTTGACCAATCTTGATGATATTTTCAAAAAAAGTGTCAAAGTAGGTTCTGTGTGTTACGGAAAGTTTGGGGGTGATCAGTGCAGTAGGGACCAAGGAATAGGGGCCCAAAATAAGGGTGCATTTGTAATGTTAATTCCCATAGGAACGCGTTGTCGAACATACATCCTGAACTGCTGGACGGAATTACTCCAGATTTGGCAGAAAGGTAGATGTTACGCAGATTGTGCTTTTTGTTATTTGGTGCAAATCCGTTCAGTAGTGTTTGAGAAATTTAAGAAGAAAAAGATAGATGTATCTGTGGTCGCGAAGCCTTCGCAAAAATAGACGAGCTCTGCAGGGAAATGTACTGCTCTGATTGGCTGCCAACACTTCAACCATTGCAGTTTGCTATGGCATGGCGGAAACACTGCTCCCTCCAAGCCATAGCAAACTCGGCTCTGCTTTCAGCAAGCGAGAGCAGAAAATGCTCTCGGTTGCTGAAAGCAGAGCATGTCTGTTTCCCTACCCGTTGTCAAGCCAGCAGGGAAACAGACAAATTGCTTTGAGATCCAAGGTGCTGCATGTCAGCAGCTCCCTGGGTCTAATTCCTAAAAAAAAGAAAAATTAAAAACGGCAAGTCACCGGACGACCAGCCTCCTTTCTCCACCACTCTGCAAACGTACCTCCTGGCACGCTGCAGGTTGGGGGATGAAGTCCCCTTGGCTGCTGACGGTCCTTACGGGCCAACAAGACCTCCTGTTACTTCCAGTAAGCCCCACACAGGGCACCTAGTGTACTACATTGGGACTGCGGGGGGAGCCTGAATGCCCCCACGGTCCCTGTCAGCTCCCCGCCTCCAGCAGGAGCCGGCATTTCACCCACACGTAGGAAGAGCCATAGAAGGTGGACCTGTGTGCCCCCCTACTTTGTAAGGGAGACCGCACTTGTTTTTTTGTTTTTTTAGTTATTGCCGAATTCCTGAATCCATTGGGATTTTCAGAAAGAAATGAATACAAATAAAATGCTTTTTTGCCTTGGCGGAGTCCTAGGGGGACCCCAGGACCAGGGTTAGGGGGTCAGGGTATTCCTACCCTGCCACCTTTTTTTTTTTTTTAAAGGTTTCTTTGTGGGACTCGGCTGAAGCCAAGTCTCAAGATGGCTGCCAACACTTCCTGGTTGAAGCATTGGCAGGCAGTCCCATATCAGCACGGGGACTGTCGGATGCCTGGAGGATCCGAGCCCCTAGATATACAATTTTGGTTTTCCTTTAATTTCTCAAAAACTACTGAACGGATTTACACCAAATAACAAAAAGCATGTTTTCTGGAGCAAGAGCAACCTTTCTGTCAAATTTGATATAATTCCTTCCATCAGTTCAGGCTGTAGTCCTGTTCAAAATCCTGACAAGAATTAACATGGAAAACACACTTTTTTTTATCCCCCCTTTGTCTCGTCCCCGCTTGACGGATCACCCTGATACTTTCCATACACAACTAGAATAACCAGTACACCTTTTTTTGAATATATAAATATATAATGTGTGTGTGTGTGTGTGTGTGTGTGTGTATATATATATTGTTAAATAACTTTATTCGGTATTACAACCATCAAAGCATCAACCAACAGCCCAAACATAAAAATGACAATAACAATACACAGATATATATACAATAGTAGCAGCAAAAATGTCCATGTTTAAAGTGCACAATGCTTCAGAATTAGATACAATAATAGCAGCAATATATGATATCTACTCTCAACGGTAAAAGACCCTGATGTAAAGTGCCGGATGGTTTAAAACTATATATAAAACTAGGCTACAAACAGTACCATAAAATCACACACCAAAATAAAACAATACAAGATAAAACAGTTCGTTAATATAAGTAAACGATTTTATATATATATATTTATATATATATAATGTATGTGTGTATAATATAATGTATGTGTGTATATACATATATATATGTGTTGTGCAGTATGATATGATGAAGAGGACCTTAACAAGGCCTCACTGTATTGAGACGCAAATTGTCTATGTTGCTGTCTATACTTGATTGTACCCTTACGTTTGCTACTTTTATTATTTTTTTATTTGAATATGATGATTATGATATGAGGGGTATAGTGCGTACACTGCCCACTTGGGCAGTACACGTGACAGCGGGTCTGTACATCCTGTCCACATAGTTTTGTTTTTTTGTAGAGCCAATACGGGCAACAGTGTCGTACTCCTTAAACATCAATCGGAATGTAATTGTGCTAGGGAGACATCATGGTGAGCTATGCCATAATGACAAATGTATGACTTTAATATGTTTGGAATTATGCAATGTATATCTGGGTTACTCTGGTGGCTGTTTTTTTTTTTTTTACATTATTTGAGTGAGCAAAATGGTGCAGAATATGTTGACAGAGGCAGTTCTCTGCCGAAACGCTCCCTTGTACGATTATTGCTGATGCCAAGCAATAAATCTATTTGCACACGCATCCAGATAGCCTGCCTTCCTTGTTGGACCTGGAAGAGTTGTGGAATATATATTTCTGTGGAATATATATATATATATCAAAACAAAACCCTTTCAGGCATAGAGTGACGAATAAATTATGCAAAAGCAGAGAACTCTGGGTAGTTCTCAAGTTTAGGTGGAAAGCAGCTCCAGTAAGAGCACTCTCAACACCAGCGTCACTCTAAATTTGCTCACCTCAAATGTCTGCTTTTCTATCAAAGTTTTTAAGCATAGGATTAGCGCAGTGCTATCCACGCCGAGATAGAAAGGGACAAAGTCTTTTGCCATTTATACAGCAAAGTCTTTAAGCATAGGATTAGCACAGTGCTATCCCTGCCGAGCTGTAAAATGGCCAAAGCCTTTTACCACTCCAGGCACAGTATTACAGCTTTGGATTGGTAAAATACCATCCAAGCCAACCTGAAATGAATAAAAGCAACCCCTGACACGTGTTTCGCTCTCGTTTGAGCTCTTCAGAGAGGTATAGCTTTGTCCAGACACAAGGGGGCACCCAGTACAAGTCAAAACAAAACCCTTTCAGGCATAGAGTGACGAATAAATTTGCAAAAACAGAAGCAGAGAACTCTGGGTAGTTCTCAAGTTTAGGTGGAAAGCAGCTCCAGTAAGAGCACTCTCAACACCAGCGTCACTCTAAATTTGCTCACCTCAAATGTCTGCTTTTCTATCAAAGTTTTTAAGCATAGGATTAGCGCACGTGTCAGGGGTTGCTTTTATTCATTTCAGGTTGGCTTGGATGGTATTTTACCAATCCAAAGCTGTAATACTGTGCCTGGAGTGGTAAAAGGCTTTGGCCATTTTACAGCTCGGCAGGGATAGCACTGTGCTAATCCTATGCTTAAAGACTTTGCTGTATAAATGGCAAAAGACTTTGTCCCTTTCTATCTCGGCGTGGATAGCACTGCGCTAATCCTATGCTTAAAAACTTTGATAGAAAAGCAGACATTTGAGGTGAGCAAATTTAGAGTGACGCTGGTGTTGAGAGTGCTCTTACTGGAGCTGCTTTCCACCTAAACTTGAGAACTACCCAGAGTTCTCTGCTTCTGTTTTTGTATATATATATATATATATATATATATACATACATACATACATACATACATACATACATACATACATACATACACATACACTCACACTCACTACCATCCTTGTGGGGACTATGTGTGAATACCTGCCTTGTTGGGACTAACCTTTCCCAATAACACTAATAACAGAAAAATGTTAAGAAAAAATTCATGATACAGGATCCTGCTTCAAATTTGCAAATATATTGTTATTTAATCGTGAGCACAGCACCATCCTTGTGGGGACTTGAACACGTGCTACCATCCTTGTGGGGACCTAGTCCGTAACATTATTTGTGACTGAATACAGTTGAAGGCACATGGCTAAATGTTTATTTTATCAACAATATACACAAACAACATTATAATCTATTCATATATGAATTGCTGCATATATACTAGGGGTATACATTAAAGACAGATTATGTTAATGTGCCAGAAAATATCATATCACGCTTAAAGAAAGACACTTAAAGCTGTATTTAACCTATTTATTACTGTTTAAATTTTAGGAGATAAGGGAACTAACACATAAAGAAATTAACATATGGAACTAAGGAATATGGTCAAGTGGAACCCAGAGCTTGATTAGCTGCTGACATTTTTGCCAAAATAGATGTTCAAGTCCCCACAGAGATGGTATGTTATTATAGCGATGTTTAAGTCCCCACAGAGATGGTGTTATTACAGTGTTGTTTAAGTCCCCACAAAGATAGTGTGTTATTATAGCGATGTTTAAGTCCCCACAGAGATAGTACATGAAGGTGATTGTGTTTAAGTCCTCATTAAAATAGGGCCCAATTCACAAAGGTAAACTTAGACAAAAAGTCTAACTTTACTACTTTTCAATATTCACAAAGCCCCATACAGAGAATGTGAAGCTGATGATGTTCAAGTCGAAGCAAACACAAGGAGATGATGTACAGAGCGCTGAAACTTTTCAGTCACTCACCCCAGTCACAGATCTGGGTTGAATCCATCATCGTTCTTTAGCTCACTTCGCCACCCCAGTTCAGACCCAGCTAAATGCAAATCAGTCTTCACCCTGTGCCTCATGGCACTCCCTGGTGCTGCAAGTCGAAACAGAGCTTGTGTTTAAATACAGGAATGCTCAAGTCCCCACAGAGATGGTATGTTTTTATAGTGATGTTCAAGTCCCCACAAAGATAGTGTTTTATTATAGTCTTTTCAAGCCCCCACAAAGATAGTGTGTTATTATAGCGATGTTTAAGTCCCCACAGAGATAGTGCATGAAGATGATTCTGTTTAAGTCCTCATTAAAATAGGGCCCGATTCACAAAGGTAAACTTAGACAAAAAATCTAACTTTTCTACTTTTCAGTTTCACAAATGTAAACTTAGACCAAAAGTCTAACTTTACTACTTTTCAGTATTCCAAAGCCCCATACAGAGAATGCGAAGCTGATGATGCTCAAACCAAAACAGAGCTTGTGTGTAATTACAGGAATGCTCAAGTCCACACAGAGATGGTGTGTGACTATAGTATTACCACAGTCGCCAAAGAGAATGTGTGTGATTATAGACATGCCCAGGTCCCCACAGAGATAGTGTGTTATTATAGACATGCCCAGGTCCCCACAGAGATAGTGTGTGATTATAGAGATGTTGAGGTCCCCACAGAGATAGTGTGTGATTATAGACATGCCCAGGTCCCCACAGAGATAGTGTGTGATTATAGAGATGTCGAGGTCTCCACAGAGATAGTGTGTGATTATAGACATGCCCAGGTCCCCACAGATATAGTGTGTGATTTTAGAGATGTCGAGGTCCCCACAGAGATGGTGTGTGATTATAGACATGCCCAGGTCCCCACAGAGATAGTGTGTGATTATAGAGATGTCCAGGTCCCCACAGAGATGGTGTGTGACTATAGTATTACCACGGTTGCCAAAGAGAATGTGTGTGATCATAGACATTTTGAGAAATACATATTCATGCTGAATCATTGAAAATTAGGTGGAAGAGTTGTGTAATGTTGGGCCAAGGAAGTTAAGACCGAGGCAGGTTCAGATTGATGCTTTGTCAAAGACAAATGTACCATTATCTTTGTCCCAAATACTCAAAGTCCGTTTTTACCCTTTTAAGATGTACTCCACTCATGGATATTCTCCTGGTATGATTTTTGCAGATTGATGATTATATAATCTGTTTTGGAGGAGTTTGTCCCCAGTCTACACTCTATGCAGATCAGAAAAAAGTATTCAATTAAAAGTTGTAACCGTCTGAGGGTTTTTGAGGCAATGTATTGGAGATGCATTAGCACGAACTATGCAACTAGATCATATAAATAAAAGGAAAAGAATGGAGTAAGCATGTATCCCTGCCACACCCCTTTATACATGGTGATGCATTCTGCCAGTTAACCCTGACTAGCCCTCCACACCTGGGCATAACTGTCATTGAGTAAGCAGATTAATGTTGTTAATATGTTACTAGGGACCCCCATCCTCTTCAAAACTGACCAGAGTTTTGTTCGTGGGACTAGCTCAAATGCAGGTTTTAGATTCACAAACGCTACACCACCCTATTATACTCTGCAACACATCACTCCACTCTACAACACTCTTCTCTACACTATGACATTCTACACTTGTCCACTATACAACACTCTACTCCACTGCTACACCCTACTCCTCTCTATGCCACTCTACGACACTCTACTCCACTCTATGCCACTATACAAAACTATACTCCACTCTACAACACTCTATACAACTCCAGCTAGGCCACTCCACACCACTTTACTTCACTGTACTCAATGAGACACTATTGCACTCTACTCCATTGTACTTCACTACTCCACTCTACGCCACTATATGTCGCTCCACTCGACGACACTCTATGCCACTTTACTCTACCACAAAGTATGACACTCTACTCCACTGTAGCCACTCCACTCTACAGCACTCTCCTCCAATATATGCCACTTCACACTACCACACTATACAACACTCCACTCTACAGCACCACACTTTGTCACTCCACTCTATGACAGTCCACTGTATGAAACTCTCCT
The DNA here is from genome assembly GCA_963921515.1 of Calotriton arnoldi. Lineage (NCBI taxonomy): Eukaryota > Metazoa > Chordata > Amphibia > Caudata > Salamandridae > Calotriton > Calotriton arnoldi. The sequence goes on from CAWUFW010012725.1 coordinate 284,268, forward strand.
GCACTCTACTCAACACTACTCTACTCTACACCACTCCACTCTATGCCACTTCACTCTATGCCACTTCACGCCCCTAAACCGTATGCCATGCCACTCTATAACACGCCACTCTACTATATGGCAGACCACTCTACTCTACACAGCTCCACTCTACTCTGACACACCAATGCACTCTACTCCACTTCTCTCTACTCTACAACACACCCCTCCACTCAATCTACTCCACTCTGTCACTCCACTCTATGCCACTTCACTGTACACTATTCCACTCTACGCCACTCCACTCTAGTCCACACTACCACACTGTACGACACGCAACTCTATGGCGCAACACTCCACTCTAATGTACGACATGCCACTCCACTCTTCTCTACGGCATGCCACTCTACGCCACTCCACTCTAAACCTCTACGTTACACGCCACTCTACGCCACTCCACTGTTCACCACTCCACTGTACGCCACTCCACTGTACGCTATTCCACTCTTGCCACTCTACTCTACCCCATTCTACTCTATGTCACACCACTGTATGCCACTCCACTCGATACCACTCTACTCCACTGCATGCCACTCCACTCTACAACGCCCCACTCAAGGACACTCCATTGTACGACAGTCCACTGTATAACACTCTCCTCCAATCTACTCTACGCCACAGTGGCACCAGAGATGAAGGAGGTGAAAATCTCCCTGCAGTCTAGTCCAAGTCCAAGCATGGAGCATAAGGAAGCAGCTATGATTAGTGCAGCAGGTACAGTGACACTGGGCAGAGGCAGGGTGAAGAGCCAAAAAAAGCCTGATCTTGACATAAGGAATTAGGGCGCTGCTACTGTATTGTATTGTACAGTGATTCATGTGGGGTGCCGAAGCACATTTTTGGACAGGTAGCATGCTACCCCATGAGGGAGTGTGGGGTTGGCAGAGGATGTATTTATTATCATTCTATGTAGGAAGTGTTTTGATTTCATGGATGAGTGACCAAAGAGGTGCTCTTTTCTTGTCTTGGGGCATAGTGCGTATGAACGGAGCACGATCCGTGAGAGATTGGCACGCTAATTATAATATAGTTATAACTAAAATAAATAGGCAGCACTCGCCTAGTCAGATGGACAGCAGGGTGATGTGTGCAAATACACTATAGGGATAACCAGAGAAGGCCTAGTAATCCTTTTGGCAACATCTGCAAGGCAGAGATCCTGTCAAGTGTGTAAAATGATAGCGTGTACACAATTTGCTTAGTTTGTTTTTGTTTAATTATGCAAAAGTTCAGGAAAATTATGCGAAATCACATAAAATTACGCAAATGCAAAATACATCATTTAGTGCTATATTTGAGCATGAAATGAGTTTTGCAATTTTGCAGTAAAAACATAGCACGAAAAAACATAAGTGGCATAAGGAAAAGGCTCTCATGTTCTGGACATTTGTATTAGTCCCATGCATTTGCGATAAACTTTTGCCATAAATGCCACATAGTTATGTGAGGTGGCACTGGAATTTGTATAACAAGTGTATCATGAAATTCTAGAAATTACATGACTCAAGCAGCTTAATTTAAATTTCAACCGGGTCTCAATATTATTCCAAATGGTAATGATGGGAGTTGGTGCTATGAGAAGTAGCCATGCACCTTTTTTTTTTTTAAAGGCAGAGATACTGCCTACTAATGTACAATTATATGTCATTGACGATAGAGAAGAACACCATGAGATGTGAAAAAACAGTCCATTAAAAGACTTTTAACTAAAAGAAATGCTGCTGACGCGGGGATCTTACGTCGGGTATGTTAAGAAAAAGAAGACAATTAGACTTTCAGGATCTGCTTATAAAAACACACAAACATTAGCAGGCAGGCAGTCGATATTTCAAGTCAAAGCTATAGGTTTTCCTTTTGCTTCTGTAAAACAGTTATGTCATCAAAGCGCAACATAAATGTGTTTTTTTTAGCCATTTGCCTATTCACATAAGTTATAGAATGATAATAATGGACTAAAGACTTCAGGAGCCCACTTCCGCTCTATTAGTTGGGCTGTCACACTTGAGCGGCCGGATTGTAACTCCTAAAAATAATATTATAGCCATTGTACGATGTTGTGCAGTATGTGTAACAGTAATGTGGAACTATTTTTCAAAACCACTGCTGATTTTTGTGTGTTTAATTGATAAATAAGGATAAAAATTTTTTTTAAACGGTTGCAGCTTTGAAAATGTTTATTTTTCACTGCAAAATATGCAATGCATTTAAGCTTGTGTGCTGTGGGAATGTAAGAGTTTGATAAGTGAGTGCGGTTCATAGAAATCTACAGACACAGGTGCCAGGAGGTCAAAGCAGCTCGGCTGGAGCTGGGAGTGTCAAGGTTAGGCTGTTGTAGGGATTCTGCACATACACAGAGCTATGCACAGGATAATAGGACCTCGGAATATAGTGGTGAGCCAACCATACACCTTAGCACCTAACACCCCAATCCGACTAGCCTTAGCGTCTCATTAGCAACAATGCTACCAATGATTAGACAACCCAGAACACGGTATCTCTCTCTCTCTCTCTCTCAGGAGTCGCAGGAGCAAGAACACCCTTTCATAACTCACTCATACCTGTCCACAACGTGCGGAAGAAGAGACACTGTATAGTTTAAAATGTTTATTTCAACTACCGTGCTCTAAGATACAGTACACGTGCCAGTACTATCAGCATAATGCATAAGGATAATATAAGCAGCATAGTTACAACTCCATAGAATACAAACGGGGAAAGCATTTCATAAAGCAGTGGATATATGGCAAAATGACAATACCACCCTCCCGTGCTAGTTGCTAGTTTATTATAAAAACAGAAGACCTCTGGGCTTTGTCGAGCGAACCCCCATACCTCAATATCTAGATGTAAGGTTTACATCATCAGACAAGCACAGCTCTTCTCTCTGGAAAGGTTTGTCTCCAAGTGTGTCTAACAGTGAAAATCACAATATTAAAAGCACACGAATTTCTCCAGGGCAGCGGTACATAGTGTTATGTCTAAGTGCGAGGGACTGGCCAAATCAGTAGGAACAAGGGACGTTGTTTTTCGACCTTGTACATGGTGTGCAGACGTAGCCCAAAGGGAACAGGAGAAAAGGTGAAAGACAGAAATGCAGACAGTGCTAAAATAGCCGGGCAGAAGCAGAGGCTGGAAAAACAATGGCACAAAGTAACGTGCGCAAAAAGGCCTCATGGCAGCCAGGCCTAAGTCAACGTAGCAAGGCAGACCAGGAGGCCACAAACCATACGACAAGGCCCTTTGTCATTCAGGGCAGCCCGGGAGAGTGCTTATTCGCACCTTTTCCTCAGCCGCTGTAATGACAATGGAAGCCCTCACCTGCATATCAACAGGAGGGGGAAGGGACTGTCTCAGAGGATGGGACAGGGAATAGCGCTTTTTTTCTCTTTGAAAGTGTAATGTCTTGGGTATGGAGTAACAGGAAAGGGGCTCCTATTCTTAAGCTAGAGGCGAAGGTGCATTTCAGCACATTGAAAGTTATTTGTGGAAATTGCTTTTAAAGATGTCTGTAACCATGTTTGAGGAGAATAATTAAGAGCGCATCTCTAGCAAAACAAAAGATGTCATTTTAAATCTGAAAATATTTTATACAATCTCAACTCTCATTACTTTGAAAGGGTATGTCTGAAAAACACACACGTTGAACAGTTTTGGATGTGCTTGCGCTTTTAATATTATTGAGCCACATTACGTGTAATTGTTTGCCTATCATCCCATAATTTGGTCAAGTCGGTTTCTGTTTAGAAATATCGATTTACATGGGGTCTAAATCTTGGGCTATTAAGTCACATACAAATATGTGCAATATACTTAGCCCACGAACTAATACTGCACAATTTGCGCAATATATATAGCCCGTAAGCATATATGTACCTTTTTCTCAGTGTGAAATTCTGACAGCTATTGCCTCATTTTTAGGGCCTCTGTAGTTTTCATTCAGTCTCAAACAGGTGTTTGCGCTTGAATCGGCATTATAAATTGAATGTACAGTTCGCACTGACTATTGACTTCTCTGTACATATTTCACTGGCTTAAACATGGTGAAAGTGTTGCAGCTCAGAATGAGAGAAAACATATTATTACCATGCTATTCTCTTTTCCAACCCGCGGATCTCGCAATAGGGAGGTAATACTGCACTGTGAACCCAGTGTAGTCTTTATTTGCCCGGATATTATTCGCTACCAGATTTACTGCAGGCCTCAAAATGAGGGCCTCATGGGCATAGTAAAAGAAGCATTGACAAAGCCAATATGATCAGTTACTTTTACAGAAATTATTGTGCTTAATTGGCAAGTTAAGTTTGTGCATGAGTGTGAAACTACTACTAAGTACTGCGGGGGGGGGTGCATTCTCTTGTTGCAGTTCTAACAGGGGGTGAATGATGCGGGTGCACAGACTCAAAAGAAAGAGCAGGCTTGGAGCATAAGTTCTAAGAATAGCTCATGAGCTTCTGTAGCCGGCTCACTGTTCTTTGTAAAGTGACCACAAAAGATACAAGTTAAGCACAGACAAAGCCGATAGTTTTGGCTTTTCTAAAGGAATGTCTATTGAGGTGTTCATACTATGGGGCATGTAAGCGAGGAAAACATGCATGCTGGGTCATTAATATATTGGCACAGTTACTTAGGCTTGTAACCAACAGTCTATAGAGATTCCTTATACATTCGGTACACAAAGGTTACCTAAAAATGTGCTTACAAGCTGTACAGAGACCCACAATATGTGCAGTCCATCAGCACAGGCCACAGACCCCACGGTGAGTACGGACCACTGAAAATGACAATTGTGAGACCCCTGATATGTACACCTCAACTGCAAAGTCACGAAGAAAGAGAGGCACCCACAGCAATGTATAATTTGTAGTAGTGCTTCTTTACGCTCTGGTGGTATATAAAAAGGCAATATTACCTATAGAAGTGGCAGTATTATGGTTCCTATATCATGAGCTTATATTACAGAGAAATATAAACATTCCTATTGTGTGTCTGTTTCTTTTAAAAGGGCTGTCAAATTGCCAACTGTTTTTACTGATCATATATGACTTTCTCTAAAATATCAAAAGAGGGGGCAACATAATCGGAGTAAGAGAAGCAAGGGACACATGGTGTTATTAAGAGCTCAGTTTGTTGCCTGTCTTGTATTGGAGGGCACTATGCAGAGTTGAAAGGGTCTTATTTATAGTATGGCTGATATGACAGATGCAGCGCAGCAGATGGATGTGAAGAGCCCAATGCAACCTACTTCCAGGACTCAGAAGGCTAAGGATCAAAGTGCAAACTGGTTAGGAAAGAGCACTGGGGCAAATCTATTGTTATTGCAGCAGGCACAGTGGCACCAGGGCTGAAGGAGGTAAAGAGCCGAGTGAAGCCTGCTCGATGACCATGCACGGAGCATAAGCAGGGCCACTGGAATTATGTGGCAGGGTTGAGTAAATTATGTGGCAAGAAAAGACAACTTATGCGGCAATATGTGTCACATTTTCGGATAGTATTACTTCATTATTTTGTCATTCTTAAACTTGTTAAGACCGTCTGGGCATTTTTAGTAACTTTTGAACCGTTTGAGCCGGAAACAGCATTTTTTTGTTAAAAATCTGCAGATTATGCAACATGATGGATTATGTGGCAAATGCAGCAAATTTATAATTGTATGAAAATCGCCGCAGCGGCACAATTGCATAATTCCAGTGGGCCTGAGCTATCATTAGCGTAGCAGGTGCAGTGGAACTGGGAAAAGGTGGGGAGAAGAGCCAAAAGCAGCCGGTTCCCGACGTTAAGGATTGAGGTGCTGCTACTGTTTTGCATTGTACAGTGATTCATGTGTGGTGCCAAAGTACATTTTTGGACAGGTAGCATGTGTGGCTGGAAGAGTGTTGTATTTATTATCTTCCTTAGTGGGAAATGTTTTGATTTAATAGATGTGCGACCACAGAGCTGCTCTTAATATATCTTGGGGCACAGTGCCTATGAATGTAAGCATTTGCTTTAGCCATAAGGTAGGGGCTCGTTTCTTGATTAAAGTTGCCTCTTCTACTGTTTGTTCTACCTATATTATCATGTCTGCTAGGGCCTTTTAAAAATGTAGCTTTTTCCTGCATTCCCCCGTATGTTGGCTAATACTGTATTTTAATTACTCTATTTTTAATTTTGCTTGCGTTGTTTTTTTAAATCCTTGCTTGCTGTGGGAACAAAGGGTGTTTCGGGGGGACTTGGGGCTTGTGTGTTATCCTTTTTAGACTGCAGGAAAAGCAAGTGTTCATGCGCTGTTTCCTCGCCCGATGGCCGTTTTTGTTGTGCCATAACTTCTCTGCCACCCGCGGTCTAGCTCCAAGTGACACAGCCCTATTTAGGATGGCCGGGGAGCGGATGCGCAGCGGCTAGGTAGGGGCTCATTTCTTGGTTAAAGCTGCCTCTACTACTGCTCGTTCTGCCTATATTATTATGTCTGCTAGTGCCTTTTAATAATATATCTTTTCCCCATGTTCCCCCGTATGTTGGCTAATACTGTATTTTAATTACTCTATTTTTAATTTTGCTTGCTTTGTTTTTTAAAATCCTTGCTTGCTGTGGGAACAAAGGGTGTTTCAGGGGTACTTGGGGCTTGTGTGTTTTTCTTTTGGGCTGCAGGAAAAGCAAGTGTTCAAGTGCTGTTTCCGCGCCATTTTTGTTGTGCCATAACTTCTCTGCCACCTCCGGTCTAGCTCTAAGTGACACGGCCCTATTTAAAATGGCCGTGGAGTGGATGTGCCACAGACTCGTGCAGCAGGTGTGCCGCTGGTGCACCAAAGGCGTTCCAAAGGTAAGCCCGTCTGCGCCCGTCCGTGTCTCGCCTGGGCCAGGGGCCACTAACCCTGGTCCCAGTCTACTGGAGAGGTTAACTTACACTCCGAACCAATTAAAGGCTTTACAGACTGTCCACCCCATAGATTGTCAGATTATTGTGCCTGGGGTGAGTCCTTTAGCCTGTAGCAACTGTAATTATGTATGTTCTATCTATGTAAACAGTAATGATAGTAATGCCTGGCACTTATCTGCAGCCAACGGCTTTGAGGTTTCCCCCACTATGGCTGACCATATCTCTGAGTCTTCTGGAGGATCTAGTCAGACCAGGAAATTTTGAATCTTCAGTTTTAACTGTTGGTCTCTCCCTAAACAGCAACAACATCTATTCTACTTTTTATGGGCTTCTCAGCCTGATGCCCTGCTTCTTACTGAGACATGGCTTCGCGAGGGCTCCGTCCCAGATGTAATTACGGCCCTCCCCCCTACCTATTCTAAAGTTAGGAAAGATAGACAAGACTGGACAGGCAGGGGGATTGCCATTATTTTTAAAAACACCAGTGTAAAACTGAGGAATTCTCTGTTCCTGACTGTAGATATTTCTGTATTGCGCTCTCGCTTACGCCGAAATTCACGTTCTCAGTAGCCCTGTTGTTTCGTCTACCTGGTTACACAGGAAATTGGTGTACCTCCTTGCCAGACTTGGTAGCTCCACACATTTTACCCTACTTGCTGATATTAATCTTCATTTAGAAGATCCCATGTGCAACCTGAAATCCACTCTCATAGTGGATCTTGGTGTCCTCAGCCTGACTTTTTGCAACACTGGCCCTACTCATCTAGCCAGCCATTTGTTGGATCCAGTTATTACCAATGTCTCGGACTTGGTGACTACTCCTCATATGCTACTATTGTTGTCTGATCATTTTGCTGTGCTTTAACTATTAGAATCCCGCCATGTCTTTTAACATCACCATGATTAATGTTGATATAACACCTAAACTAAGGACTTGGTCCTTGTTGGACACTATGGGGTCGATTCCGATTCGGGCCGGAAATTTCTCCGACCGAGCCGGACCCGGAGAGATTTCCGACCGAATCGGACCCGTGCAGTCCGACCGAACGAGTCCGATGCGTCCGTATGTTATCGGACACGAGTCGGTCGGACTCCCATTGAACTCAATGGGAGCCGGTCGTACAACGCGTACGCGGGCTCCCATTGCCTCAATGGGTGCGAGGCGGACAAGGGCGCCCCTACAGCGAGTACGCCGCGAGCGCTCGCGGCGTACACGCACAGGTAGGGGGGACCCATGGGTCCCCCCTGTGTGCGCCTCGCACGGGTACGCATACAGGGGGGTCCGACACGGACCCCCAAAGTACGGCTCCGACAGCGAGTTCGAGTCGGACGGCGCGAGTCGGTCGGAGCGGTCGAGGTGCGCATCGTACTTACCCGGCCGGAAAACGTCTCCATTGCGCGGTGCGAATCGGGTCCGACCGAGTCGGTCGGAGCGGTACGATCCGGGTACGAGTCGGTCGGAGCGGTCGGGTCGGCCGGACGAGTCGGTCGGCGAATTCGCATCGTACTCGCTCGGCCGGACCCGCGTACGGTTCGGTCGGGAAACAGGCTTTCGCATGGCTTTTTTCCCGACCGAATGGTATTGGGTGCGCCTCCGACCGAGATCGGAATCGGCCCCTATGACTTTCAATACCATTTTGCAATCTATTTAAATCAATTAAATGAGGCTCTCCTTTGGACCCTCTACCCCCTAACATGATCAGGCAACTTGACTCTAACTTGTTATCTATGTTAAGAGATCTTTTTAATATCTTTCTTGGCGAGGGGGTTCCCAAGAAATAGAAACATGCTATGGTCCTTGCCCTTCTGAAAAAAAAACAACTTGGACCCTACCAATATGTCCAACTTTCATCCAATTTCCCTTCTTCCTATCTTTTCCAAAGTTTTGGAAAAACATATTAATAGCCAGCTTACCTCGTTTGTGGAGGCTCAAAATTTACATCATCTTTCTCAGTCTGGATTTAGGGCTGAACACAGTACGGAATTCGCCTTCTTGGGCATTACCGAGTGCTAGAGGCAGCGCCTGCATGGCAGTACGGCTGCAATCTTTTTGTTAACCTTAGCGTAGCCTTCGATACAGTGTCTCATTCCATTTTGGAGGAGAGACTGATTGCCCTGGGCCTTGAGGGCTCAGCCTTGGCCTGGCTTAGATAATTTTTGACAGATTGTACATTTCAAGTTTTTCCCCAATGCCAGGTCTGAGACTCATGCTCTGAGTTCAGTGCTGAGCCATTTCTTGTTTAACATCTACGTCCGCCCTTTGGTTGATGAAGTGGAGAGGTGTGGTCTGACACTTTTCTCCTACGCAGATGACACATAGATCATCTTTATGTTGTCATCTTAACAGAAAAATGGACCCATGGATTTAAGCGTGAGCCAGACTAGCATCTCCTTCTGGATGAACAAAAACTCTCAGGTTCAATGGCGATAAGACTGAGGTCATGATTCTGGGGAAAAACTCTTCCATCTGGGGTCCTCATCACTGTACGAACTCTGTAGGGGCTCTGCCTATTCCATCTCAGAAAGTAAAAAATCTGGGATTCCTTCTGGATGACAAATTGTCTATGAAGCCTCAAGTGGCTAAGGTGAACACCACTTGTTTTGCGGTCCTCAAATGGCTAAAAAATATCATTTGGATGATCCCTACTCCCGCTCAAAGGACTGTGATCCAGGCTTTGATTTTAGCCAGACTGAACTACAGCAATGTGTTCTATTTGGGAGCCGATAAAGCTACAACCTGCCAGCTACAATTAGTTCAGAATGCAGTTGTAAGGTTGTACTACCAACTTCCAAAAACGTCCTCAGTCTCCAACCTTCTTCGCGAGCTTCATTGGTTGACAATTCTCTCCCATAGTCATTGAGAAGCTGTACATCTATCCTCAGTTTTCGCAAAGGTTTGAAGACTTAGCTCTTTTAATTCATGAATCTCTCCCCTCACTTCTTTGCGCCGGGAAACCACTTGGGGTAGCTGTTCGCATTACAAATTCAAATAATAATAATTAGCCGTGAGAGATAGACACACAAATTATAATATAGTTAGGACTGAAACATATAGGCAACAACACAGCAGTGGGCTAGTTAGAGGGACAACAAGGTGATATGTGCATGTACACTAAAAAAGGGGGTAATCAGAGAAGGCCTAGTAATCAATTTGGCAAGATTTGGAAGGCAGAGATCCAGTCAAATGTGTAAAATGATACGGTGTGTGATATTCTCATAATTTGTTTTCACATAATTATGTTAATTTTCAGGAAAATTATGCGAAATCACATGCAATTACTCAAAATGAGAATCCATCATTGAGTGTGATATTGGAGCCCAAAATACGCGCTGTGGTAAAAGCATAGCATGAAAAAACACAGGCAGCGCAAGCAACAGCCGTTCATGTTCGGACCATTCGCATTATTCTCATGTACTTGCAGTAAAATGTTGCTGCAAATGACAATAGTATGTGAAGTGGTGCAATTTTGGAAATTTTGCTTAGCAAGTGTAGAGCAAAGTTCCAAAAATGATGCGACTTTCGCTGCTTTATTTAAATTTGTTGTGGTCTAAAAATGATGGTAAACCTTAACAATGGGAGTTGGTGATATGAGAAGGTGCAATGCACCTTTTTTAAAAGCAGGGACACTGCCTAGTACTGTACGATTATATGTCGTTGACTTGGGGAAGAACACCATGATGTGGAAAGACTGATGCTCTGAAAGATTTTTAACTAAAAGAAGTGCTGCTCATGTGATGGTCTTATAAAGAGTAGGGCATGTTATAAGAAAAAGAAGGCAATTGCACTATAAATGACCTGCTTCTAAATATAAAAAAACACACAAACATTGCCATGCAGTCAACATTTGTACCTAAATGTAAATATAATTAAAGCTATAGGCTTTCTTACTGTTTCTGGGAAAAAAGGTTATGACATCAAACTACAATAGAAATGTGTTTTTAGGTGATATGGGCTTTTTTAGGGTTTAGGGTGCGTACAGGTTTTTGGGTGGCAAGGGAATTTCTAGGGTTTAGGGTGGGTATGGGCTTTTGGGTGGTAAGGTATTTTTTAGGGTTTAGGGTGAGTATAGGGTTATAGTGATAAGGGCTTTTTTAGGGTTCAGGGTGGGTATGGATTTTTTGGTGGTAAGGTATTTTTCAGCATTTAGGGTGGGTACGGGTTTTTGGGTGGCAACTGAATTTTTTAGATTTAGGGTGGGTATGGGTATTTTGGTGGGAAGGGATTTTTTGGGGTTTAGGGTGGGTATAGGTTTTTGGGTGCTAAGAGCTATTTTAGGCTTTAGGATGGGTATGATTTTTGGGTGGCAAGTGAATTTTTAGGATTTAGGGTGGGTGTAGGATTTTGGGTGGTAAGGGATTTTTTTAGGGTGGGTATTTGTTTTATGGGTGGCAAGGGAATTTTTATCATTTAAGATGGGTGTGGGATTTTTGGTGGCAAGGGATTTTGTAGGATTTACGGTGGGTATGGACTTTTGGGTGGCAAGGGAATTTTCATGGTTTTGGGTGGGTGTGGGTTTTAGTGGGGAAAGGGAAATTTTATGGTTTAGGTTGGGTATGGGGTTTTGGGCGATAATGATTTTATTAGGGTTTAGCATTTGTATGGGTTTTTGGGTGGCAAGGGATTTTTTTAGGGTTTGGCATTTATATGGGTTTTTGGGTTGCAAGAGAATTTTTAGGGTTTAGGGTGCGCATGGGTATTTTGGTGGTAAGGGATTTTTTAGGGTTTAGGGTGGATATGGGTTTTTGGGTGGCAAGGGAACCTTTAGGGTTTAGGATGGATATGGGTTTTTGGGTGGTAATTAATCTTTTAGGGTTTAGTGTTTTTGTGGGTATGTGGGTGGCAAGAATTTATTTTAGGGTGGGTATGGGTTTTTGAGTGGCAAGGGAATTTTTAGGGTTTAGGGTGAGTATGGGTTTTTGAATTGTAAGGGATTGTTTATCGTTTAGGATGTGTGTGGGATTTTTGGTGGCAAGGAATTTTGTAGGGTTTACGGTGTGTATTGCTATTTTGGTGGCAAGAGAATTTTTAAGGTTTAAGGTGGGTGTGGGTTTTTGAGGGGCAAGGGAAATTTTATGGTTTAGGGTGTGTATGGGCTTTTCTGTGATAAGGAATTTTTAGGGCTTAGGGTGGTTATGTGTTTTTTGGTTGTGAGGTTTGTCTTAGGGTTTAGGGTGGGTATGTGTTTTTGGGTGGCAATGGAATTTCTAGGGTTTAGGGTGGGTATGGGATTTGGGTGGTAAGGTATTTTTTAGGGTTTAGGGTGATTATAGGTTTTTAGGTGATAAGAGCTTTTTTAGGGTTTAGGGTGGGTATGGGTATTTGGGTGACACATGAATTTTTAGGGTTTAGGGTGGGTATGGGTTTTTGGGTGGTAAGGGATTTTTTAGGTTTTAGGGTAGGTATGGGTTTTTGGGTGGTAAGGGATTTTTTAGGTTTTAGGGTGGGTATGGGTTTTGGGGTGGTAAGGTATTTTTTAGGGTTTAGGGTGAGTATAGGTTTTTAGGTGATAAGAGCTTTTTTAGGGTTTAGGGTGGGTGCGGGTTTTTGGGGGACAAGGGAAATTTTATGGTTTAGGTTGGGTATGGGTTTTTCGGTGATAAGGAATTTTTAGAGTTTAGGGTGGTTATGGGTTTTTGGATTGTGAGGTTTTTCTTAGGTTTTAGGGTGGGTATGGATTTTGGGTGGCAAGGGAACCTTTAGGGTTTAGGGTGGGTATGGGTTTTTGGGTGGTAATGAATCTTTTAGGGCTTCGTTTGTATGGGTTTTTGGGTGGCAAGGAATTATTTAGGGTGGGTATTGGTTTTTGAGTGGAAAGGGAATTTTTAGGGTTTAGGGTGAGTATGGGTTTTTGAATGGTTTGGGATATTTCAGGGTGTAGGGTGGGTATTAATTTTTGGGTGGCAGTTGAATTTTTAGGGTTTAGGATGGGTGTAGGTCTTTGAGTGGTAAGGGATTTTTTAGGGTTTAGGGTGGGTATGGGTTTTATTGGCGACAAGGGAATTTTTATCTTTTAAGATGGGTGTGGGATTTTTGGTGGCTAGGGATTTTGTAGTATTTACGGTGGGTATGGGGTTTTGGGTGGCAAGAGAATTTTTAAGGTTTTGGGTGGGTGTGGGTTTTTGGGTGATAAGGAATTATTTGTGTTTAGAGTGGTTGTGGGTTTTGGGTGGTAAGTTATGTCTTAGGGTGGATATGGGTTTTTGGGTGGCAAGTGAATTTTTAGAGTTTAGGGTGGGTATGGCTTTTTGGGTGGTAGGGAATTTTATAGGTTTTAGGGTGGTTATGGGTTTTGGGTGGCAAGGGAGCCTTTAGGGATTAAGGTGTGTATGGGTCTTTGGGTGATAATGATTTTATTAGGGTTTAGCATTTGTATGGCAAGAGAATTTTATAGGCTTTCGGATGGGTATGGGTTTTTGGGTGGTAAGGGAATTTTTAGGGTTTAGGGTGGGTATGGGTTTTTGGGTGGCAAGGGAATTTTTAGGGTTTAGGGTGGGCATAGGTTTTGGGTGGCAAGGGAACTTTTAGTGTTTAGGGTGGGTATGTGGTTTTGGGTGGTAATAATCTTTTTGGGTTTAGGTTTTGAGTGGCAAGGAATTTTTTAGGGTCGGTATGGGTTTTTGAGGGGCAGGGGAATTTTTAGGGTTTAGGGTGAGAATGGGTTTTTGAATGGTGAGTGATATTTTAGGGTTTAGGGTGGGTATGAGTTTTTAGGTGGCAATTGAATTTTTAGGGTTTAGGATGGGTATAGGTTTTTGAGTTGTAAAGGATTTTTTAGGGTTTAGGGTGGGTATTAGTTTTTTGGGTGGCAAGGGAATTTTTATGGTTTAGGGTAGGTATGGGTTTTTGGGCGGTAAGGGATTTTTTAGGTTTTAGGGTCGGTATGGGTTTTTAGGTGATATGGGCTTTTTTAGAGTTTAGGGTGCGTATGGGTTTTTGGTTGGTAAGGGAAATTCCAGGGTTTAGGGTGGTTATGGATTTTTGGGTGGCAAAGGTATTTTTAGGGTTTAGGGCGGTCATGGGTTTTTGGGTGGCAAGAGAATTTTTATGGTTTGGAGTGGGTGGGTTTTTGGGGGCAAGGGAAATTTTATGGTTTAGGTTGGGTATGGGTTTTCTGGTGATAAGGATTTTTTAGGGTTTAGGGTGGTTATGAGTTTTTGGGTTGTGAGGTTTGTGTTAGGGTTTTGGGTGGGTATGGGTATTTGGGTGGCAAATGGATTTTTAGGGTTTAGGGTGGGTGTAGGTTTTTGAGTGGTAAGGGTTTTTAGGGTGTAGGGTGGGTATGGGTTTTATGGTTGGCAAGGGAATTTTTATCAATTAAGGTGGGTGTGGGATTTTTGGTGGCAAGGGATTTTGTAGGATTTATAGTGGGTATGGGTTTTAGGGTGGCAAGGGAATTTTTAAGGTTTTGGGTGGGTGTAGGTTTTTGTGGGGCAGGGAAATTTTATGGTTTAGGGTGGGTATGGGTTTTTGTGTGATATGGAATTTTTAGGATTTTGAGTGGGTATGGGTTTTGGGTGGCAAGAGAACCTTTAGGGTTTAGGTTGGGTATGGGTGTTTGGGCGATAATGATTTTATTAGGGTTTAGCATCTGTAGGGGTTTTTGAGTGGCTAGGGATTTTTTAGGGTTTAGCATTTGTATGGGTTTTTGGGTGGCAAGAGAATTTTTAGGATTTTGGGGGTATGGGTTTTTGAGTGGTAAGGGATTTTTAGGGTTTAGGGTGTGTATGGGTATTTGGGTGGTAAGGGATTTTTTAGGGTGGGCATAGGTTTTGGGTGGCAAGGGAACCTTTAGGGTTTACAGTGGGTATCGGTTTTTGGGTGGTAATTAATCTTTTAGGGTTTAGTGTTTGGGTTTTTGAATGGTAAGGGATTTTTCAGGGTTTAGGATGGGTATGGGTTTTTTGGGTGGCAAGGGTATTTTTATCGTTTAGGATGGGTGTGGGATTTTTGGCGGGAAGGAATTTTGTAGGGTTTACAGTGTGTATGGGTTATTGGGTGGCAAGATCATTTTTGAGGTTTAGGGTGGGTTTGGGTTTTTGGGGGGCAAGGGACATTTTATGGTTTAGGGTGGGTATGGGTTTTCGGTGATATGAATTTTTAGGGTTTAGGATGGTTACGGGTTTTTGGTTGTGAGGTTTAGGGTGGGGATGGGTTTTTGGGTGGTAAGGGATTTTTTAGGTTTTAGGTTGGGTATGGGTTTTCAGGCGATATGGGCTTTTTTTAGGTTTTAGGGTGCATTTGGGTTTTTGGGTGGCAAGGGACTTTCTAGGTTTTATGGTGGGTATTGGGTTTTTGGGTGGCAAGGGATTTTTTAGGGTTTAGGGTGAGTATAGGGTCTTAGGTGATAAGGGCTTTTTTAGGGTTTAGGGTGGGTATGGGTTTTTGGATGGCGAGGGAATTTTTAGCGTTTAGGGCGGGTATGGGTTTTTGGATGGCAAGAGAATTTTTACGGTTTAGAGTGGGTGTGGGTTTTTGGGGGGCAAGGGAAATTTTATGGTTTAGTTTGGGTATGGGTTTTTCAATGATAAGGAATTTTTAGGGTTTAGGGTGGTCATGGGTTTTTGGGTTGTGAGGTTTGTCTTGGGGTTTAGGGTGGTTATGGGTATTTGGATGGCAATGGAACTTCTAGGGTTTAGGGTGGATATGGGTTTTTGGTGGTAAGGTATTTTTTAAGGTTTAGGGTAATTATAGTTTTTTAGGTGATAAGGGCTTTTTGAGGGTTAAATGAGGGTATGGGTTTTTGGGCGGCATGGGAATTTTTAGGGTTTAGGGTGGGTATGGGTTTTTGTGTGGCAAGGGAATTTTGAGGGTTTAGGGTGGGTATGGGTTTTAGGGTGGCAAGGGAATTTTTAAGGTTTTGGGTGGGTGTAGGTTTTTGTGGGGCAGGGAAATTTTATGGTTTAGGGTGGGTATGGGTTTTTGTGTGATATGGAATTTTTAGGATTTTGAGTGGGTATGGGTTTTGGGTGGCAAGAGAACCTTTAGGGTTTAGGTTGGGTATGGGTGTTTGGGCGATAATGATTTTATTAGGGTTTAGCATCTGTAGGGGTTTTTGAGTGGCTAGGGATTTTTTAGGGTTTAGCATTTGTATGGGTTTTTGGGTGGCAAGAGAATTTTTAGGATTTTGGGGGTATGGGTTTTTGAGTGGTAAGGGATTTTTAGGGTTTAGGGTGTGTATGGGTATTTGGGTGGTAAGGGAGTTTTTAGGGTGGGCATAGGTTTTGGGTGGCAAGGGAACCTTTAGGGTTTACAGTGGGTATCGGTTTTTGGGTGGTAATTAATCTTTTAGGGTTTAGTGTTTGGGTTTTTGAATGGTAAGGGATTTTTCAGGGTTTAGGATGGGTATGGGTTTTTTGGGTGGCAAGGGTATTTTTATCGTTTAGGATGGGTGTGGGATTTTTGGCGGGAAGGAATTTTGTAGGGTTTACAGTGTGTATGGGTTATTGGGTGGCAAGATCATTTTTGAGGTTTAGGGTGGGTGTGGGTTTTTGGGGGGCAAGGGACATTTTATGGTTTAGGGTGGGTATGGGTTTTCGGTGATATGAATTTTTAGGGTTTAGGATGGTTACGGGTTTTTGGTTGTGAGGTTTAGGGTGGGGATGGGTTTTTGGGTGGTAAGGGATTTTTTAGGTTTTAGGTTGGGTATGGGTTTTCAGGCGATATGGGCTTTTTTTTAGGTTTTAGGGTGCATTTGGGTTTTTGGGTGGCAAGGGACTTTCTAGGGTTTATGGTGGGTATTGGGTTTTTGGGTGGCAAGGGATTTTTTAGGGTTTAGGGTGAGTATAGGGTCTTAGGTGATAAGGGCTTTTTTAGGGTTTAGGGTGGGTATGGGTTTTTGGATGGCGAGGGAATTTTTAGCGTTTAGGGCGGGTATGGGTTTTTGGATGGCAAGAGAATTTTTACGGTTTAGAGTGGGTGTGGGTTTTTGGGGGGCAAGGGAAATTTTATGGTTTAGTTTGGGTATGGGTTTTTCAATGATAAGGAATTTTTAGGGTTTAGGGTGGTCATGGGTTTTTGGGTTGTGAGGTTTGTCTTGGGGTTTAGGGTGGTTATGGGTATTTGGATGGCAATGGAACTTCTAGGGTTTAGGGTGGATATGGGTTTTTGGTGGTAAGGTATTTTTAAGGTTTAGGGTAATTATAGTTTTTAGGTGATAAGGGCTTTTTGAGGGTTAAATGAGGGTATGGGTTTTGGGCGGCATGGGAATTTTTAGGGTTTAGGGTGGGTATGAGTTTTTGTGTGGCAAGGGAATTTTGAGGGTTTAGGGTGGGTATGGGTTTTTGGGTGGTAAGGTATTTTTTAGGGTTTAGGGTGGGTATGGGTTTTTAGGTGGCAGCTGCATTTTTTAGATTTAGGGTGGTTATGGGTATTTGGGTGGATAGGGATTTTTAGGGTTTAGGGTGGGTATGGGTTTTTTGGGTGGCAAGGGTATTTTTATCGTTTAGGATGGGTGTGGGATTTTTGGCGGGAAGGAATTTTGTAGGGTTTACAGTGTGTATGGGTTATTGGATGGCAAGATAATTTTTGAGGTTTAGGGTGGTTGGCAACTGCATTTTTTTAGATTTAGGGTGGTTATGGGTATTTGGGTGGCAAGGGAAATTTTATGGTTTAGGGTGGGAATGGGTTTTTGGGTGATAAGGATTTTTAGGGTTTAGAGTGGTTATGGGTTTTGGGTGGCAAGGAAATTTTATGGTTTAGGGTTTTTGGGTGATAAGGAATTTTTAGGGTTTAGGTTGGGTATGGGTTTTTGGGCAATAATGTTTTTATTAGGGTTTAGCATTTGTATGGGTTTCTGGGTGGCAAGGAATTTTTAGGGTTTAGCATTTGTATGGGTTTTTGGGTTTCAAGAGAATTTTTAGGGTTTCGGTAGGTATGGGTTTTTGAGTGGTAAGGCATGTTTTAGGGGTGAGGGTGGGTATGGGTTTTTAGGTGGCAGGGGACCTCTTAGGGATTTGGGTGGGTATGGGTTTTTGGATGGCAACTGAATTTTTTAGATTTAGTGTGTGTATGGGTATTTGGGTGGAAAGGGATTTTTTAGGGTTTAGGGTGGGCCTGGGTTTTGGGTGGCAAGGGAACCTTTAGTGTTTAGGTAGGTATGGGTTTTTGGGTGGTAATGAATCTTTTAGGGTTTAGTGTTTGTATGTTTATGGTGGCAGGGGATTTTTTAGGGTTTATGGGAGTATGGCTTTTTGTGTGGCAAGGAATTTTTTAGGGTCAAGGGTTGGTATAGGTTTTTGGGTGGTAAGTGGGTTTTTAGGGGTTAGGGTAGGTGTATGTTTTTGAGTGGTAAGGGATTTTTTAGAGTTTAGAGTTTTATGGGTGGCAAGGGAAGTTTAGCGTTTAGGGTTGGTGTAGGAATTTTGGTGGCAAGGGATTTTGTAGGGTTTACTGTGTGTATTGGTTTTTGGGTGGCAAGGTTTTTTTTAGGTTTTAGGTTGGGTATGGGGTTTTAGGTGATATGGGCTTTTTTAGGTTTTAGGGTGGTAGGGAATTTTTTTAGGTTTAGGGTGGGTATGGGCTTTGGGTGGCAAGGGAACCTTTAGGGTGGGTATTGGTATTTGGGTGTCAACTCATTTTCTAGGGTTTAGCATTTGTACATGTTTATGGGTGGCAAAGGATTTTTTGGGGTTTAGGGTGGGTAAGGTATTTTGGGTGGGGTGGGAATGGGTTTTTGGGTGGCAATGGAATTTTTTTAAATTTAGTATGGGTATTTGGGTGGTGAGGGATTTTTTAGGGTTTAGCATTTGTATTGGTTTTTGGGTGGCAAGGGATTTTTAGAGTTTAGGGTGGGAGAGGGTATTTGGGTGGTATGGGATGTTTTAGGGTAGGTATGAGTTTTTGGGTGGCAAGAGCATTTTTAGGGTTTAGGGTGGATATGGGTTTTTAGGTGGCAAGTGAACATTTAGGGTTTATGGTGGTAAGGGCTTTTTTAGGGTTTAGGACGGGGGTGGGTTTTTAGATGGCAAGGACATTTTTAAGGTTTATGATCGGTGTGGATTTTTGGGGGGCAAGGGAAGTTTTATGGTTTCGGGTGGGTATGGGTTTTTGGGTGATATGGGAATTTTTAGGGATTAGGGTGGGTACGTGTTTTTGGGTGGTAAGGTATTTTTTGGGTTGAGGTTGGGTATGGGTTTTTGGGTGGCTTGGGAGTTTTTATGGGTTTAGGGTGGGTATGGGTTTTTGGGGGGCAAGGGATTTTTAAGGTTCTGGTGTGTATGGGTTTTTGGGTAGTAAGGGATTTTTTGTTTTAGGGTGCAAGGAATTTTTAGGGTTTAGGATGGGTATCGTTTTTTGAGTGGCAAGGGAATTTTTAGGGTTTTGGGTGGGTATGAGTCTTTGGGTGGCAAGGGATTTGTTAGGGTTTATGTGGCAATGGAACTTTTAGGGTTTAGGGTGGGTATGGGTTTTTGATTAGCATGGGAATTTTTAGGGTTTAGGGCGGGTATGGGTTTTTGGGTGGAAAGGGAATTTTTAAGGTTTAGGGTGGGTGTTGATTTTTAGGGGGCAAGGGAAATTTTATGGTGTTGGGTAAGTATCGGTTTTAGATGATAAGGGAATTTTCAGGGTTTAGGGTCGGTGTGTGTTTTTGAGTGGTAAGGTATTTTTCGGGTTTAGGTTGGGTATGGGTTTTTGGGTGGAAATTGAGTTTTTCAGGTTTTTGGTGGTTATGGGTTTTTCGGTGAAAAGGTATTTTTAGGGTAAAGGGTGGGTATGGGTTTTTGGGTGGCATGTGAATTTTTAGAGTTTAGCATGGGTATTGGTTTTTGGGTGGCAAGGAATTTCTATAAGTTTAGGGTGGGTATGGGTTTTAGGTGGTAAGGAATTTGTTTGGGGTTAGGGCGGCAAAGGAATTTTTAAGGTTTAGCATGGGTATGGGTTTTTGGGTGGCAAGGGACTTTTTAGGGTTTAGGGTGGGTATTGTTTTATGATTGGCAAGGGAATTTTTAGGAGTTAGGGTGGGTATGGGTTATTGGATGGCAACAGAATTTTTAGTGTTCTATATCTTTTGCGCCGGTTGACGAATCTTCACAAAATGTTCCCAAAAAAGTGTGCCGGTGATTCTAGCCGTGCATGGAAAGTTTCGGGGGCATAGAAAAAGGCAGAGGTAAAAAAAAGTGCATTTCCCATGTTAATTACCTAGAGTCTTTACACACTCCTGAAGTCCGAACCACCAGACAGAATTATAAAAAAATCGGGAGAAAAGTAGATTCTGTTCTGGAGATCATGCCTGTTATTATTTGGTGTAAATCGTTCAGTAGTTATTGACATATTATAGGAAACCAAATTTGTATATCTGGGCATATGTGGTAGTTTTGAAGTGCCTTTGTATTTATGTTTACAACTCATAAACATTTAGAAAACACTAACAATCACTGGATGATGTCATCAGTGATGTCATTTAAGATGTCATCAGCGGTGTCATGAGTAATTTCACTGACCATGTCATAAGTGATCTAATATGTGAGGTCATAAGCAGTGCATTGTGGGGGCATAAATTATAGTTAGCTCAGGTAATTATACCTGCTGAATTTCACTGGTTTTGTACGAGTAACTACAACGTTCCTGTAACCTTTGGCTTTTTTAGTGAATTTTTAAGGGTTTTTAATTGTGTTTCCTAAGTATAATGGCCCTGTAACCTTTGGTTTTTTCAGTGAATTTCTATTTTTTTTTTACCGTTAAGTAAGATGCCCATCACAATGTACAGTGGGGGTTAAACACAAGGTCTGGCCTGGCATTGTGCTGCCCCCACCCAAGCTTGCTGCTCCTGCCCACCCCCTCCTTGCTATCCATTGTCCAAGTCCATGACCCTGCTCCCTCATTACAGCCATTTGTGGCTATTGTTCTGCCACTGCCCTTCCTGCCCCATCACCCTCCTCCCTACCCTCTTTTGTCTGAGTCCATGCACGAGCCCCCTCGCTCCTGCCTTGCATGGTCTGATGTGCTGCCACTGCTCTCCATCAAGCTTGATGTCCCTGCCCACTACTCCCGCTCTCTGTTGCCAAATTCTATGCCTCATCATTGCCCTCCTCCTTAGCCTCTGTGCTTAGCTTGCTGCCCCTACTCTCTTTCCACTTGCCCTCTGATGTCTGTGTGCATGCCTCTGCTCCCCTCTGTCTGCTCACCATATTCCATGGACCTGCCACACTCCTATCTACTCGTAGGGGCAGATTTACAAGGAAGTGCTGCAGCGTGGCACCGCAAGCCCTTTGGCTGCGCCACGCTGCGGCACTTCCGAAGCACAGGGATGCGACATATTTACAAGAATATGTCACATCTCTGTGCTTCCCCCTGCGCTGGCGCACAAACTGCAGCCATGCGCTGGTGCAGGCACCCTCGCACCATGGTGCAAGGATGCCTGCGTCGTGGGGAGATTGTTTTTGTGCAGGAAGGTGCCCCTTCCTGCACAAAAACAATCTCCCCACAATGCGTGTTGTAGAATGCAGCACGCATTGGAAGAGGAAAAAACGAGGAGAAATGAAAACATTTCTTCTCGTTGCGCCTCGCTACGCCACCCCTAGGGTGGCGTAGCATTCAGACGCATCTCCAGATTTACGATTTCTCGTAAATCTGGAGATGTCTTGTTCCATGGGTGTTGCGTGGGAACACCCACAGAAATACCCATGGAATGCCCCTTCAACGCAAAGTGCTGCGTGTGAAGGGGCCGTATTTACAAGGAGAGGAAAAGTCACGCAGGGTGGCTTTTCCTGTCCTTGTAAATATGGAGGAGCCCCCTGCGCCACCAGTACGTCACGAAAAGAGACGTACTAATGGCGCAGGGGGCTTGTAAATCTGCCCCGTAGTATTCTGTTGAGCTGCCACTGCCCCTTCCACCTGCCTGGCATCATCAGATGGCTGCCGCCTGTCCCTGCTACCTCCACCCTGCCTGTCAAGTTCCATGCCCCATCCCTCTCTCCTGTCCTCCAAGATCCATTTTGTTGCTACTCCCTTCTGCCTCCATGCTCTGTTTTGCTGCAACTGTTCCTCCTGCCTGCCCTGCGTGGTCTGTTGTGAAGCCCTTCCCCTGCCCTCTTTTGTGTGTGTCCAGCTCATACCCCTCCCTTCTGTCCTCCATGGTCCTTTGTGCATGCTCCTGTCCCCTCCCTCTTGCCCACCATGGCCGTTGTGCTGCAATTAACCCTCCTGCTTGCCATGCATAGTCTTCTGTGCTGCCACATCCCCTCACACCTGCCCTGTGTAGTCAGTTTGCTGTCCCTGACCGCCCCCCACCTTTCCTCCAACGTCTGTGTGTATAGCATTATAGTCTCACTGTTGCCCTCCATGGTGTGTTGTGCTTCTGGTGCCCATCCCTTCTGCCCTCCATTGTCAGATTGCTGCTCCTGCCCCCTTGCCCCTGGACTCAGTTTTCCATGTTCAGACCTCTATCCCCTCCTTCCTGCCTTATCTGGTCCTTTGTCATGCCCCTGCCCCCTCCCTCCTGCCCTTCATGGTCCGTTAGGCTGCAACTGTCCCTCCTGTCTGTCCGATATGGTCAGCTTGCTGCCGTTGCATCTTTCCTCTCTGTTCTCTGTTGTCAATGTGCATGGCCCTGTCCACTCCCGATTGCTTTCCAGGGTCTGTTGTGCTGCACTGCCATCCCACTTGCACTGTCTGGTGTATTGTGCTACTACAACCCCTGATGCCTGCTCTGTAAGGTCCGTTTGGTGCCCCAGCCCATCTTCCTCCTGTCCTCTCTTATCCGAGTCCAAGTCCCTACCCCATTCCTCCTGCCCTCCGTGATCCAATGTACTTTATTTGCCAACATTTTGAACTTGGTAAGAGGGAGATTTTGAAAAAGAAAAACAGGGGAATTTTTTTTCCACATTGAAAAAGAGGAGCTTTTAGGTAGGAGGCAGATAAAATACAGCCCTTTCGGGAATAAAAACATCGGGAGTCTCCTGTCTGAATTGGGTCTGTTGGCATCTATGGTTGTACTGCCACTGCCTCTTCCTACTGCCCTCAACGGTCTTTCATGTTTCCACAGCTACTTTTGCCTGTATTGCATGGTTGGTTTGCTGCCCTTGCCCCTCTTTCCTCTGCCCTCCATGGTACGATGTGCTGCCACTACCCCTCCCGCCTGCCCGGCGTGGTCAACCTATTTCCTCTGCTCCCTCTTCCATGAGAGGTTCTTATTACCAGAGAAACTATAGATAGTGCTCTAAACAACTAAAATGAGGATATATTTTCTGAGTTCTCAAATAGCGACAAATCGCTTTTAAATAATTTGCTATCTGTAAGTTTTTTTATATAGTTGATCACTTGATTATTTGTCACACTTAAGAGAGAGGATGTGGCATTATGGCCAGAGCTGCAGACTTTGCAACTGGGGAACCAGGTTCAAGTTTCCACGTCAGCTCAACATCAATCTCCCCATGCCTAAAAACAAAATTAATTTGTCCTTGAGTAATGTTGCTCATGTAATGCACTCCAATACTTCCGGATCAAGTCTGTGCTATATAATACTGCAGAAAAACAACAACAAGAAATGTTTTGCACACCTCTGACATTGGGCTATACTTGGGCTAAATTTGGGTGATATTTGTTCTATATTTGGGCTCTTTTTTTCTCTAGTGGACATCTTGGGAGACTTATCTGTTATGTAGCTCCCTAATTTCCTCATTTACTGCAGTATCCTCAGAAGAAAATGCTTTCAGTTTTCCACTTCCATTCTATCAAGATGGTGTTCAGATGTGCCACACTTTTGGCATAAATTCAGAATGTTAGCACTCTAGTTGCTCATTAGAACACTATAGTAAAGCTGCTGATCACCAGGGAGTTAACTGGCAATCTGCTGCTGGTATTGAAAGTGCATGTTTCAGTCTGCATGTCAGAATATTTTTAATGAAATAGAAGAGGAAGATATTTGAGTACTCACTTAAAATGTGTCCTAATTTTTCTTTCTACAGCACTAACCATAATTTCCACGACAAACTGAACCCTTCATTATGTTCCTTACTAAATTAAATGCTTTAAGTTCTACCAGTTTGATTCAATCAACATGGTTACAAGTGTGCCATGGGTTTGTCATAAGTAAGACTGATAGCGCCCTAGTTGTTTTTTAGAACACTCTGGGAGGCTGCAGTAGAACACCAGGGAATCAACTGACAGGCTGCTCCTGCGTGCTTCAAAGACATTACCGGTGTACAGGGAACACGATTAGGTTGAAATGATGTAAAGAATAGATTCCTAGCACCATTCATTGAATTCATGTTTTTTTTGTCACGCTTCGGGCTTTGCCCACCTGATACAAGCTAGGTGAATGATTAAATTACTGTGGCTCTTAGTGGGCTATTCAATTCAGAACCAGGATACAAGGTTGTTTAGGTGTACACACAGGTGTGAATAGGTTGTTGATTCTTTTCACATGTGTAAGTTATGATTTCCATTAAATGTTTTGTCGGTTATTAATGTGATTGAAAAAAATATGCTGGTATTGTTTTTCATGTATGTTGGTCAACTGTCAATTAGTTTTTGATGCAAAAATGATTTTTGAATATTTCCGAATATGAAAAAATAAATGGTGGTTGCAGTAATTAATTTGCGCGCCCACGAAACAAGTGAATGTATTAAAGGATCGTCAGCATTGCCAATTCAATTGTTGTTTTATTGTTAGTGGCCTAGCCTTGCTGACTGGTATTGGCCCAACTCCTGTTTCTCTATGTTAACCTTTAGAAAGTTGGCATTTTCTTGCCTTACCCTTTTGTGCCTTCAGCCTGTCCCTGGGCCACATGACTGGGTATAGTTGGCAGTTGGGTTTTGTGTATTTCTCCTAGACAGCCACACACAATGTACACAATGGGAGCTTAGGTGTGACTGGATGGGCCATGACTGGCAGGATGAGAGGGAGGTGCTGGGCACAGCCCCACTTACACTTGAATAGGTTGTGTCCTGTCTCCACACAAAGGGCTGCATAACCCCTGTGGTTAGTCTGGAGCCAGGGCAAGGAAGGCAGGGCATCTGTGCACTTCAAATGCATGCCTCTAGAGGCTTCTCCCCACTTCAAAGGCACAACTGTGTAAAAACGAAGGACCTCAACACCACCACTTCAGTACACTTTGGAACCTGTTGATACTCTGCCTGGAAGCACTGCTGTGCTGTTACAAGTACTGATACGGGGACATTTTCAATGTGTTTAATATTTTAAAACTATACGTTTCCACTGCTTTATAAACCTTGCTTTCTCACTAAATTTGTTTGCACCATTTGCCAATTGTTTTTTTTTTTAATTCTCGGGAGGAGGATCTCTCAAACTTCATGTTTGTTCATTAAGCTTGCTCACTTCGCTCCCTACATAAAAATCATAACCAACGTTTACAAAATGCTACTTTTAAAAGTCACAAACTGCCACTGGCCGAGTACACACAACTCGTACTCTCCCTCTCGGACAAGAGGCCCAACAGAAGAGTCAAGTTCATCTCCTGCATGACCAAAGTTGCTAAATGGATGAGAGTCAACTGTCTCAAGCTTAACACTGATAAGATAGAACTAGTGATTTTCGTCAAGAACACCTCGCCATAGGACTCCAACTGGTGACCAGCCAAGCTCGGACCCACACCACACCCAGCACCTATATCAGGAACCTCAAAATCATCATCAACAGTAAACTGGACATAAATGCACAAGTCAGCAGCATCACCACACTCTGGAAATGCTGAGGAGGATCTTCAAAATGGCTCCTAAGCAACAATAGAAAAACGGTCACTAGCAAGTGAGACTACCGGAACAGCCTCTACTCTGAGATCACCAAGCAACCCACTAGAAGACTACAAACCATTCAGAACTCAGCAGTCTTACTCATCCACAACATCCCACATAGTGCTCACATCACACCACACCTCAGGGAGCTCCACTGACTCCTGATACACAAACGCACTCATTTCAAACACCTCACACACTCACTGAAGGCACTAGACAACTTAGACACAACATATCTGAATAGTTCCACCAACCAGACTAGACACCACTGTTCCGCAGGACTGCAATCTGCATACATTCCATGCATACGCAGAACTAGGATGATGGGCGTTCTATTACATCACTGCTAAAGTGCGGAACGACCTCCCACTCCACATTGGAGCCTCCTTCTTTCTTCTCTTCTTGAATTCTGCAAGAAGGTGAAGACCTGATTCTTCAGTCAAACAAACTAGAGGTGGGTCAGGACACTGAAATTTTGAGTCAGGCTTGAGCCTGAATCCTGGCTCTGGCTCAGCTTGAGGTTCTGTTAGAACCTTGATCCAAAAACAAGCCGATCTTTCATGTGGCTTTTGCCTGCCTTCCTCCCTCTTCACAGGATGTGGTGTTATGGCAAGAGCTGTAGACTGTGCAACTGGGTAACCAGATTTAAGCCTTGGCACCGGGCCAACAGTAATCCATGTTAGCGATGCAGTCCCTGTTTACATTTCACGTTTTATTTCATGCATACCCCAAGTGTAATTTAGTTTTGCCAGATGTTATTTTTCTGTAGGTTTTTTCATGCAACATAGAATTCTTTTCTAGTGTATACTGTGATCGGAGTCGCCCATAGCTGTCTGGGTGAATTTGGGTTGGGGATGTCAGTTCATAATGGGGCACAGTTGAGGGCTTCGTAGTTGACGATGAAGGCAGTGAGAGTTTCTCACATCGCATGGCATTGGTTCATAAATGTGTGCATATTACATGCTGATCCAATGCTTGGCCTCTGTGCAGCACACAGAGCGATGGGAACAAGTGTTGCTTTGTTGGGTTGGCCTGCAGTTGCTGCTTCTGTCTGTGGGCAGTGGAAAGGATGGACTTTTGCCTTGCTCTGGTATCCTATTTAAGAAGATTCTCCACAGGCTTGAAGTAGAGCTTGCCTCCTGTTCTGAAGTTTCAGGGGCACAAAGATCTTACCTGCAACTTGCTAAACAGCACCTGGCTTCCTCTGCTGGACTCCTGGTTGCCAAAGGGTGCCAATTCCAGTTCCTGGGTCAGCGATGCTGCCAGTGATGCCGCGACATGCACCGAGACCGTGGGCACCGTTCGTGAAGTGTACGACGCACTGCCCTGACTGCAGCTCTGACACCCGCCAACACCTGCAAGTTATCGTTCTTCCCGACGCCAGCGCTCGCACTGACGCCTGTCGTCGCCAGGGCCTGCATCTCGTTATCACGGAGCCAATAACCAATGTGGGTGACTTCCCGAACTCATCGACACCGACTGCTTAAAGGAATCGCCGCCTCACCTCCCCTGCCAGCCCGAACTCGATGCCTTGTGGACTCAACGCCTCGCCTCCCCTGTGGCAGTAAGGAGCGGGCCCTCGCCTTGGCCCATCAACGCTTCACCTTTGTGATGCTGTGCACCGTCCGTTGACTTCGATTTCCAAGGTACTGTTACCTAGGGAGCAATATGACTCCGTAGTCAGCCTGTACACCTTGCAGTCAGCAGCGTACTTGGGATTTCTGCCTGTCACGATGTCTCAATAGCCCCAGTTGGAGCTATATGTTGTTACAAGCGTTATTTTTGTAATAATCATTCTAAAAGTGATATTTTGATATATGTGTGCTGGATTTTTGTCGTCGTGTGGTTTAGATGAAGGTATTTTATTTTTCTAAACTGGTGTGGTGTCCATTTGTAGTGTTTTCACTGTGTTACTATGTGTGTTATGTACAAATGCTTTACACATTGCCTCTGAGATAAGCCTGTCTGCTCATGCCAAGCTACCAAGGGGGTGAGCAGAGGTTATTTTAGAAGTGTAAGCCCCCTTACCCTGACTAGAAGGAAAGGTCCCTGCTTGGACAGGGTACAAACCTGTCAATGTTATCCTTTGGTCTCCCCTCCCTTAAGTATGACATAAAATAGTATAATTTACTTTTTACATCTGCATATTTACATTATGGCATCATATTTTTTCATGTAATTGTATATTGTATTTATATAACACTTACTACCCTTGATGAGGCGTTGATGCGTTTTGAGGCAAGAAGCACACTACCCAGGGGTCCATGTTTAGAGTTAAATAGATAGCAGATTATTAATTGCGAGGCAGTAAAACAGTTTTGTTCATGTCTCTCTTCCTATACTCAGTGTCACTGTAATTATGTGATTGTGCGGCTGTTGCTTAATTCGCACAATTATAGACTAGCTGTATTTTCCAAATAATCCTTCATCTGCTCCATAACCTGTGGATTTCAACAAAAAAATATTCTACCTCAAATGGTTCAAAAGTTGCTAGAAATGCAACGACACGTGTTGCCTCGCAGTAAAAGGCCCTGTGCAAAGTCTGACAGATTATCTTTCTTTTGCATCTTCGCTAAATATAGGTGTTAAACTGTTACTAATGAAGTGCAACCAATGCCCAGACCTATGTTAACAAGTGTAAAAATGAAAAAATAATGAAGTAATACTATCACAAAATATCATGCATTAGCCACATAACTTGCCTTTTCTTGCCCCATAATTTACTCAACCCTGCTGCATAATTTGGCTCTGACTATGCTAATAAACTTAGATTTTACCTTTGCACTGTTCCATATTTACTTTCACTACCATGGCATGGCATTACACACAATATAACAGTGAATTATGAGAATAACTCACAAAAGTTGCAGGAGGAATAAAAAAGTTAGCAAAATTAATTAAAAAAAATAGCAGCAAACTACATTTGTTGAAATGTCTCAGTGCTCTTATCGAAATAAAAGCACAAATAATGTCAGAGGCCACACCATGCCTTAACAATGAAAAATAAAAGGAAGCCCCACACCTCTACAGAGACAGTATGACAGATGTACTATTCAATTTGATCAGAAGACTGTAGGCTCACACGGGGTATATCTCAAAAGAGCGCCTGTTCTGAATGTAAAATTTCGATGTTGCAAGACAAAAAAAAATTACATAAGTGATTTATGCGTAACCTGCCCTTTATCAGGATGCTGGTTGTTTTTTTTTAATTAAAAAATATTACATGAAAGAGTGAGAAGTGCCCACCAGGACCTAGAGCTGCTCTCATCTTCAGCACCTCCCCCACGGAGCTGTAAAAATATTACATGAAAGAGTGAGAAGTGCCCACCAGGACCTAGAGCTGCTCTCATCTTCAGCACCTCCCCCACGGAGCTGTTAATGTGTTCCATTCAGCGCTACGGCTTCGACCGCCACGGCATAACACAGCCTCAGGGGGTGCTTTTTAGCCCCCCCAAGGCTTCCACACTGAGTGTATGGGAAGGGTCTGAGATGGGTGCAACTCAGAGCCATTAACTGTCTGTTCCTACACAGGGGCGATTACTCTTCCTCTCTATTCCTGTCCGCTTTCAAACAGGTGCACATTTTTTGTTAAATGATGGGAGAATGTGCGTTTGTTCTTTACTGGGGTTAAACATATGAGAGAGGAAATAAAATACCACTCTCATATTGGGGAAAAAGCGGCATTTGATTCGAAAAGTGTTTTTGTACATACTGTTTTAGTTAAATTGATTGAATAAAAGCACTATCAGTCGATGTTATAATTAAATCTAACATGCAATGTACAGATAAAATTTGCTGCGCCTTCAAAATCCTTCAAAATCCTACATCGCTTAAGGGTTGCAATTGTTTAACTGGTGGTATATTGTGGCTGTGCATAGACAGCCTGGGTTTGCACACCTCATTCCTTTCGTGTTGCTTCTCTGTAGAAAGGTGCGTTGTTAGAAGCAGGACCCATCCCCCAGTCTGGGTTAGGAGCGGACGGGTCATTTGCTATGCTAATGTTCCCTTTGTTGTGTGTAGAGGTGCATTTGCATCTCTGGTGGGGCATCCTGAAGTCCTGCCTCGAGTTTCCTCCCAAAGCAGGAAGGATTCACAGAAACAGCAGAAAACTCGATACTTTTTTCAAAAGGCCTCTCAGAGTTTAGAATGAAGCTAGGCACGCACATCTCTCTTTTAAGGTCTGATGAGTTTAAGCAGTTAATCTCCACCTGCCTAAAACGTGTGTAATGTAACGGGTGCTTATGTAAAACGCACCAAAACCATTTGGGTCGGGTTCGCCTATATAAACTGCAAAAAAAAAAGCCATAGTGCTGCCTAATCAGAAACATCAATAATAAATATTGCACTATATGGTTTGTCAGGCCCGTTTCCTAAAGGAAAGAGCTACTCCAATATGCACAATACTGTAGACACAATTGGGATGTGCAGAATAAACAGGCGTACGTTTTGTTAGATCAAGTGTGGATATATATTTTTTATTTTCTGTTGAGTTTAACATAGGGTTTACACAAGCTTTTCTGGTGCACTGAGCCAAGCACCTGTTTCTGTGGTCCTGTACTGAGCAAAGAAAACTCATTTACGCCAGATTTCTCTCAGTTACTGCTTTATTTTTAGATAGTACAGTTCAGAAACAGTAGTCAAAGGTTGCCTATATTTGTTTCTGAGCTCTGCTGTCTGAAACTAAAGCACCTATCCAGAACAATGTCATTAAAAGGCCCAGCACCTAAGTCAGGAACATATTTATCATCATATCATGCAGCGCAGCAAGTGACTTTGCTGCGCTGTGTGATAGGGAAAGGGCAGCAATGCGCTGTATTTAACATTGCACGGCACACTTCTGCTTTTCCCTGTGCTGGTGCACATTGTGCTGCCTAGTGCCAACGCAGGCACTCTTGCACCATGGTGCAGGGGTTCCTGCATTGCTAACATGATTGTTTTTGTGCAGAAAGGGGCCTCTTCCTGAGCAAAAACAATCCCCTGAGGCATTTTCCTCTTTACATGTGTGCTGCAGAATGCAGGAAAAAATGAGGGGAAATAAACCTATTTCTCCTCGTTATGTCTCACCTGGGGAGGTGTAGCCATTTTGGCGCATTCCCAGATCTACCACTTATGGTAAATCTGGGAATGCATCAAAATCCATGGGAACAACCATGCACCACCCATGGAATGCCTCCCTTGGGCAGAGTTACTCTTGACAGAAGGTGGCCTTGCATGGCTTGATAAATCGCATCTCAAGCGTTGCGTCGATTTAGCACCCCGTTGCGTGGCCCTTGATAATTAAGTGCAGAACAGAGTGCTGGGAATTTGTTTTGAGTACCTATTGCTTTGTTGCTATAGCAGGAGGAGTGGTGCTATGAGATGCACAATTGTGGCACACCTGCTCCCGGTCATACGTTTTGAGCTTACAAACTATATATGTGTAAACACAAAATCAACACAATTATCAGGTGCACTGCAATTGTGTCTATAACTAAAATCGGTGCCCAGACCAAGACTCTTTAAACTCCTAAAGAATAACAAATTGTTATTCTCCTCATTCTGTCTTCATATTTTCTAAAATAATAAAAAGAGCTGTGGATGAAAGCATCCAACAAAGAAAAATAAATTACTTTGAGGGCTATTCGCCTTTTACTGCTCTCTTTGTTCAACACTGAATGGACAACAGAGAAACATGTTTGTCAACTTGTTTTCATTGGGCGAGCACATGGATGGTTGAGTGATTAAGTGCATAGACTGATAAATTAATAAGTGAGTGAGAATTACGATAAATGGGTATAGATGAATTGCTGGATAAATGAGTGAATGGATGAATGACTAGGCAAGTGGGCACATGGATTGACGTGAGTTCATGAATGAATCACTGAGTAAATGGATGTATCAGTTATTTGGTGCATCAATGGTAAACAGGGGGATGAGGGAGCACTCTTGTGGCTCATCTTTCTGCAGCCCACAATGTGCCTGCTACAAGATGACCTGCACTCACCGCCACTTTACAGTTTCCACTGAAATACAAGGTATATTGGAGAGGTTGAACACTACCCATCTAAAAAGAATGCTTGAAGGATATCATTTTAGGAGAGACTGAGCGCAGTTTCTTCTTTGGCAGGTGTCTAAGGGGGTTGCAAGTTTCACATCGATGGGGGCCTCCTTAGGTTAGGGTCAGGGCCTACCAGAAGATTGCAAGTAGGCACCTGGAGTGGTCGGGGATGCGTCCGGCACTGGAGTCGCCTTCGGCAGGTGTCCCGGTCTAGGCTCCGCATCCGTTTGCGGTAGTCTCTTGGATTCTCGTCTCCCCTCCCGGCATGCCACATAGATGGGTGTTTGACCCTTCCGGGACCATCTCACCCTCTACACCCTGGGCATGAGCACCCTGCTGCTGCTTTCCCCCGCCTCACTCCCTCCAATCTACCAGGTTTCACCTCACCTCACCTCTCCACTTCAGTTCAGTTTTCTTTTCCTGCCCTTGCAGTGCACCTCACCGGGCGCTGCAGCCTCCATTGATGCCGGTGGGCAACTGATCCCATGTGTTCTCTCCTGGGGTGTTGTGTGCGCAGGGGATCTCCTATTGCTCGCCCTCAGAGATGCCGTAGGTGGGTCCCGTACTTAAGCTGGCTGACCCGCCGTGTGACCTTCACACTGTACTGTACTGTCGTCTCCACTGGGATCCCTGCTGGTGCTCTGCAGTCCCCCTCCATCGGGGATAGGGTTCAGGGTGTAGTCGTCTGCCGTTCACCTCAGGTCACTGCACGCCCATCTCCGGGCCCGGAACTGGTGAATTGCAGTATTTCCTATGTACCCATTGCCATCTTGCCTGCCGCGTCACTTTCCCGGTGCTGATCACAGGGCTGTTTGCTCCCCGTACGCAGAAGCCACAGCTTTCCCGCCAAGTTCTTTGCCCCCCCTAGAGTTTGCTCTTACACTAATGGTTGTGTGGGCCTCCGGGGCCACAGGATTCTGTCCATCATGGGCCTCAGGCACCGGAGCTCGGCAGTCACACTGTCATCTTAATGCATCTCTGGCCATGCCCCCAACATGCTCATTCTTGCTGAAGTAGTCCGGATGGGTGTGTGGCATAAGTTATTGGACTCAGAAAAGTTGCAGGTCTAGAAACAGAATTGCTTTGCATTATCATCTTTAAACAGGCAAAAATGATAAAGCCAATAGTTTGTTAAAGAATGGTCATGTGTGTTGGTTGTGCTGTGAAGTGGCAAGGGTAGTGCGAAAAATGAATCTTGGGAGGAATAGAAATGTACACCGTCATAGTTACTGCAACAGTCTGAACACATAAAAATAGGATTATTGTGATACCCACACCACCTAAAGATCATCAGCACAGGAAAGAAGGAAGAAAAAGAGTGACACCTACAGCTCCCATTCATTTTTTAGCAGCCCTTCTTTAAGGCAAGGTTACACATAAAAAGAGCAATCTTAACCATAGAAGTTGAGATATTTCTAAATTATCAGCTCCCCTTACAACGACATACAAATCCACCAAGAAACTCAATGTGTGTTTTAAGGAATAGACTAAAAATTGTTCAGGTGTATATGGCTCTCTCTAAAACACCAGGTGAGATGGCTACAAAGTGGAAGAAAGGAAATTATACATTTATAGATGGATAACAGTGAATAACAGGGATGAATTCACCATGGGTGCCTGAGTGATATCAAGTAGACAATAAGAGTGAAGCTCAAAACTACAAGGTGAAAACATCCCTGTTGTTCACTTTTACCCATCTCTAATTTTATGTTATGTATGACTTCCAAAACCATCTACCCTTGCTATCTATTTCCCCACATGGACAAAGGAATAATAGGTGAATCATACATAACATGGCCTCTCCTCCCTGTCTCAAATGTAATTTGCGTCAATGAGTGTTCCATGGGTTTTGATGCAAATCCCTATCTACTTACATTGGTAGACATGGATTTGTCAAAAAGTCACAAAGAATCCCCCCTTGGGTAAAAAACATGGATTTGTGCCAAAACCTAATGCTTCCACGAGGCTGGTGTAATGAGAAGAAATGCCTTAATTTCTCCTTATTTTCTCAACTTTGCATGAATGCTGCATTGTATAGCACACATGCATAATGGGAAAAGTCTTAATGCATAGTTTTTGTACTGAAAGGATTGCCTTCCGGTACAAAAGCTGTGCTTTAGAAAAGGCACACACCCTTTTGCTCTATAGCGCAAGGGTGTGTGTGTTGGCGCGTGGCAGCCAAACATGCACTAGCACTGATGGAGAGAAAAAATGAACATATTCCATTGTGCATATTAATATGTAAACAAAGGCAAACAACATAAAGGCTCAGAATTCTTGGCTACAAGCTTTGCAAAGTCACAATAGGAATTGATTGTCTTTAGGTTTTTTGCAAATATCTATCAAATCAGTTTATATTCTATTACAGTGTAGCGCACCATCATTCTTTAATTACAGATAAGGATCAAATGGCAATAGTGAAGTATTCTGGGATTCAAATCTGATGCAAATTGCTTTTAGAAAAGTTTATAAAACCACTCACAATTTTCAGACACAAAAAATCTAAATTCAATAGCTTCATCTAAAATAAAGATTTATTTTAATAAATAGAGAAATGGCTAATTTACATGAAAAATAATTAGATAAGCACACAGGTATGCAGCTTTTCCTTTAAAAGTCTGTCCTTTCTGCTGCTGGTATGTGTTTCCAGTGAGCAAAGTGTGTTTAAATGCAAAGTGTGTTTAAGACTGCAGTACCGCCTCCTGTCTACAGGGGCAGACCTGAGCAAAAATATAAACACACTTGATGAAACACAGGTCCCCACAATGCAATTTTTTTTTTTAAGTTGTGAAAATTGACACAGATGTTCCTGAAGTCATTTTTAACATTTAGAAGGCATTGCCTTGTGGGGACCTGGGTTCAGGTCCCCACAGTGCAATCAAGTCCCCACAGCGTGAGTGTGTTATCATACCTAAGTCCCCACAAGGATATATATATATGCCGCGTTGAAATGAAAGCTACCGGGTTTCCCACCAATTGAAGACGCACTCCGGCATCCGACTCAAACCATTTATTAAGGTAAATGCCGGAAAATCAAGCAGATAAAATTTACAGCCATCCTGTCGATTTACGCCTGACGCGTTTCAGTGCTCATACACTTCCTCAGAGGCGCGACAGTCAATTCAGCATAGTGAACACACTACCCACTTAAAAATGGATGCCCTCCAATGGGCAGCTCAAATGAGCCCGCGTGGATTTGTGGGACTCGTAGTGCAGTTCACAGTTCACTGCTGCTGTGTTCTGACTTTTACCTTAATAAATGGTTTGAGTCGGATGCCGGAGTGCGTCTTCAATTGGTGGGAAACCCGAGAGTGAGTGAGTGAGTGAGAGAGAGAGAGAGAGAGAGAGAGAGAGAGATATATATATATATATATATCGATCGAGAGAGATCGATCTCTCAAGGCAGGGGACCCTGCCGAAACGCGTAGCAGCCTTTCAAGCAATAATAAATGTTTTTAACCCTACCTTCGATTTGCGGTGTCGTCTTTCTGGTGAAGCAGTGGCAACCGGAAGTGGTAAAGGATATATATATATCTCCATCCCAGTGGTGCTTGCAACTGGGTAGTCCTAGTTAGAATGGTGTACTTTAAAAATGCTCCTGCCAGCTTGGAGCAGACGTTTGATCTGTTTCCCTGCCTGCACTGATGCCACAGAAATAGATCAAGATATGGCTCCTACCTGGAGGGAGCGCATAAATACCTGCTCCATGCAGGCAGGAGCAATGCCAACTCCCCCTGTGGCCCACCAACGAGGTGCCTGGTGGGCACCAGGGCACCCACCTATATGAAACATAGGCCCTATGGATAGGGTCCCCGGAACCAGAATAGGCTCGGTCCCCTTAAAAAATACAGCCCTGAGGGTTGGGGTCCCCAGGGCCTTTTTCAGGCTTGTGGAGAAGGGCAGAGGAGCCCCCCTCCCTTAATTAAGAGATTGGGTCCCGGGGATGGAGTCCCCTGAGGCCGAACACGGCTTGGTGATGGGGCCATGCAGTCCCCCACTCCTTTGGAAAAAAATACAGCCCACGGGGGATGGGGTTCCCAGGGTCTAATGAGGCTCGAGAGGAGGTTGTGCAACTCCCTCCCCTGGCGGGGGGGGGGGTTGGGGGGGGGATTTGTGGCCCTCCTCCCATTCAAAAAAGATACGACCCTGGGGAATCGTGTCCCCAGGGCCTGGTGAGGCTCATGGAGGGGGGCCCTTTCCCTGTTTAATTGTATTTGGCCCCAGGGGATGGGGTCCCTGGACCCAAAGGCCAATCCTACCCCGTTTGGAAAAGGCACTACTCCCTTTCATGGACGGTCAAAGGCCGTGCGTGGATGAGGTTGGATGACTGCGGGGTTGGCTATAGGCCCTGTTGCTAACCCCCTGCCGCACATGTGTGAAGGCTGTGCACAGTGTAGGGTTTGCTGCATGCAGGGTGTTAGCTGCAGGGCCAGGCCACAGGCCAGGACTTGTGGCCAGCCCCCTGCTGCACACATTCAAAGGCCTAGTGCAGTGTGGGGTTGGCTGCATGCAGGCTGTTGGCCGCACCCTCGCCGCACACGTCCGAAGGCTGTACGCAGCGTGGGGTTGGCTGCATGCGGGTGTTGGCTGCAAGGCCAGGTCACAAGCCAGGCCCTGAAGCTAACCACCCGCAATGCATGGCCAAAGGCCTGCGTAGCGAGGTGTTGGATTTACGTATTGTAATAAAATATTACTTTACGTTAAACAAAAACCCATAGAAATTCACTGAAAGAAACAAAACGAAGGTTAAAGTAACGTTATAGTTAGTTGTAATGTTCATTTACAAGGTAACAGTTTAAACTCTTAAAAACTACAGAAATTCACCAGTTATGGTCATCTCAAGTAACTATAACTAGTACTGTAAGGTAACTATAAGTCGTACCCTCACCATGCACTGGTACTTACCCCACATATTACATCACTCATGACATCTTCTGTGACATCATTGATGATATCACTGCAACGTTTGCAATGAAATTATTGATGAGAAAACTGTGAGTGGCGAAGCACGAGTTATAGTTACCTTAGGGCACGAGTTATAGTTTCTTGACGACATAACCATAACTGGTGAATTTCTGTGTTTTTTTATAGTTTAAAACGTTACTCTGTTACTGAACATTTCACCTGACTATAACGTTACTTTAGCCTTTGTTTTTTTCGTAAGTGTGTGTGCGCGCAGTTTTTCTTAGGAGCCCACTGCTAGCGCTGCCTGATGCAGTGCTTGCAGAAAACCTAGCTTACGTAGACTTGATTTCACCTCGTGCTCTTTCTTCCACCACACTACACGTTCTCTTTATCTCACCCTTGCAGGTTCTGCTTGGTACCCTTTGTCCTTGTTTTCCTATCTTTCTCTTCCTCCTTCTTCCCTATCTGTCTTTTTGGCTTTTTCTCTGGGTCAAAGTCTGTTGATGGGAAAAAATGTCCCCAGGTATTTTAAAAATGACTGCTGGTGCCTACCACCTGCAACCACCTGCGAAAATGAAGCACCGATTCAGAAATTGTTTAAGCCTGAAAAGACACCAGAGGGTGTAACTTGGCAGGAATCGACGCAAAGCAGGAGAACGTAAACGTGAGTCAAAGGTGACTCAAAAGTAGGCATACTGATAAAACAGACATGGATGCAAGAACTGAAAAACCTGATAACCACATAAGTTCTTCACAGTCACATATACCTGTTCTCTGTCCAGGTACTGATGAAAATTTCCTGTCGGCATTAAATGTCGGCATAGTTTATTGGACTAGATTTGCTTGAAGAAACTACACAGTGAAAAAGACAAAGTCTATGAGCTCCAACAAAGTCACATAATCAATTTACTAGTGACAAGTAACTCCAGTGCAAGATTGC
Organism: Calotriton arnoldi; assembly: GCA_963921515.1. Taxonomy (NCBI): domain Eukaryota; kingdom Metazoa; phylum Chordata; class Amphibia; order Caudata; family Salamandridae; genus Calotriton; species Calotriton arnoldi. Next base: position 321,739 of record CAWUFW010012725.1, read on the forward strand.
CTGCATCTACTGGTGAAAGTTAGCTGAAAAAGTGGTGTATGTGGGTAGGGGATGTTCCCGGAAGTGGGGGAAAATATGGAATGGTTGGAACTCTTATAGGGGCCTGATTCAATGGGACCTGGAGTTAGCGGATGGAGCTGCGACATATCGACAGAGAATTACAGGGTGAACACACAACGAGAAGGGAGACGGTGGTGGGATCGGGGGTTTTGGACCTATTCTTGAAGGCATTCTGAGATGTAAGACAGTGCTGATATTAACTGTTGTTCATTCACGTATTAAACTTTCAATAAAAAGATATATATAAAAAAGATTGCCTGCATCTGCAAAGTAACCATGTATTTTCGTGCATTTTTCTCAGTTTCAAAATATATATATTTTTTTAAAGTTGTACCTCCTTAATATCAATGATAAATAAGATGAAGTTATTCAAGGCATATTTCGAATGGTAACATTGCATGTATTCTGAATCAAAAACTGTAAACATTTTTGTTTTTTCTAGGAGAGAAGCCATTTACATGTGAAGTATGTGGAAAATCCTTTACAGCAAAAAGTTCTCTTCAGACTCATATTAGAATACACAGGTACAGCACAATACATTTTGATCTATTGCTTATATTTTGTTCTTGACATTATCGTTATCTGCCTCTAGAACTTGCTGTATTCAGTCATTTTGAGAGCTTCAAGTCACTTACCCAGTACGCCTCACCTTTCCTAGTGCACAATGGAAACACAGCCAAGTTTTTTACCATACTTTGTCTGTCGGTATAGGTCGCTGAAAACCAAACACACTTCTGATCATCAGAATTTACAGAACAACATGGTCCTTTTTAGAGTCAGTGCGCATGCGCTGCTCTGCGAGACTTGCTGTACTGGAGTATGGAATAGAAGCCCCACCCACTCTTCGCCCATATTTGTCATTGGCTAATAATAATGCAACGCAATAGCTCAAACTTTCAGTAATGCAAGAGCTATTCCATTACAAAACAATCGGGGCACTCGCGCTTTAGCTTTAAACATCTAAAGTGCAAGTGTAGTGAATCCATTTGCAATGCATTAGCTCTTCAATTACTGAAAGTTCGAGCTATTGGCGTTGCATTATTATTAACAACGCCAATAGCTCAAATTTTCAGCAGTGCAAGACCTATTGCATTGCAAATGCTTGTTTAGCTCTGGGTACAGACTGCTTTTGGTATTTGCCTGAGCTCACCTGATTAAAGCAAACCAATACGAAGTGCTGGGCTTAGGTTCAGCCCCCTTCTGTCATTGGTTGCTTTGGGTCACCCACTTCAGCCCCTTCTGTTTTGATATGTGTGTCACGTTTTCAGCCCACACAGTAAAAGCACAGGTTTTCTCTTTGGACTGGTGACGGGCAAAGATGCCCTTCTCTGGACTACAGCTCATGAGACAGCTGACAGTAGAGAACTGCTGGGCACCATGTTGTAGGAAGCCTTGCAGAACAAACTTGCTACCTGTGAGGGCTGATTTATGCAGTTACACACCACACTGAGGGATTAGCATTGGCATGCTAGTCTCTGAATGAGCACTGGATTAAGAAGAGAATTCCTTCTTCTAAAAGGGGCGGCCACTTGATGGTCTCATGCTGTAATCTTCTCTCATTCGCACCACCATCCCCACATGGGCTTCCAATATCTTCATCCACCCTAATGCTCTTCTCACCTGACCTCGTATCTTCCCATATGCCACATATGCCCTTGTTTCTCCTCTTCGTCTTACACCATTCTGTATTATTTGATGTATCTTACTACTGGGGCAGATAAAAATTGCATATAATTCCAACAGCTAGTGGGTGCTTAGTTTTGGATTTTGTATCTTGGGGTGTGTTTAAGAAGATGCACACAGTAGTGATCCATTCACTCCGTTTTAAGATTACTGGCCTTCGTAGAAAGAATCTGTCACTATGATTTCTTTGTGTGGCTGAGACGCCAACAAATGGCATTTGCACGTAACAAATGACTGTGGCACCTTAGGGTAGCCAAACCTTCAAGAATTGTGTACAGTTCATTCACTATATGGTTCATTCACTCAGTGTTTTCACACCAAAGCTAGCAGCTTACTGGAAATACATAAATATGCTTTTAAGCGTTTTCAAGGATTACATCATCCAAGTGAAGTAGCAGAATTCTGCTTTTGATGTCCCTGGGCTAGAATGTGGCTGCATTGTGTATTTGAGTATGATCTAGAAGATGTATTTGGGAGCGTACAAAATTTGCAAGTGATATCTAGCTCACTGAAGTCATCAGATATTTTGCAGTTCTACCCTAGATCCATTGGACAGGCGAAGTTGGGGGATGTAGGAGAGTCGGTGTGTATTTGTGTTCCAAGCGCGTTAGCAAAGGGCATGGCAGTGCGGCTGTTTTTCTCTTTTCTCAAACTCTGTGTGAGAATACAGGTCCCCACAATGCAATATAGATATTTTTCCTCTATTTTCAATCCCGTTTGGGTAGAGTATGCCACCATAGGACATTGTACAGTTTTACGTTATATTTACTGGCTTTATCCCTCGCCTGGACCGGATAATTTTGGTAGCTTTGCTTGTTATATCATAGTAAACATATTATTGAAATGTAGTACCAGACAGTAGTCTGTCTGCTATGTCTACAGAGCACAGATAGACTGAAAATACTACTTCTGCTAATAAAAATGAATTATACTCAGAGACGTTCTTAAGGCATTGGCAGAGCGGACTCTGGCCCAGGGCCCCAGTATTTCAGGTGGGCCCCTGACAGACCCATTTCTGTTCTGCAGAGTCTTGCCCTGATGACCTTGAATAATTCTTAAACAGATTGTTGCAAACAGCGTTTTCCTTTAATGTATTTTAATGTGGGTAATGTGTGAGACTCTAATCCAACCTTTTGCTGACAAATGAGGTGTTTATGTTTTATGCAACGTCCATAAAAAAGTTTACTTTAGATCCAAGCAGGACCTCGCATAAGAGAAATGGGAGGGTGGCTCAGAGATTATTTGCAGTAATACTAGTGAGCTGCTGCTGTGTTACAGTGTTGAAAACACGCATCACCATCCCTGAATATTAGATGTAGACACATTTAAAATTTTGACCAGTGTGCCTGTGCACTGTCAGTGACCTGGCCAAAGAGGGCATGAAAGAGCTGAACTGTATCATAAAGTAAAAGATGATCTGGAAAGGGCCCCGAAATTATGTTTGGCCCAGGGCCCCCAAAATCCTTAAGATGTCCCTCGTCCCTGTCCTTGGTGGGTGAGAGGAAACAAGAGAGTAGGACAGAAGGGCAGCTCCTCTACCTCATTCAAACTTCTTCAATGTATAAAATATGGGGTAAGGAGGCCAGGCAGTGAATAGAATGTGGAGTTAGATGGAACAAGAGGCAGAATAGCATGAAGAACATGATGGGGGAATGGACATGATTGGAGTAAAGACACAAGAGGGAATATACATCATTGGGAAGGTATAGCAATAGCGTTGAGGTTAAAAAAAATAAAAAAATCCTCTTGTCAGTTGTGCTGCTCTTGTGCACTGCACAATGTAATGTAATATGCTCCCAGTGCCTGTCATTCCCTCCCATGCTCATCGTTGCTCTTTCTGCGGCCATCTCTTTTCATTTTTGAGAGCCTGGGTCTTGCGGACAGGTCTCTCAACTCATTCTCTGAACTAGCATTTCTCTTTCAAGAAACTTGAACCTGCACTGGACATGCCAGCAAGATTGCTCAGAGAATTACCTCTCGCTTTGGACATCTGCAGTGATCTGAAGGTCATGGGTTAGATACCCTACAAAGCAGAAACTACAGAAGTGCAGTGTGAAGAGCTATGTAAAATAAGTAATTTTTTTATGCCACTCTAGCGCTAAGTATACCATTTACTTCGATGCTAAATCTAGTGCAGACTGTACCCGTGGCACTATTCGCTTTTTGTCTTTTTCACCCAAGTCTAATTTAGTAACACTAAATTAACTACATCCTCTTTTGCTGGACTTGCATGGAACTCCAATTAATGCTTTCAGACTTGGTCCCTCAGGCGTGCTTGGAAAATAATGGTTTCTCAAAAGGGACTGATGCTGTAAACCTCCTTAGCTGAATTACTGATTTTCCCAATTCTGTATCACTTTTATGGACGGCAGCTGCTGACAGGTTCTCTGATGCACATAGAGTTCTCAGTTAATTTCACCGTAAACTAAGGCTATAGGGATGTATAAGCAAGCAGTTCCTTCATGGCCCTGTGACACCCCAAATAGTGGTGCAATATGAGGTCAACAGTGAAAACCGATCAAAAACAAAAGAGGGTCCCTGTGACACAATAGTGGAGAGTCCAGGGAAGGAAACTTAGAAGAAAACCAAATACTAACTTCTCCAATTAAATCAAAACAGAAGCACTTAGCTTACAATATTTAAGAGCCAAAGATCAGACCAGTTCGGTTTATAATTTATTCATCATCAATAGATGTATTTATACTTTACAATAGAATTTTTTTTGGCAATATATACATACATTTTGTGAGCTCAAACACAAGTTCAAAACATACATAAAAGAAAGAACAAAAACAATACAATATAGCGTTTCAAATAACATTCACACCCAATCATACTCTACAAAAACATACAAATCAAGCAGTAAAAACTGTTATATCACAATATAGTAACAATAATTCCATTTCATCATTGGGATTCTGAATTACGTTGTCATATAGATTGAGAGCTTTTTATGTACTTTCGCTTTTTATGAGACAAAATATATATGAACAGAATTGCGCCGACGCGCTTTTCGAAAGTTAAAGAACACTTGACGAAAATAGTGAAACTTTCATCAGGGCGCAGTCTGTACTCTATATATGGTGGCAACTGCCATCCAATCACTTAAGAGAGCTCACATCAGGTCTCAAACCTGGTCTGAAATATGAAAATATACACAATTAATAATGATAATAAAATAATATATAACGAAAGGCTAGGAAAAAAAGATTATTCAACAACAGACTGGGACACTCCAGAGTCCCAAGGATGCTAGTAAGCGTATAAAGCCTTCATCCCAAAAAACACCATTGTGATAGATACCATCGTAATAGACATAGCTGAAAACACCGTGGATAGAAAGTGGGAGGTGATGTATATCAATTGGGTAAATGGACCATCTTTTACTGTGCATATTAGGAATCATGCTGAAAGGGAGAAAAGGATAAGAAAAAGGTACCTACTCGATGTGTTATAGTCGGCTTGTCTTCATAAAAAGTGTCATCATAAAAGGAAGATGTTAAAAAGAATGAACCTTTACTTCTGAGAGTCGGACATGGGGCAAAGTATGTTGGTTGTGTCTGCAGGTAAAGAATATGTAAAAGTTCTAATGAATGCCAAATGAGGGTACAATATTCAATGTAATTAGAATCTCAGATGTAGAAGAGTAACTACAAGGCATAAGCTGTAAGATACTTGCCGCATAAGGAATCCAGATGGAGTAAGGCACTTGTGCCGGTTTCAGATAAGTAAAGTCACACAAGGGAATATGGGAATGCTCAAGTTCAAAACCTCCAGGAAACGGTCCTTACATATGCAATATAGAAGGGCCTGTAGAAAATGAATGTATCAGGGTATGAATCTTAGCAAAAGAGGCAAAGCTATGTTTTAAGCCTACATCGGCTGACTACCAACATGTAAGCGTTAAGGAGCATACATGGGGTAAGTTAAAACCCAAACAGAAAATAAATACAACTAAATTCTAACCAAATGGAATTTAGGAAGATTCTGAAACTCGCGTCTGCGCAATTCTGTTCATATATATTTTGTCTCATAAATAAGAGAAAGTACATAAAAAGCTGTCAATCTGTATGACAACGTAATTTAGAATGCCAATGATAAAATGGAATTATTGTTACTATATTGTGATATAACGGTCTTTACTGCTTGATTTGTATGTTTTTGTAGAGTATGATTGGGTGTGAGTGTTATTTGAAATGCTATGTTGTATTGTTTTTTGTTCTCTTTCTTTTATGTATGTTTTGAACTTGTGTTTGAGCTCACAAAATGTATGTATATATTGCCAAAACCATTTCTATTGTAAAGTATAAATACATCTATTGATGATAAATAAATTATAAACTGAACTGGTCTGATCTATGGCTCTTAAATATTGTAAGCTAAGTGCTTTTGTTTTGATTTAATTGGGGAAGTTAGTATTTGGTTTTCTTGTAAGCAACAGTGAACACCGGCCAGGGCACTTTACAGTAGTTGCACCCAATAATACACACCTCATCTTCTCAATAACCAGATCATTGGGGCTTTTGTAATCACTGGCAATGAACAGCCATTTTGGGAAAAAAACCTGTTACAACTAAAGAATAAAAACCGAAAAATATTTGATTGTTCTATGTGAATTAAGGTCACAAGGAGAGTGGGAGTACACCCATTAGAACAGTCTAGTCTATATGTTTTGAAGGCATGCATGTACTCGGTTAAATAGTCAAAAAAATGTAAAGTGTTGACTTCATAAATGTGATGACTGTCAGCCATGAAATCTTTTCTTTTTTTTCCTCCAGAGGAGAGAAGCCGTATTCCTGCAGCACGTGTGGAAAATCCTTCTCCGATTCCAGTGCCAAGAGGCGACACTGCATCTTACACACTGGCAAGAAACCCTTCTCCTGCCCTGACTGCAATGTGCAGTTTTCCCGTCTGGACAACCTAAAGACTCACTTGAAAAATCACAATAAAGAAAAGCATTTCTCGATGCAGGTAGCGGCAAGTGTACGAAGTGGCAGCACCCCGGAGGATGTCAGAAATATCCTGCAGAAGCAGCAGTACCATCTGTCTAGCTCTGGTGAACAGGAGATACAGCTTGTGGTCGCAGAGGGCATTCATAACATAAACTTCATACCTGGTCATGGCCATGGGATCAGCATTGTCACCTCTGAAGGACCGCAGACCATGACAGCAGAGCAGGCTGCAAATCTAGGACTACTCCCTCAACCACTGCTTCATGGCTTACCTCTTATCCCTGCACAAGAGCAAACAGAACACACCCGGGTCATTGGTTTGATGGGCAGCTCCACTTCATCAGCACAGCATGAACAAGCACCGGTCATTGCTTTGTCAGAGGAGACCACTGTACACTTGCAGGGACAAGCGACTGAATATGAGATCTCAGCAGAAGCGGCCCAACATGTCCACCTGACGCGGGAATCTAGCTGCCGGCCATGCATGAACCAAGATACTGCGCCACCTACACTGAGCATAGAGCGCCATCCAAATGCAAACATGTCTAAGACATCAAACCACTCCTTGTCTTTGGACACATCTTCCCAGTATGGGCATGCTCCCCATCTCCATAACCATACATTTCAGATCCAAACTGGCTCAGTGTCCTTCATAAACCCAAGCTAGCTTCCTCGGCATGCCATAAATCTTGCTTCCCATCAGAGTTCTGGAATAAATGGGATATTTCTAAGTGTGTTTTGTATAAGAGACTGCACTTTACACTCGTTTCTCCTGCTCTGGGTTCTGTTGCATCACTCACCTCTACAGGAACTGTGCGTTCTTTTTTTACATATCTTGATATTTTTAAAGTAAGCTGTTTTGTGGCAGAAAGTCAAATTACAATTGTATTTTTTGTGGCAAAAATACAATAGTAGTGTGAACCAGTAACGACTCCTTGCGGATTGTGTTCCCATGGAGATATTTGGGTTAATATCCTTCATAAATAAAATAAAATGCAATTGCAATTCTGAATTCCAGACAGAAACACTTGTATGTTTTGAAGAACCCCTCCCTTAAAGTCCTAAAGACATAGTTCCTTTACCCTTGTTCCTGACCAATGGCTGTCGGTAAGCCTTGATGGTCACCTGTGGCGGCACAGAAAACCACTTCTGTGTGCGACGGTCTATACTGTCTTCGTGCCCCTCGCATTATACTGTGCTGCCCTCACTGGGCTGGAAAGAAGAGTGGTTCTGACACCAATGTATCGCCTCACCATTTATGCTCCTTAGGTAGAACTTGAAAGAGTTAGCTCGATAGAGACTTGAAAAAGACCATATAGCATTATAACCCAATGATATTTTGTTTACTTAAATTGAAACAAAAGCATCAATGTAATTGTTGGTGTCTTATGATTAAGAGGAACTTACTTTGTGGGCGGGGAGGAGAGGGCTAGCAGTTAGATTATATTGGTGCTACGTTGGTGTCGGTACCCTTCTTCTTCCCAGCTTGCAATGTTACAGCCGCTTAGGCAGTTGTTGGGGTGCTTAATTGGTGTTGGTACCCCTCTTCCCAGCTAGCAATGCTACAGCTGCTTAGGCAGTTGTTGCGGTTTGCCCTCTTTTTCTGAACTGGTTGGAATCAGGTGTCCGCAGTGTGGCTCCAGTCACCACTTCCCTGTGTGACTAGGCAGATGCTCTCCAACAGTGTGGCACAGGGCTGCACAACAGCCCTTTTCTGTGTCTGGCGAGCAAGGCTGCATGTATGCTTCTATAACTGCTCGGGGAGTGGCCGGCATGCATTGGACCTCAGTCTGGGAGGACTGGGATGGTGAGTGCCTGCTGGCCCTGGCTTCCGGCTGGGCTCTGTCAGCACCACTTGCACAAACCCCATGGCCATCGGGGAATGCTAGGGAAGAATGGATACATAGGCAGGTTGGGACCCACTCAACAAGCCACATCCAAGGCTTGCTCAACCAATACACCAGTCCAAGGTAGGATACATGTATTTATGTATACCAGGTATTGGGTTGGAGAGTTCTCACAGTGGGAATGTTGACCACCTTCACCCCAAAGCCAGCAGGAGTGCATTCCACTTGTTATATTACTGTGTGCTTCTCCAGTCTTTGCACACTGAGGAGGGTAAGAAGAAATACAGTGACTTCTGGTACCCCAGATTGAGGTGGAACCATGCAGCCTGCCAAAATAGGCTCTTGGAAGGCTGCCCCAATTTATTTTGGCCCTGGTTCAAGTCAAGCTTGAGTCAGGTTTATGTCTTAGTTGGGACATGTCAGAACAGTAGACTGTAATGGTTATGGAAATTGGATAGGCTGTGATTGGCTCTCTTTGTCAGGTAGAATGTACATCCTGCTCTGTGATTTCACAAAAGGGGTGTGTGCTGTGCCCCTTTCTTATGGGATCTGGAGGAAACCCTCCCTACTAGAATTTTCCACAACCGGCATGGATTTCGCTCTGGCTGTTTTATATTGCTGAAGAATTTTCAGGGAGGGATAACCTGCAGTAAGGCACTCACCGCTTTGCACCCCTTTAGCTGGGAGGCCACTTACCGGTCTGACTCTCGATCCATCCTGCATGCTCAGTGTCTACTGACCCAGTGATCACCCAGTTGCCATACAGCTGCCCAGTAAGCTTATGCAACACTTTTCCTGCCCGGAGTTGTTATCCATTACAAGCTAATAGGGTAACCCAAAACGGCCAAAGGACCTGAGGGCAATACGATACAAAAAACAATTGGTCCTATAGGCTAGGATGCACAACAATACTCAATATTATATTAACATCAAACGCAATTCATATGCGAGAGAGAAAGAAAACACATGACAGTCATCCTGTTACAGAGTGAGGGAAAGGATGGCATGACTCAAATACCTTTCCAGTGAGTGACCCCCCTTTTAGAATGATTAAGGGCGCCTCTGAACCGGACTCTTTACACTGAAGCCAGTGACCGATTCTGATTCATTCATTCATGGGATCATCTTTTGTTGTTTTCACCATCAATAGGCGGTATTCTTGGTTTCTTCCGCCTGCACGTGAGTTTAGTTTAGGAGCCTATCGGCCCATCTATGCACATGACTCTTCCACACCACTGAAGGTTGCTCATGGCCCTCCTTTACGTCCTAATGAAGACCCACCTGTTAGGTCTTTAATTGCCACACTTAGGGCCCGATTCTGATGCGGGTTGGAAAAGCTTCCCGACCGAGGGCCTGATTCTGATGCGGTTAGGAAGGCCTCCTAACGGCATTTGCTCCTTCCAAATCGGATCGGGAACGTGTCTTCCCGACCGAGGGCCCAATTCTGATGCGGTTAGGAACAAATGTTCCCATTGAAGTCAATGGGAGTTCAACCAAATCGTATCTGGAAGCATCCGGATGCATCCTACTCCGCCGGTCGGACTTTCCCGATCCGAGTGGGTCGGACACCATTTCCCAACCGATTCGGTCGGGAAGCTTTTCCAACCCGCATCAGAATCGGCCCCTTAGTGTCGTCGACGTTTCGACCCAGATATTATCATAAAAGTCTGGATCATTTTTCACATCATCCTGAAGACAGATGTGCCTTGATTAATCGGCCTCTTTTTCTTGTATGGATACATTTTGTAATATGTGTGAGACCCTTCATGGACAGGCTTACCGAAGTGACACGGTTCTGTGACATTGTTCTTATTGTTGCCTATAACTTTTAGATTCATCTTTTCCACTTCTTTCACGTCATTTGAGCACTTTTACAAGCACTTTCTCAGCAACCTAAAACATTGTGTGCAAATGAATTTTTCAGTCTAAAAATATAAAACATGTAATTAATTTTCATGATACAGTGTTTTCTTTCTCTCACATATGAATTGTGTTTCATGTAAATACAATATTGAGTATTGTTGTGTATCCTAGCCAATAGGACCAATTATTTTTTGTATCATACATGAGCTGTTATCCAGGCATCCGGTCTCTTTTCAGTGGTGTTGGGCATCTGGCTTTTGTGTCAAGCGAAGTCATGTGCTCTATTTTGAGCTATTCAAATCTTTTAAAATCTTTTTATTGCGTTTAAAATGATACATGAAAAAAGCAAACCAAAAAACAACCCAGAGCCTATACCTTAAAAGTTCGCAATACAGAGCTTAGAAATTCAGTGCAGCATACATTTGCTCTTTTACTCCAAGACAAGTCCACTAGGTGATCAATGGTGAAAAAATCTCTTAACATATTGGCTGTAGTTCCGGCATATATTTGGTTAATCACAGTGGTCTTCTTAAACATCCTAAATTTACCCCAATGTGTGAAAGTGTACTCTGCCTCTAAGGCCGTTTGACGGGTACAGAGATAATTTCTGTTTCTACCGTCTCACTTGCCTCTGGTATTCCCAAAACGCTCGCCAGTATTCCTAGATGTATTTTGGGGTTTGCCAATCCCCTGAAACATTTCTCCATTTCATTGCAATATCCTAAATCTAATTATATCATGTGGACGGGGGAATGGGGTTGACTTTTGCCATGAGAAAGGATAGTAAGTCCTGCAAACATTTCGGTGGCGGCGGGAATGTGGTACGTTAGCAACATCATAAGTGTGTTTAATGTTATTTACTGCATAATATTGTGTTTATTTCACTTCGACGCTGCGCTCAAGAAACACCGTATATCACAGCAACTCCACAGCAAATGTACAGTTGTTGCATTCCCCTTACAACATCCTAGCATCTTGAGTTACATGTCTTTCCATTGATGCATGCAACTAAGAGCTAGAATCTTATGTAGTAAAACTCTATGTATAATACTAATGGGCACCTACCATGCTACATGCCATGCTGACCTCCAGTTGTCATCAGAAATGTCTAGAGCTTAATCCTTGGTCCAAGAAGCTTTGGAAGATATAGGGGCCTGTGATCTAGCAGCATTGGATGCTTCATAAATATTAGTTCTGGGTTTTCTGCTCCTGTCGTGCTGATAATATAATGAAGCAGAGGGATGGTAGCAGGCATGCATGGGAGCTCCTCCTGTCTGCCCTTTAATTTTAATTGTGCTTACTTGAGTTTGTTCATCCGGTTGGTGGCTGCTATTTTTCCTACTTCCACACGTTTGTGAATCTAGAATCTACATATACATCCCCTGCCTTTGTGATGGCAGCAGCTTCCAGGTGCAGAAATGTCTTGTTCATGATGTGTAGGACAAGTGCTGTTTTACTCAGATTGATATTAGTATGAAATGGTTGATTTGATTTAATCATTTTGAGAGCTTTTCTCCAAGCTTTGGTTGTATAGTCCATAATTACAAACCCAATGGAAATTTGTATATTGGGGATGTCAGAAAAGACCTTGTGTCAAACGGGATGTGGCTGTACCTTTTAGTTATCACATGTGGGTTATTATACAGCCCATCTATACAATATACTGGACACTGCAGTTGTGCTTCCAGATAATGCATTTCCATGTCTTACGCTGCAAAGCCACGTTTCCATGCAGACCTCGTTAGCATATTGCAAACTACTCTAGGTGGTATATCTACCAGAATTAATCTTGTTAACACAATTTACGCTTGTTAAAAAAATCCCTAGAAGGCTCAAAAAGCTAGTTGTGAAACAGTAAAATAGCTAGGGTAGCATAATCATCCAACCCAAAGTTGCCAGATATCGCAATTGGTAATTTGAGCATTTGTCTACATTCTTAGTAAGCTGCCCTAAATTAGCTTAATAGGTTTGTTTGAGATTGGGCCTGTTTTGTCCTGCAAATAAGTATGCCCAGGTAGTTGCTTATTTGAGGTGACCAACTAAGTTGTGTACGATGCATGGGTGTATCATTGGAAATAACTCCAGCTTTCTCCAGTTAATGTTAAATCCTGATACCTCCCCAGACCGATCCATCACTTCCAGCAAAGAGGTCAGACGCTTGCTAGAGTCTTCTAGCAACAACAGGATATTTTCAGCATACTGGAAGCTCACTTCCACAGCTCATCACGTAATGCCCGACATCGCTACTAAAGCGTGGAACTACCTGCCGCTACACATAAGAGCCTCCTTCTCACTTCTTAAATTCTGCAAGAAGCTGAAGACCTTGCTTTTTGAGTAGTCCCATTTGGCCCTATGTGTGCCTGGACTCTCACCTACTCAGCACCAGGACACCCTCCCGGGTGATAGTGCACTATATAAACATAACAACGTCTGTGATAGGGGTTCAATGGCACCCAGCCTGGGCCCTTTCTTTAACACACTTCTTCAGTCTGTAACTGGCATACAGCACTTATAATGATTGTGACACTTTTATTTAAAGTGCTTATAATTGCTGATTAAAGCGACATGCCATGAGGTCTACAAGTAAAAAATATTCCAGTTATCTTTATTAACGATAAGCACTATTTACTATAGTTCAGTGAAGTGGGTACGAAATGCTCTAGGGGGTTGGTTAGCCCTGTCAATTGAAACAGCCCTCTTTATAAGTGAACAGGAACTTAAAGATATAGCAGCCCTTGAAAAATAAATTTCTGAAGATTCTAACATACAAGATGCCAAAAAACTACTAGAAGAGGTTGAAAAAACTTTAGTAGAATTTAAAACATTCACTGTTAACCAAAAATCAACAAAAGTTGCCCGAGACAGAAACAATAATCGTATTGAAAACACATATCCATACCTTAAGGAGGATTTTTATAAAAAAACAGTACTCCCAGTAATCAGAATTTTCAGCTTCAGGGATGATCAAGAACACGCTTTATTACATTTTCTGAAATTTCATCAGATTCTAGTCAGGAAGTATCAGAATCATCCAGTACCAGCTTCCCCCATCCAGTTTCCCAACCTTTGTTTTGGCAGAAGAGGCAGGAAAGGGAGGAGAGGGGGCGGGAAAGGAACAAATCAAGACTCTGGAGAGTCCCAGACCAGGAGACGGGTCTACCGGAGGTAGCTCGAGCAGTATAGAAAATAAGGACACTGTACCCATTTACAATCTTTCCAGATATCATCTCTCTCACACAGAAGCTACTGTACTTACTAAGGGCCTTTCGTTTCTTGTTTAATCACTGCAGGATCTGGTTGAAACTAATACAGAAGCTCTCCAGTTTCTCAGTAAGATTAGGTTACAAATATTTTTTTCTGACTACGAGGAACCCGTTGATATGAATTTCAGTGGACTTAACAATAAATCCACCTTCTGTTCAGCAACCTCAAATATGCTGCAACAACTTTTGGCATTTGAAAACACAGTATTGAAAGAAAGTGATGCCCTTAACGCCAAAAAGATCTATTTTAAGCACCATTGTAATAAATCATAGATCCAAGCTGTACACCATCTATCTAAAAATGATTCCATTGTTATCAAGCCGGCTGATAGAGTTAGGGGTATAGTCTTGCTTGACAGTGATAAGTATGATCAGGAGATTTTATGTCAGCTTAACAATACGGTACACTCTCAACAGATCAAAGACAAACCCACCCAATAATTGGAGGGTAAGATCAAAGAACTTACACAGCGAGCGCTGGAAGAAGGTTGGATTTGTCACATGGAGTATGAATTCTTGAACGGATAGGACCCTTGCATTCCAGTTATTTATATTTTACCTAAAGTACATAATGACCCAAGTAACCCCCGGAAAGACCTATTATTTCAGCTTGTGGTTCCCTCTTAGAGGGCCTAGCCCAATATTTAGATGTTTTTCTAAAACATTTGTGTGTACAACATAGGCCTATGTGAGAGATGTGATGGATCTCCTGAATAAAATAGGGGGGTCTTCATTTGATAAACCAAAGATCTGCTTGTGACCTTTGACATTGAAGCATTGTATACCAATATCCCTCAAGATGAAGCAATTGCTATGATCACAGAAGTGATGAATTCTAGAACAGTACCACATAAGGTTCCCACAGAATTTTTGTTAGAACAAATGTAAGACCTGGCATCTTTTGGCGTGTTTCCCCTGTCTTTTTGCTTTCTGACCTCCTAGTTTTGACTCTGTTTCTGCTGGTTTAGTGTCTCTGCGCACTTTCTCACTGCTGTCCAGTATTAAAGTGCAACTGCTCCTATTGTAAATTGTATCATGGATTGGTGTTTCCATGATTGGCATATTTGATTTACTGGTAAGTCCCTAGTAAAGTGCACTGGGAGTGCCAGGGCTTGTAAATCAAATGCTACTAGTAAGCCTGCAGCACTGATTGTGCCACCCACAGAAGTAGCCCTGTAAATGTATCTCAGACCTGCCACTACAGTGTCTGCGTGCAGCTTTTACTGCGATGTCTACTTGGCAAGTGCACCCACGTGCCAAGCCCTAACCTTCCCTTTTATTACATGTAAGTCACCCGTAAAGTAGGCCCAAGGTACCCTTATGGGCAGGGTTCACTGTATGTGAAAGGTAGGACATGTACTGGTGTGTGTGACATGTCCTGATCGTGAAATACAGTGTATTTTGTTTTTCACTATAGAAAGGCTATCTGTCCCATAGGATAGAATGGGAGTTTAATTATAAAATCTTATGAGTATATCTTCCCATTGGGACAAGATAGATAAATGGAGTTTAGTATGCCTCAACTCAGAATGTAGAAATGCATCTTTTAGTAAAGATGATTTTTATGTTCTGTGTTTGGAAATACCACTTTTAGAAAGTAGGTATTTTCTTTCTTAGCCATCTTGTGTGCCTCTGCTGGGTTGTGGATTGACTGTCTGGCTTTGGAGTGACAGGGGCTGGGGATGTGCATTCTCTTTCAGACAGCCACTGGGGGGATTGAGGAGGAGATTTCCTTACACCTGAATGGGCCTAATCTGCGTTGGACAATGCGGTCTCCACCTCCTGCCGGGAAGCTGGGCCAGAGAGGACCAAACTGGTTTGGACTGAGCACAGACACTCTCTGCCCAAGAGAACAAAGAGAAACGGAGTATAAATATTGGGGCCCACACCACAGAATTTTAGAACTCGCTGGGATCAAGGAACCGGCCAAGGAGAAGAGCTAGAAGAGCTGCCAGGAGGAGTACTGCCCCTTTGCTGTTTTGTTGTTTTGCTGGATTGGCCTGCAGTGGCTGCTTCTGCCTTGGGCAGTGAAAGGACTGGACTGAACTTTCTTCATTGTTGCTGAGTATCTAAGGGCTTGAGATAGAGCTTGCCTCCTGTTCATGTAGTCTCAGGGACAGCAAAGACTTCACTTTCCTCTGGGATCGCGTGTCTCAGTTGCCACAGAAGGCAACCACAAACGGACGCCGCTAACAAGATCGCCGGCGGGTCTGTGACTTGAAGGCACCGCAGAGGGCACCGCTGCACTTCGCACAGCAAACATGGTCTCACCGACGACCGCGGCTGCCACCGAGCCGCTGCTTGCACCGTGACCTGTGGGCACCACAATCCGCACCGCCTCACTTCACTCTGCCACCCTGGTCTCACCGACGACGCCGTTGCCAGCTGACATCGCCGCCGTGGTCTGGGTCACCACATCACAGCCTTGATGACCGCTGCCGGAGCACAACACCGCGGTCGGCCGGAACAAAAAGGTACTGTTTACAAGTCTTCTGACACCGACGCCGGTCCGCACCGACGCAGTCGGCCGACCCTGGTGGATTTGGTTTTCAGCACCGCGGTAGCACCGGACAGAGCTACTGCCTTCAAGGAACTGCATTTTTAAGGTTATTCTTGCAGAGTACAGATTCTGATCATTGTATGTTGGACATTTATCATTTTGGTCTTGTTTTGCACAGATAAATATTGGTTATTTTTCTAAAACTGGTGTGGTGTCCTTTTGTAGTGTTTTCACTGTATTACTGTGTGTTATGTGCAAATGCTTTATACGTTGCCTCTGAGATAAGCATGATTGCTCGTGGCAAGCTACCAAGGGGGTGAGCAGGGGTTATTTTAGAAGGGTATCCCCCTTATCCTGACTAGAAGGAAGGGTCCCTATTTGTACTGAGGTGCAAACCACTGCCAACAAGAGACCCCCATTTCTAACATTGGTTGTCAGCGATGAGGATAGGACTTGCCTTTGCACTTGACCTACAGTGATTGGTGTACAATAGTACCATATTGCAGACCATTACGTACCACATATTGTTGTGTTTGGTCTATTTTTGTGATCCCATAATTTTTTGAACTTGAACTTTCCATTACATCATGCTTGAGTCAAGAGCATCATCTGTTGCATCCTTGGAAGTGGCCTTTGAGGAGGAGAGGTTAGAAACCTACAACGTGAAGGAGTTGAAGGATATTTCCAAGAACCTCAAAGTCCAAATCAGGGGCCTCATCAGGAAAGAGGAGCTACAAAAGGCACTGAGGGCCTGGGTAGCAGCCGATCTGGTGATATCAGTTTGGAGGCGGAGGAGCCTATTCCTAAGGTGGACGTGCTTTTGGCTTCTTGGGGGAGGGAACCCTCCAGGACTGGCAGCTGTGGCTTGTCCCCAGAGGAGCTGGAGGACAGGCGGGAGGCAAGGACGTTTGAACTGGAAAAACCCCGGCTGGAGAATGAGAGGGAAGACAAAAGAATAGCCATGG
The DNA here is from genome assembly GCA_963921515.1 of Calotriton arnoldi. Classification (NCBI taxonomy): domain Eukaryota; kingdom Metazoa; phylum Chordata; class Amphibia; order Caudata; family Salamandridae; genus Calotriton; species Calotriton arnoldi. The sequence goes on from CAWUFW010012725.1 coordinate 338,872, forward strand.
AGGAAAGGAAGATGATCTTGGATCATGAACGTGGTATTAAGGAGCTGGAGCTAAGAAGTAGGTCTAGCACACATGGTTGCAGCAATACCTCAGTGCATGCAGATAGAATTGTGCACATCCCCAAGAATGTAGGCAAGGAATTCAAGAAGGGGGGTGACTTACAAAGGTGGTTTTAGGGTTATGAGGCATCTGTACACATGAATGGGTCCCTGAAAAGAATTGGGGAGCAGGAGTGTGGCCTCTTTTCCCAGAAGAGGGGAGGGATACTTTAGTGGCTTTGGGTAAGGGGCAGAGCCTCACCTACGCTGACATGAAGGAGGCTCTTCTCACCCGGTATGGTCTCATTCCTGACAAATACAGGGATCAGTTTAGGTCCATTAGGAAAACTGATGCAAACACCTGGTTGGAATGTGTTGATTCTTTTTACAGGTCACTGGATGGTTGGGTGAAAGGCAGTAATGTGACAGATTTTCAGGGGCTCTACAATTTGATTGCATGGGAGCACTTGTCTAGTCTATGTTTTGCAGAGCTGCGCCAGCACTGGACTGATAGTAAGCTGACTGACCCCAGGAAGCTTGCTTTGGAGGTGGACCGCTGAGTGAGTACCAGGGTCCATAAAAAGGTGTATGCGGTGATTCCGCCAAAGGTGGGCAGGGTCCCCAGCAGAAGAGTGGGGGTGGGGGGGGGCAAGGGTAAAGCACAGGAGTTCTCTAAAGGGCCCTAAACTAATACCCAGGGTAAAGGTTCCCATCCACCAGGAGATAAGAAACAAGGGGTCTCTTCAGGGAAGCCTGCAGAGATCGCCCCCCGCAATTGCTATGCCTGTCAGCAGGTGGGTCACTTGAAGGGGGATCTCAAGTGTCCCAAGAGGGCACAGCCACCCACAGGTGGGCAGTCTAAGGTGTTGGCTAGTGTAGCGCTTGGGTAGCAGGGGTACCCACAGGAGGGTGGGGATCACGCACAAATGACCCTCGTCTCACTAGGGGACAGTGAGATGGTCCCAGGAAACCAGGTGCCTGCTAACACTAAGAAATACAGTACCTGTGTGACCATCAATGGGAGAAGTGTAGAGGCTCTCAGAGATACTGGAGCCAGTATGACCTCAGTCCGGTATCACCTGGTCTCTGAGGAGCAAGTAGTCCCCAGGCATTCCACCAAGTAGTTGCTGTGGACAACTCAGAGCGCCAGTGTATGGCGGTGCAGGTTCCCTTTGAATGGGGGGGTCTCAGGTCCCTTGAGGGTGGTTGTGAGCCCTACCATGCCTATAGAGTGTCTGCTCGGTAATGACCTGGAGAAGTCCTTGTGGAAGGATGTTGAGCTCAGGTCTCACTTGGAGATGCTTTGGTTGCCAGAGTGGGCATGCGTGACCACTCGGTCAATGGCAGCCGGTAAGGGTGATCTGAAGGACCTGGAGCCTGAAACAATGGCCCAGGTTCCTGCCAAGAGAAAGGGCAGGGGGCACTGGAAACCCGTCCCTGAGGTTCCCACGGTCCGGGAGGAGGCTGACCTTGAGAGGGACGCCCCGGTTCCTACAAGGTAGCAGGTAGCTGAACTGGAGGACTTATCTGAGCTGACCCATTGGCAGCAAGAAGGTGGTCCCACCAGGGAAGAATTCTGTAGGGAGCAGAAGGAATGCTGTCTCTAGAGGGTTTGCGGTGGCAGGCTACAAATCAGGCAGCTGGTGATCAGTCCGGATCACACTGGATCTACTGGTCTTCTATACACCGAGCCTAAGGTCGCTGAGCCTGGGTCAGCCCGTGTGCTGGTGGTACCCCAGCGCTTCAGGACCTTCCTACTGGGTCTGGCTCACGACATGCCTTTGGCAGGACATTTGGGGTAGGACAAGACCTTTGACAGGATTGTCACCCACTTCTTTTGGCCCCAAATGTGAAGGCAGTCAGATGCACATTGCCGGTCTTGTCAAACTTGCCAATCAAGTGGTAAAAGTGGGAGGAAGTGTAAGGCCCCTCCCCAACCTTTTCCAGTTGTAGGAACCCGTTTTGAAAGGGTTTGGATGGGCATTGTGGGGCCACTGGATCCCAAGACGGCTTTGGGCAACAGGTACATCCTGGTCTTGGTGGACCATGCCACCCGGTAGCCGTAGGCTATCCCTTTCAGGACAACGACAGCTCTAGTGGTGGGCCAGGCGTTAATGGGCGTCTTTTTCAGTGTAGGTTTCCCCAGAGAGGTGGTATCTGACTGGGGGACCAATTTCATATCCAAATATATGACATACCTGTGGGAGGAGTGCGGTGTCACCTACAAGTTCACCACTCCTTACCACCCACAAGGTAATGGTTTGGTGGAGAGATTCAACCAAACCTTAAAGGGCATGATCAAGGGGCTAACAGAACCCATGAGGCGTAAGTGGGACTTCCTCTTACCATGCTTTCTCTTTACATACAGGGAGGTACCACAGATGTCATTAGGGTTCAGTCCCTTTGAGCTTCTGTATGGGCACCCTGTGAGAGGACCTCTCAGTTTGGTCAAGGAAGGCTGGGAGACAGCTCTCAGGATAACTCCCCAGGATGTATATAGCTACATGCTGGCCTTCAGGAACCAAACTTCACGCTTTAGGAAACTCTCTCAGGTGAACCTGGAAGCAAGCCAGGAGGAGATGAAATGCTGGCATGACCAAAATGCCACTCTGGTAGAGTTTCTGCCTGGCCAGAAAGTGTGGGTCATGGCCTCAGTCGAACCTTGTGCCTTGCAGGACAAGTGGACTGGGCCTTTTGAAGTGGTGGAGAGCCTCAAGCCTGACTTTAAGAGGTCCGAAGTGAGCATGCTCCTGGCGACAGGTGATGGGGTGGAAGAGGAGAGTGAACCTCTCTCTGACCTCCTGTCTACCAAGGAGCACAATGGGTCAGTGAAAGGTGTGATCATCTTCCCCCTACACTGACCCCAGAGCAGCAGAGTGACTGCCACCAATTGTTGGGGCAGTTTGCCACGCTGTTCTCCCTGACCCTAGGTGTTACTCACTGGTGTACCCATGAATTGGACACTGGTGACAGCCCTCCTGTAAAACACAAGATTTACAGTTTGACTGACTGGGTCAGAACCAGCATCAAAGAGGAGGTCTCTAAGATGTTGGTATTAGGGGTAATCAAGCCCTCCAACAGTCCTTAGGCCAGCCCAGCGGTCTTGATCCCAAAGGCTGCTTCACCCGGAGCCACTCCTGAACTGCGGTCCTGTGTGAACTACCGTGGGCTCAACGCCGTCACCAGGACTGACACGCACCCCATCCCCAGAGCTGATGAGCTAATTGATCGGTTGGGAGCTGGCAAGTTCCTCAGCACGTTTGATTTGACGCCTGGGTACTGGCAGATTACCTTAACCGAGGGGGCCAAGGAGAGGGCAGCATTTTCAACCCCAGAGGGGCACTACCAGTTTCAGGTGATGGCCTCTGGGTTGTAGAATGCCCCTGCCACCTTTCAGAGGTTGGTCAACCAGGTGTTGGCTGGGCTGGAGGATTTCAGTGCCGCCTACGTGGACGACATTGCAGTGTTTAGTTCCAGCTGGGAAGAACACTTGCAACATCTCTGGGAAGTGTAGAAGGCTCTGCAGAGGGCAAGCCTCATGGTCAAGGCCAGTAAGTGTCAGATCGGGCAGGGATCTGTGGTGTACTTAGGGCACCAGGTAGGAAGTGGCTAGGTGACGCCCCTGCAGCCTAAGATTGACACCATTCTGGCTTAGGAGCCCCCCAATACCTAGACAGAGGTGAGGGCCTTTTTAGGTCTCACCAACTACTATAGGAGGTTTGTCAAGGGCTATGGCACCATTGTTGCCCCCTTGACAGAGCTGACTTCCAGGAAGCAGCCCAGGAAGGTGATCTGGAATGATGCCTGGCAGAAAACTTTTGTTGCCCTGAAGGCAGCCATGTGCACGGCGCCCATGCTCAAGGCACCCATCTTCTCCAAGGAATTCGTAGTGCAGACTGACGCTTCAGAGCATGGTGTGGGAGCGGTGCTCTCACAACTGAACGATGAGGGCCGAGACCAGCCTTTAGTCTTCCTTAACAGGACAGTACTACCCAGGGAACAGAGGTGGAGTGCCATAGAGCGAGAAGCTTTTGCTCTGGTCTGGACACTGAAGAAGCTAAGACCCTACCTGTTTGGGACTCACTTCGGAGTTCAGACAGACCACAGGCCCCTCAGATGGTTAATGCAAATGAGGGGTGAGAACCCAAAGCTGTTGAGGTGGTCTATCTCCCTACAGGGAATGGACATTACGGGTGAACACTGCCCTGGCACAGAACACGCCAACGCTGATGGTCTGTCCAGGTTCTTCTGCCTTAGTGAAGAGAACTCCAAGGAGGTTGAGTAGTTCTCCCTACTTTCAGCTGGAGGGGACATGTGTTAGACCTGGCATCTTTTGGCGTGTTTTCCCTGTCTTTTTGCTTTCTGACCTCCCGGTTTTGACTCTGTTTTTACTGGTTTAGTGTCTCTGCACACTTTCTCACTGCTGTCCAGTGTTAAAGTGCAAGTGCTCCTATTGTAAATTGTATTATGGATTGGTGTTTCCATGATTGGCATATTTGATTTACTGGTAAGTCCCTAGTAAAGTGCACTGGGAGTGCCAGGGCTTGTAAATCAAATGCTACTAGTGGGCCTGCAGCACTGATTGTGCCACCCCATGTAAAGGTATCTCATACCTGCCACTGCAGTGTCTGCATGCAGTTTTTACTGCCATGTCGACTTGGCAAGTGCACCCACTTGCTAAGCCCTAACCGTCCCTTTTATTACATGTGAGTCACCCCTAAGGTAGGCCCAAGGTACCCCTATGGGCAAGGTGCAGTGTATGTGAAAGGTAGTGTGTGACTTATCCTGATAGTGAAATACAGTGTATTTCGTTTTTCACTATGGAAAGACTATCTGTCCCATAGGATAGAAAGGACTTTAATTATAATATCTTATGGGTATATCTTCCCATTGGGACAAGATAGAGAAATGGAGCTGAGTATGCCTGAACTCAGAATGTAGAAATGCATCTTTTAGTAAAGATGATTTTTATGTTCTGTGTTTGAAAATACCACTTTTAGAAAGAAGGTATTTTCTTTCTTAGCCATCCTGTGTGCCTCTGCTGGGCTGTGTATTGACTGTCTGGCTTTGGAGTGACAGGGGCTGGGGATGTGTATTCTCTTTTAGACAGCCACTGGGAAGATTGAGGTGTGTCCTGCCTTTCCTGGATCAGTCAGGGCTGGGCTGAATAGACCTGGGCTGCATTTAGAGTAGTGGGAGGAGATTTCCTTATACCTGAATGGGCCTGGTCTGCCTTGGACAATGCTGTCTCCACCTCCTGCCGGGAAGCTGGGCCAGAGGGGAGCAAATTGGTTTGGACTGAGCACAGACACTCTGCCCAAGAGAACAAAGAGAAACTGAGTATAAATATTGGGGCCCAGACCCCAGAACTTTAGAACTCGCTGGGATCAAGGAACTTGCCCAGGAGAAGAGCTGCCAGGAGGAGTACTGCCCCTTTGCTGTTTTGTTGCTTTGCTTGGTTGACCTCCAGTGGCTGCTTCTGCCTTGGGCAGTGAGAGGACTGGACTGAACTTTCTTCACTTGTTGCTGATTATCTCCAAGGGCTTGAGATAGAGCTTGCCTCCTGTTCACAAAGTCTCAGGGACAGCAAAGACTTCACTTTCCTCTGGGTACCGTCTCTGGGACCGCGTGTCTGTTACCACAGAGGGAAACCGCAACCGGACGCCGCCAACAAGATCGCCAGTGGTTCTGCAACGCAGAGGGCACCGCCGCACTTCGCTCCGCAACCCTGGTCTCACCTGACAATGACAGCCACCGAGCCACTGCTTGCACCGTGACCTGCAAATGCTTTACACACTGGCTCTGAGATAAGCCGGACTGCTCGTGCCAAGCTACCAAGGGGGTGAGCAGGGGTTATTTCAGGAGTGTATCCCCCTTATCCTGACTAGAAGGAAAGGTCCCTATTTGGACAAATGTGCAAACCATTGCCAACTAGAGACCCCCATTTCTAGGAATAAGCCTGTGTTAAAACAAAAACATTTTTCTCCTTCAAACATGACCTGTTATGCACATCAAAAGTGTTGCAATGGGGCTGTAGCTTTGCCCTTGAGATAACCAACCTTTTCATGTCATTTTTGGAAGAAAACAAAAGTAGATTTATGGTATTGATAACACTTTTAGATCATTCATTAAAAATTGGTATTGTCATATTGATCATGTTTTTATGATCTGGACTGGATCACATAAGCGGTTTCATGAATGGCTTAATTAGAGGATCGAGGATTTGCAATCTACTGTTACGTATGGTTCTAAAAAGTCAGCTTCCTCACCCTGTGGAGTGAGTCATGAGAAAGCGAATTTGCAGTGAACCTATATACCAAACCCACAGACCGCAACACTCTTTTACATTTTTCGAGCGATCATGCAAGAACATTAAAAGAAAATCTGCTGTTTGCTCTGTTTCTCCGTATTAGGTGGAATTGTACCAGTAAGGTTGATTTCTTTAAGAATGCGAACATCTTTGTTGGTAAACTTATTGACAGAAGTTACCCTAAAAAACTTGTAAAAGCATCTTTGAAAAGAGCATGGTATACTGCACGGGAACACTTTTGGTGCCCAAACATAAAACTGACAATATCCCACTCACATGTGTCTTGACCTACAATTCCAAAGCAAATAGAGTGAAACGTATTATCCCCTAAAAATTGGAATATCATATCAGATTTTGACATTCCCAAATGACTGTTCTAATTTAAAAAAGAAAATAATTTGCCCTAATAACTAGTCAGAGCGACTAGTATGAGTAAAAGAACGGGTGATATTTCAGAAATGTTGGGTCTACCACCAATAGTAGGCCTTTTGAGGTGTCAAAACTGTTCAGCCTGTAGATTTACCAGTAATATGAAACAAGGAACAATGGTACTGTGCATAACCAAACCATACTATCCATCTGTAATACAAAGAATGTATTGTGTAAAATGCCCCTGTGATAAGGTGTATATATAGGCCAAATAACACAGCCTGGTAAGACGCATATCCTCCAACACAGGTCTCGGATTAAGGGCCTTATTATGACTTTGGTGGTGTGACAGCAGGCCATCACACCAGCGCCCCACTGCCACACTGCCAAAGCCATATTAAGACCGCCCGTCTGATTCCGACTGGAATCCAGGTCGGGCGGTCCTGCGGCAGCTGGCCTGCGGCGGTGCAGTGCTAAGGCTCATACATGAGCCTTAGCAAGGCACTGTAATGGGAACGCCATTGCACGTTCCTGCAGGGCATGGACTGTCAAGTCCATTCCCTGCAGGAACTGGGGGTGCATGCATACAGGGCACACCATGTGCCCCTCTTCATGCATCCCCTGGTGCAGAGGCAACAAGGGGCCCTTTTCATGGCGGGCTCACCACCATGAAAACTGTGGTGGTGAGGAAACTGGTGCGGCACCACCAGCATATTTGGGGCCTCTGACCCCTGCAAGACCCCCAGGAATCACGAATCCCTGGCAGCTGCAGCGGTCCCATGGCAGTCTGATCACCCTACTTGTAAAAGGGCAGTTAGACCACCGGAGCAGTGGTTGCCAGCCGCACCACCACTGTGGCTTTGGCGGTCCATCTGACCGCCGAACTCATAATAAGGCCCCAAGTGTCATCTACACAGGGCACCAATTGTTAACCACTACAAAAATATCAACCATTCTGAAAATGAGTTAAGTTGGTCAGTCATTTTTGTTGCACAGTATAATCATAGGGGTGGTTCCATTTCAACAGTCTTGGCTAAAATAGAGGCTGAAATGACTAAGAGCTTTCGTACAGCCACCAATGGTTTAAACAACTTGGATGAAATGTGGTCCTTGATATGATGTTTGTTTTGGTTCAAATACCTGCTGCATTTATCTTCTAGCATCTTACTCACTGAAAACAGAGTGTGAATTTAGGTCTCCCAATATGGTCCTGATCTGATCATCAAAGCGTGGACAGGCCAATTTCATAATTACCATCACTAACGTTTAGGAACCCAGAGGACTATTGTCCAATAATGGATCACAGAATGTGCCTACGTCCTCTCACCCTGTAAAAAACAAAGGAGAACCTGGAAAGAGGCCAACTGGTACACAGAGGAACTTCACGCAACCAAGCAGCTATACAAACAACTGGAACGGAAATAAAGATCGATTCTTAGAGAAACAGACAAGACCACATTCAGAGCGACCCAAAAGACATTACCACCAACAAATCAGAGGAACCAAGAAGTCGGCCCTGAGTGCCTAGAAAGCAGCTCCAACAGCAGCAAAGTGATCTTCGCAATCGTCAAAGACCTCACCACAACAGCATCCACCACCAACAGCATCACCCCCTCCCAAGACCTCTGCAACAACCAATCGGAATTCTTCAGCAACAAAATTGCAACCATCTACGACAACGTTGACCTCAGCCAAACTCCAGCAGTCTCACCTCCAGCCAACCCACAGAAAGCTCAGGAAAAATCAAGAACACCTGCAAATCGATCACTATGGAAGAAACAAGTATCATCATGAGAGCAATCCACTCCGAAGCACTGGATGACCCCTTCCTTACTACATCTACAACTTGGGGGCTTCACCGATCAGTGAAGCACTTACCTGCATCCTGAACACCTCCATCGCCACAGCCACCTTCCCAGAAGCATGGAAACATGCAGTGGTCTACGCACTACTAAAAAAAACTATGGCAGATCCCACCCAGCTTACAAACTACCGCCCGATCTCCCTACTACCATACCCAGCCAAGGTCATGAAAAAAGCAATCAACTAGCGACTCGCAGACCATCTCGACCTCCAACAGATCCTGGACACCACCCAGTCAGACTACAGACCCAACCACAGCACAGAGACAGCCCTCATCGCAGCCACAGACGACACAAGAATGGTCGACAGAGGAGAAACAGCGGACCTCATCCTGCTTGATCTCTCAGCCGCCTCCGACACCATCTGGCACTCCACCCTGATCAAAAGACTTCACAAGACTGGCATCCAAGGACCCGCCCTCTACTGGATCTACTACTTCCTCCCTGAAAGAGCACAAAGCCATCATGCCACCCTACACTTCAAAAGACTGAATACTCATCTGTGAAGCCCTCCAAGGATCATCCCTCAGCCTGATCCTATTCAACATTTACTTGACTCTACTAGCAAACATCATCTGGTTGCACTACATTAAGATCCTCTCCTACACAGATGACACACAACTGATAATCTCCTTCACGGACGAGACTCCCACGACTAGAACCAACTTTGCCACCTGCATGACCGCAGTTGCCACATGGATAAGAGCCAACTGCTTCAAGCTCAACACAGATAAAACTAAAGTTGTGATCTTTGGGACTCCTCCTGTTGGCCGGTGGACCTAGGACCCACACCCATCCCAACTGTCCAGGCCAAAAACCTAGGAATCGTTTTAGAGGAGAAACTCAACATGTCTGCCCAGATCAACTCAGTGACCTCTACCTGCTTTCACATCCTGAGAATGCTGCACAAAATCTTCAAGTGTCTACCAAAGAACACCAGGAGGACAGCCACACAGGCATTCATAACCAGCAGACTGGAATACAGAAACACCCTCTATGCTGGAATAACCAAGCAGTTCCTAAACAGGCTCCAAACCATCAAGAATGCAGCAGTACTCCATTTACCCCAGAGCTTCCACATCACTCCTCACCTCGGAGAACTCCACTGGCACCCCATAAAGAAATGCATGCATTTCAAACTCCTCACGCACACATACAAAGCACTACGCAACATCGTCCCCACATACCTAGACCACCGCATACACTTTCATCAATCCCCCAGACACCTGCGCTCAGCAGGACGCTCACTTGCACATGCACCCCACATACACAGCAGCAGAGCAGGAGGTCGCGCCTTTTTCTTCATCTCCCCCAAAGCCTGGAACGACCTCCCACAGTACATCAGAGCCTCCCCATTGCATCTTGAGTCCCGCAAGAAGCTGAAGGCCTGGTATTTCAAATAACTTCCAGGAAGTTTATCACCTACCACCTTGCTTAGTACCGGAATACCCTCACAGGTGATTAGTGCGCTATATAAATCATCATAACATAGCAACATATAGTGCACGCACAGCTGACAACACTATAGGGAGATATGCGGCAAGCATACAAGTATGCACCCGCGTGTGGTACAGTACTTAATTTGTTTGTGGTTTCCCTTACTGGTACTTGTTTCAGGCCACCGGGGCATTTCTCATGTCATCCCATGGACCTCATAAACACTTATTTTACATGTATTTTATCAGAACGGCTTTTTGTGCTGATAGCTCTGCAACTGAGGGAGCTGAAGGCAACAAATGCACTTTCATTTTTATTTTCAATAAAAACCTGAAAGGCGTTGGTCACTAATGAGTGGGTCAAGGTAGCAGCTCTGACCTGAACACATCCTCCAATTGAATAACAGATAGGCTGAGCTTGGGTGGGCTATACACCCGCCAGTGCTTATGGTTCCTTCCCTTGGCATCTCAGGAGTACTCCTTGGCACCTGCTCCAGCATCAGAGACTTATCCCGCCCTTGGTCACCATGCTTGCCGTCTTCAAGCGCCTCATAAACCCGGACAGACAGCTCTGGCCATGCACCCAGTGTTGTTTAATTTGTAAACGAATAACTGCTGGGCCCCAAACATTTGCTTTAAAGCTCTTCGTTATCATCATCGAAGGTGAGAGTGCCAAATACCAAATGCTGCATATTTCTGATTCCACTTTATGCCTCTTTCTCTACCAGCAGACTCCATGATTCTTCTCACTCTTGCAGGTCCTTTTTCATTCCTGCTTTTCCCTTTGTCACTGTCTCTCCATCTTTCTCTTCCCTGTCTTAACCCCTTTTGTGTTTTTCTCCTCTTGCTCTGGATCAAAGTCTGTTGTAGACAAATAAGTGCTGGTACCCAAAAATGAGTACTGATGGGCCCCACCTGCAACCACAGGCTCAAATTAAGCACTGTCTGCACTTGACACAGATAGAGGCTGTCATTGTGTCACCAAAAGCGAGCACTGCATTTGTGCTGCCAGATAATGCATTTTCATGTTTTACACAACCAAGCCACCTTTGCATGCAGACCTCATTAACATATTGTAGACTGCTCTACGTGTCATATTTATCTGAATTAATCTTGTTAATATTGATATATACGTGTTTCGGGGGGGGATGCCCATGATCCTACCCCCATGCACTGAGCTGTTACCCCTACTGATTTATGGCTGTTTTACAAGAAGCGTTCATTTTCATTTTTGTTAACACTGCTAAATGCAGGAAAGTTGATCATTATTTGGGGTGAACAAGTGTTCTCTTCAAAGGATAATCCCACCACCTGTTATATGTTACACAAATTAAATAGAATAAACCTGTGCATGATCCCTGGTAAAGTGGCACAAAGCAGCCAGGCTTAAATCACAGGCAATGTAAAGTATTTAAGCAGTCCATACACAGTAGAAAAAGTCACATAAAATACGATAAAATTCCACAAGTGATTTTAAAATAAAGAGAATAAAAATATGAGTAAAATAAGGGCAAAATGACTAAAATCCAATAAGGGGAAGCCATGGATATGAAATTTTAAAGATTTAAGTGAAAATAGTGCCAACAAGCACATAGCTTCAATGATAGTCTATGGAAGCGGTAGACTGGGACTTAGGTGCTATTTGAGGGAGACCGCGATGGAGACCTAGTCATATACAACAAGTCCTGGTGAAAGGCTGGAAGTCATAAAGTTTGAAAAAGTTTCTAAGTTCCAATGCAAACAAGACTTTGTCACTATTCTGAAGAAAAACATTGAAGTATTCTTTTAAGTCTTAACGCAGAAAGGGACTTTGCCACTTATTGAGAAGAGGAATACTCCCTGAGCGGGCTGCCACTAAAACTGTATCCACTGAAGGCCAGACACTAGAAGCAGGTTGGACCTTTTGGAGCTCTGGAGATTTGGAGGGTTCTCCCTGAAAAATGTATTTTGTAAGTCTCAGTGCAAAAAGGGACATCATTGTTTTTTCTGAGGTGTTGGGAGCCTTGACCGAGACAAAGCTAAAATACGATGGCACGGACCTGCCAGTCAGATACTTTTTCCTGCAGGTCCCCCTGAAGCTCTGGAGGAAAAGTTTTTTTAGTTACCAAATTTTCTTTTGGTCCCCAAACAGCCACAGGAATACACTTACAGTAGTCCCAGGACCTCAGAGGAGAGCACATAGAGACTCTCAAGGTGTCAGGCAGAGGCCAACAGCAAAGTCCAGTCGAAGTCCAATTGCCACTGGTCATCTAGTGCATTTCTAATAAAAGGCCTCTTACAGCTTGTTGTGCCTCTGTAGCCATACAGATGGTCAGCTAACTAACCCTTGGAGTCCACGTCTTTGTCTGGGTACATGAGAGAGCAGGTCCATCCCTTCAGGGCTCCTCTCAGGTTACAGCCAGCAGGCCCAGTCCTCTTCTGATCTTCCGCAGGTCTTGTAAGTCTTCTGAGGAGGTGCCTTGGGGAGCCACATTTATGTGTGGCACCAGGGGTAACTCCTGGGCACTCCCTAAACTAAGGGGTGAATGTTCCCGGGGGCAACTATACCCAATGTTCCTGTTTACCTTACTGCAAACAATCCCACAGTGACCCTTAGTCTCAAAACCCAAAATGGGGAAACCCTTCTCCCCTGGTGCAGAGCCTGTATGCCCACCCAGAGATATGGCCATGGTAATGAGTGGTCCCCTCCTCTATGGTCGCTGAAACCAGGTTCTGGGGGTAGCTTTACTCCCACTGGGTTTGTGTTAGCCTGAGTACAGGGACAAAAGATTGACCTTTCCAAGTGTCACCTAACATTTGCTTGTGACCGAGCAACTCCCTTTGAAGTTAATTAATTTCCTGGGCCCCCCTCCCAACTGGTCTTCCTGCTAAAGGAAGATAACCCCTCCATGCTTCGAGACCATTGTCTGTGCTGCTCCTGGAGCAGTTTTCATAACTCTTTGACTCCTGATTCAGACCAAGTACAGGGTGGGCAGTTGCTTTAAAGCTAATGCCAATTATCCTCCAGCAGCTATAGGCAGGGTAAAGGTAACTTTGTAAAAGTTACATTTCTAATATATTTAATAAAAATCTGCCTTTACCATTAGGTTAGGTTTAAGTTAAATATAAATATAAGGCTTTGAATGCAGTCTGTAGATGGTACAGTTCAAAGGTTTTATAGATAAAAGTGCATCATCTGTACTTTGACCTCTGCTATGTACCAGTTACAGCCTGACCAGTAACAATGTCGTTTTGGGTTTAGTAATTGGGGTAACATGCCTTTTCTTATGCCACACATGTTCCGCTCTTAAATATGGTGCACACTACCTTGTGGGCAGCAAGGTGTGCCCAGGGGTGATTTATTTAATATTTGAAATCAGGCTTTCTTACCTGTCAAAAGGGTGATTTGTATAGGTCAGGGCAGCAGGGTTCAAGCTGCTACTGTCAGGCTACACAGGATACGCATGAAGCTGTGTTTTCACTTTCACTGTAGTGGATGGCACAATAAGTGCTGCAGTCTACAAGTGGCTTTTAAATTTCCATGCTGTGGATGTATTTCTGCACCATATACAATAGCCCAGTGCTGTAACATTAGCCCTGCAGCCCCGAGGTGTGGGGAGCCCCTGAGCTCCATGGAGCCCTCTCTGGCACTGTGCACAGGCAGCGGCCCCTGGCCTGAGAACTTCTGACTGGGGCTGTAGGCCTCGATGTACTTTGCAAGGGGCCCCCACAAGAGTCGTTGCACCAATACAGTAGCCTTATAGGAAAGCTGCATTTGCCAGTCTGGATTCACACTGATTTTGACATGTTTTAGGGGACCGAGCACATACACTGGGAACTGGATAGTAGTGTCCCAGTATTAGAGTTCAAGATTACCAGTAGGAGAGACCCCAAAAATATGAAAAACTGGGGGTGACCACCCAAGAAGGGGTCACTTTGCAACACTAAAGGTGAAAATATTTTTTTTCAAAGTAACGTTTAGCAGCACACCTTCTCTGCTGCAATTCCAGTGAGTAGGTCTCTTTGAAGGAAACAGTCCCCAGATGACCTTTTGAATGGATCGATACACAAACAGGAAAACGATGAGTGGGAAGTCAAGAAAAGAAACTGACATTAGCGCGCTGAAGTGGTGCCTATAAAGGCACCATGCACTTTATTTCCAGCACGGATGCTGATGAGGAGCCGAATGATGCCACCTACCAGCGTGCAGGGGTACTGCTCAAAATCTTCGGATCCAGTCTGATACCTGGGGATTATTCTAAAGTAAGGAATCTGTGGCTAGATAGAGTCTCTGACAGATAAGGCATTGCTGAACGTAAGTAAGTATAGTACACAGAGGTTTAAATCTGTCTAGTCCTCATTTTCTATAATCAAGATTCTGTTACAGGTTTTCCCATCCAGTATCTGAAGCAATAAAGGAGGTAGTGGATAGAGGCGGCAAAGCCATACTGATATTGCTGGATTTATCTGCGGCTTTTGATACCGTCCCACACGATCGCCTCCTGCTGAGACTTCGGGAGTGTGGGTTCGGAGGTACGGTATTCAATTGGTTTACCTCCTTTTTAAAGGAAGGCCAGCAAACAGTGTGGGCCCCACCTTTTGCTGCCCCTATCCCCCCTCTAGAGGTGGGTGTGCCCCAGGGCTCTATTTTGAGCCCCATCCTTTTTAATCTATATATGACACCTCTAGCAACTCTGGCTGAGAACCATGGAGCAAAAATAATATCGTATGCCGATGATACGCAGCTGCTCTTCACCTGCAACAAAGACACGGACTTCAAGGGAGACATGATTAACAGCTGTCTAACAGAAGTATTCTCCTGGCTCCAGCGCAACCAGCTTAAATGTAATCCTGGTAAATCGGAGATTATCTTCTTTGGCCACCGCCCCAGCAACCTTTGGCGCAGTTGGTGGCCTGCTGACATGTCCCCCCACGTCCCCGTAAAGATAGTGAAACATCTGGGGGTGAAGCTGGATGATAATCTTTCCATGCAGGCACAGATCCAATCAGTGGCCGGTTCCTGCTTTGGCCTGCTCAAAATGCTGAAACAGTTCCTGCCCCTCCTGTCTATCACCCACAGAAAAACGGTGGTCCAGGCATTAATAATCTCCAGGTTGGACTACGTGAATGTACTCTACCTGGGGCTGCCTGAGTATCTACTGGCAAGACTGCAGGTGACTCAGAACACTGCAGCAAGAGCAATACTCATGCTTGGCCCCAGAGCTCGTATGTCCACACAGCTGAAATCCTTACACTGGCTCCCTGTCCGCAAAAGGATCCATTTCAAGGCCATGGTTTTGGCTTTTAAGGCTCTCCACGGCATAGGGGCTAGGTACATTGTGAAGAGAGTTCAATTTTACCACCCTCACCGTGCACTTAGGTCTGCAGCACTTCAGCTGGCTCTGACCCCCAGATACCTCCGGGCACGCATCGGGGGTCACTCCTTCCAGGTGCAAGCAGCAAAATTGTGGAACAATCTACCGGTGGACTTAAGGTTGACTCAGGATCTCCTTGCATTTAGGAAATCACTGAAAACTTGGTTGTTCCAGCTTTAATATCCAGTGCGGGGATCACACTGCTTAGCTAGACCTTCATCCTGCTTCAGCGCCGGGACACTCAATTGAGTAGCTGTGCGCTCTATAAATAGCCATTTAACATAACATATGCCCTGCCAGTGCTAACTTACTTATTGTGCACCAAGTGAAGAGATGCCGACTTGGTGGCCGTTCTTTCTCAGTGCAGGCCGCATAGTTGTGGAACTCTACCTATACATGTACGATAAATTGATGACCTCTCGACGTTTAGGAAATCTCTTAAAACCTGGCTTTATACATTTCATAAATTCTGCTTTTGGTTCCGTTTGCCTCTGTGTTTCCCCACTGAGTTAATTCTGTTTATGACTTCCCTGTCTAAGCGCCAGGGCACCTTCGGTTAACAGTAGCACTCTACAATAGGAAATAATAATAATCATAATTTCTGTTGTTCCTTAGAATGTTTCACCAAATATTTTTCTTGTTTTTACAAATCAACAATAGGAGTGGTCTGTCTGTTAGAATGAATTTGCGTAACCTCCCTGTTGCCATAACCTAAAAAGAGAGAGTGATGTCAATCGCAGGACTGGTAAGGATAGTATAAGTACGCCCCTATATCTCCAGAAAGGAGCTATGAGCAGAGGATTGAAAAATAAAAAATGGGCTTGGAGACTGCATACCTGTCACCAATTCCAGCAAGCAGAGCCCAAAGATCGCTTTTGAAAACGGGCAGCATCTTTTCAAGGCAGGACAGCGAAATACTGGACATCCCTTGGACACCTTTCTTTGACTGAAAAGCCGCTGTATGACTTCATTATTTGGGTTTCAGCCTGCAAGGCCCTTAGTTGTCTTTAAGGTGCACTCTTACTATCTAAGTATTACTACTGACTTTCTAGCTTGTTCTCAAATATCCACGCTGCTCAGTAAATGTCTGCACCGTTGTGCTTCTGGCTCGTCTGCTCTCACAGTCTGTGGGTACTGTATGTGAGTGTCTGATGTGTTTGCTTCTGCAATGTCACTGTTTCTGCGGGTGTTGCTCTGACTGCATGTGTGTGCTTCTGCCCTGTGACAACTGCTGTGCGCCTACTTGTATGTCTGCTCTGTTATTGCTTACCTGTGCCTGCTTGTGTGTACCTGCTCTGTGACTGCTTTGCTTGTGTGTCTGCTCTACTGCTTTTCGTTTGTGTCTACTTCTGTGTGTCTGGTTTCACTGGACAGTGACTGCCTTTCTTCATAGTTGTAAACGGTACGTCATAACTATTAGAAATCATTGTATTTTTCATTAAACCTCTCTAATCTTGTAGGCTCTTGCTCAAAAGGGTAAATATGAACCCACAAGTCCAGCAGCCTTGGTGCTGTTGGTGAAATAACAGGACTAGCATAAGGTTACCCTCATGCCTCCTTGCACATGACCACTGTGTCCTTCCCTCCCCCCCCCATACACACACCCCGAAAAGTGCTCCTAGGCCTTATATCTTTTCTCAGTCTGTACGTGGGCCACAAATTAGGCAGGCTGTCTTGTTATTTCCAGTCTCGTCTTGTCTGGGTCCCAGTTCCTTTCAGACAAAAAGGAAAGGGAGAAAAAGTGGGATGGATGACGAGGCTGAGAGACAGATGGAGGGCTTGTGGGATGGCCCAGAGGAAACGCCAGTCACGTTATAATATTGTCTAATGCATGGGCTAGAATATTGTGCGCATGCAGAATACACTTGGTGAGATGGTGTCCATCAGCCCGCCCCAGGCAAAATGCTGGTCCTTGCATGTTGGTGGGTAACTTCTTGGCACATTTTGGGAATCCATGGCTTGACATTGGCCACCTCTTACAAAACGCTTGCCCTGGCATATTGGTGGTAATCCCTGCTATAATGTGGCCGGCAATGTAAATGTTTGCTTCGCCTTTGGTTTAGTTTAGCTACCCCCTTGTTTGCATTGCATAAGTATGTAAAGATATGTTCAAATGATTTTTATAGGAACATGCATAATTAGCTGGTAATTGTTTGCCGCTCAAAGTTGCTATTTTGTTGTGAACTAAATTAACTCTTTTGCCCAGCAGATGGCACTACATACCAACTTACTGCTTATGAAGAACATTTTCTATCTGATTTTTTTAGTTTCATTGGCATATCTGTTGAAAAGGTTTCTTAAAAAGGAACGGTTCAAAATACATGCTCATGTTTTTCCAGAAGTGTTACCTGATCGGCCTAGGATATCAGGACTTGTTTATAATTATTCTTTTCACATTGTACACAGTAGAAAATTATAACTTTGCAATTTGGACCAATATAAAGCCCAACAAGTTCTTACATTTTATACACTTGGCATGAAAACACTTTATATGTTGTCACTAAAAAGCTGCAAATGTCTTATTACAAATATGGAATGCCATATGGGTTCATTTGAGCCAGCATAGAATACTATTAGGTGTTCACCACAAAATACCTAATGAACGATTTAAAATTGGTCACCTTATGAATATTAACAGTAACATTTTGCATCTAACATATGAGGATCGACATAATTTCACCTGAAAACTGCAATTCATAGATCAATAAATGGGCAAGTTCAAATGTTTCTCTTACCGTGGTACATAATTTTGACAAAATATTTGGGAACACACAGTAATACTTAATGTCTGGTTGGCTATACTTGTATTGGCAAATATAGAAACAGCCAGCAGGTAACCCGTCCAGTGTCCTTTGATCCGCTTATGACAAGAGCAAAGAGTCAGGATTCAGGACTCCATAGTGATTCTGGCTTGACAGTGCTGCCGTCATCATACCTAGTGTGATTATAAAAAAGAGCTTTCAGGAGTACTACAGAGCGGCACTGTGGTTCTGCCGAGTTGCTGGTTCACAAGAGTACAGCTTTTGATTTTGCCAAAGCTGTGTACTTCCACAGAAAGAGTGCTTACCCTGCAGGCAGCTGTGATAATTTGTTGATCAAGCTTAATGAGCTAGAGCTCTCTATCAAGTCAAGCTAAAGTGTTACAAGGAGCTTGCTTGCCATTTAGGTCACGTACATGCCACTTCGATGCTATATGTCTCCTAGATAATTAGATGATTACTGTGTTTGTTCTTCTCTGGCAGCAGCACAGATGGGCGGCAGTCAGGAGGAATGTGTTGCTCTATTGCAGTCCCAGCCACCACACTCTTCCCTGTCCATCATCAACTTCAGATATACCTTAAAATGGCACTCTTTGAGAGAATGGTGGTTTTTTTCTGATTCCTAGTTTAAAGATTTATGGGCTCGAGAGATGTGCATGTAGTAGTTTCTTAAGCTCATTCGCTTATTCCTCTCTACATCCGTGCCCACTGTCCTGTCAGTCATTACTTCACCAACCTTTACATCAGCAGTCATTATATAAAGGTAAGTACATTTGTACTACCTTTAAATTGTGTTTTTTTTTCTTCATCTGATGTGACTCTAATTTACAGGTAATTTTTCAAGCATCTATATATATATATATATATATATATATATATATATATATTCACTGAAAAAAAACAAAGGTTAAAGTAACGTTATAGTTAGGTGAAATGTTCAGTAACAACGTAATGTTTTAAACTCTAAAAACCACTGAAATTCACCAGTTATAATTATCTGAAGTAGCTATAACTTGTGCCCTAAGGTAACTATAACTCGTGCACCCCCCATCCATAGTGATATTATCAATGATGTCATAGAAGATGTCATAAGTGATTTTATATGTGGGGTAATTAGCAGTGCATGGCGAGGGCACAAGTTATAGTTACCTTAGGGCACGAGTTATCGTTGATTGACTATAACTTGTGAATTTCAGTGGTTTTTAGAGTTTAAGACGTTAAGTTATTACTGAACATATCACCTAACTATAACGTTACTTTAATCGTAGTTTTTTTCAGTAAATTTCTAGGTGTAGTAAAGTAATATTTAATTACCATAAGTTAATCCAACCCCCTGCCACGCAGGGGCTTGGCTGCAAGGCCTGAGGCCAACTCCTTATATGCAGCCAAACCCAATACTGCACAGGTTATTTGGTCATGCATGGCGGGGGCTTGGCCGCAGGGCCTGCGGCCAATCCTCTGCATGCAGCCAACCCCGCACTGCGCACACCCTTTGACTTGGCTCTTTCACCAAGTCCTAAGATGTCTGCCACCATTTCCTGGTTGAGGTGGTCGCAGCCAATCAGATCTCAGTTTGAGATCTGTCAGGATCCGCAGGGCCTCCGGGTCCCTGTATATACAACTATTTTGAGCATCATTTGCTCAAAAACTACTGAATGGATTTACACCTAACTATAAAAGCACTCTTTCTGGACCTAGATCTACCTTTCTGCCAAATTCGGTGTAAATCCGTTCAGCGGTTTAGGCTGTTACTGTGTCTAAAGTTCCTATGGGAAAATGAATGGAATGGTTTTTGGGATCCCTCTTTTTTATCAGCCCCTGCTTAACGGGTCGCCAGTAGGTAGTTATAGTTAGGACCTTGTTTCTATTCAAAAAGCGTTTTTTCTTTTGCCAATAACTTTAGCGCCGTTTGACGAATGTTCGCAAAATTTTCAAAACTAATTGCCCACTCACTTCAGCTGCTGTGTTGAAATTTTCGCAGTGATTCGTCAAGCGGGGGGCCGAGAAAAAGGGGGAGTCCCAAAACACTTTTTCTCCATGTTTATTTCTATAGGAAACTGTTGATTCAGCTACAGCCTAAACTGTTGAACAGTATTACACCAAAATTAGTGTAAATCCGTTCAGTAGTTCCTGAGAAATGTAAAAAATTTTCAGACATACAAATTTGGTAGCGGAGGATCCGTGAACCCTCCCAATCTCGTGCCTGAGATCTGATTGCCTTCCAACACTTCAAACCAGGAAGTGTTGGCAGCCATCTTGTGACTTGGTTGAACCGAGTCACAAGAAAAAAGGTTAAAAAAGGTTAAAAATGAAGAAAAGGGGGCAGGGTAGAAACACCCTGACCCCCTAGGCCTGCTCAGGGGGTCCCACAGGGACCTGCAGGGCCCAAAAAAGCATTTAAAAAAAAAAAAAAAAAGTTCGGCAGGATTCGCGTTGGATCCGCGAATCTGGCCAAATTAAAAAAAAAAAAATGAAGCGTGGGCTCCCGCGCTTCGTTTAATTAGTCCCACAGGTGGGCCATGTCCCGGGGGCAATGCTCAAAATATATGCAGGGGCCCATGTGGGACCCCGCAACCCCGGGGACTGCCAACTCCCCGGGCTATGTTTATTAAATGCGGGGGGTCACGCGGTCCTCCCACAGCCCCGGGGACCGCCATCTTACCGGGGCTTAATTTTTTAATTAAATGCGTGGGGGGCTCCTGCCCCTCCCACGCAGTCCCGGGGACTGCCACCTCCCAGGGGTAATTATGTTAAATGCGGGGGGCTCCAGGCCCCCACGGAGCCCCGGGGACCACCACCTTCACGGGGCTAATTTAATGTAATGAGGGGAGCCATGTGGTGCTCCTGCAGCCCCGGGGCCCGCCACCTCCCGGGGCTACAATGTAGATGGGAGGGGGGCCACGTGGCCCCCCTCCAAGAGCCCTCCATGGCCCTGGGGACCGCCATCCCCCATGGCCGGCTCCAGCAATGTCCCTGGTGCCCACCCCGGGACATTGCAATTTGCTATGGCATGGCGGGAGCACTGCTACCGCCATGCCATAGCAAAATCTGCTTCGCTTCATGGAAGCGAGAGCAGGAAAAATACTCTTGCTTCCATGAAGCGAAGCAGAACTGTTTTTGGGCAGAGGGAGCTGCATGTTTGCAGCTCCCTCTGCCCAAAAGCAATGCTGGCTCCTGCAGGAGGCGGGGAGACGGCAGGGACCGTGGGGGCCTTGAGGCTCCCCACGCGATCCCCAATGACCTGTTCATGCCCGAGGGATGGGGTCCCAGGGGCAATATCGGCCCGGGTAGGGGGGCCTTACAGGCCCCCTACCCATTTAAAAAAAAAAATAGGATAAGGCATGGCCCCCCTCCCCTTTATCAATAATAGTATAAACATAGGCCTAGCCCCAGGGGATGGGGTCCCCGTGGCCGAAATCAGCCTCGGGAGGGTGGCCGCACGGCCCCCCTCCCTTTTTATTGAAACATAAATTAAAAAATGGGTCATGCCCTGGGGAATGGGGTCCCCGGGGCCCAAAAGCGCCAAGGCAAGGGCCACACAGCCCATCTTTCATAAATTAAAAAAAAAAGGTAGCTGGCAACTCGCGGGAGGCCCCGCCCCCTTTCTCCACCACTCTGCAAACGCTCCTCCTGGCATGCTCTTGGTTGGGGGTGAAGTCCCCTTCGCTGCTGAGGGTCCTTAGGGGCCAACTAACCCACCTGGTACCTCCAGTAAGCCCCACACAGTTGGATTGCTGAGAGGTGGTCAAAGGCCACACCCCTTTTTACACCACTCTGCAAATGTGCCTCTTGGCGCACTGCTGGTGTGGGGATGATGTCCCCTTGCATCCTGAGGGCCTCAGGACTAAAGTGGACTTCATCAACCAAGCAGCAGTGCTGGATTCTTCTCAACACAGTTTTAGAGCAAACCATTGTACTGAATCAGCGCTGGTAGCAACATCCGAGTAACTAAAAGGGGTAGTCGACAAAGGTGGCAGAGTGGCATAAATTTTACTGGATCTCTCTGCCACCTTTGACACGGTTCATCACACACTTCTCATCAAACATTTGCATTTGCTAGGTTTTAGGAACACTGCATTAGCATTGTTGAGCTCGTTTCTCAACAGGAGACAACAGTGGGTAGAGATGGGAGATGCAAGTTCCAGACCTTTCTCTCTCCCCTGTGGGGTGCCTCAGGGATCTGCCCTTAGCCCCACCTTATTTAATGTATATGTCACTCCCCTTATTAATCTCATTCACAGTTTTGGCCTGGCTGTATTTTCCTACGCCGATGATACACAGATTGTGGTATCTATCTCATTGGATGTGGAAAAGGATGCAAGTAACTTCTGCAGATGCATGGCCCAGGTTGCAGGCTGGATGCAGAGAAACTGTCTCAAGCTGAACTCGGATAAAACAGAGGTTCTGCTTTTTGGAAAGGATACCTCCTTCTGGGATGCATCCTGGTGGCCCTCGGAGTTAGGCGCCTTACTGAGGCCAGTGCAGAAGGCAAGAAATCTGTGTGTCATCTTTGACACCAAACTATGTTTTTCGGAACAAATCAATGCTGTGATCTCAGGAGGTTTTTTTTATGCTGAGGGTTCGTAAGAAAATTCTGCCGTTCATTCCGTTTATTCTACAGAAGACTGTGATGATGGCACTCATCTTCTCGAAGATAGATTATTGGAATGCCCTATATTTAGGAACCTCTAAATATCTGAGAAAAATTGAAAGTCCCCAAATTTGGACCAATATATCATCTAATGCAAGGCCTCCACTGGCTGCCAGTGGAAAAGAGGATTTTATTTAAGGCCTTTTGCATTATCCACAAGGCCCTTCACAGAGCCGGGCCGACCTTTTTTCAGGATCGGTTCTCCTGGTATATTCCTTGTAGGAACCTCAGATCAAGCTCGGCTGTCAAGGTGCGAACCACTACAATGCACGGGAGCAGAACGACGCCAGTTCCCAACTCCCCGCAATGCTTTCCCAGTAAACACGCAATATATATTGTGATTCACTGCGGAACCCACCGGGGGGGAAAGGGGATGGGACAGAGAAGAGACAGTCACAAATATATTCTCTCTGGTTCTTCCTCAGGTCTTTCGTTCTTCGTGTGCTTCCTCTTCTTGTGTCTTTTTCTTTGTTTTTATTTGGAAGCTGAACTGCAAAAGAACATACAATAAATAACTACTAATACTGCTTGATATTTATCTTATGTTTTTTTTTTTTGTGCTAAACCTACCCAGATATTTTGTGAGCTATGCCTCTCTTCGTTTGTTGTTGTTTCTTTCTTGCTATCTGTAACTGTATGCACATAACAAGTATTAGTTAACCTCCCTGTCTTTTCTACACTAATACCTTTTTTGTTCTTTTCTTTTAGGTGCTCTCACCAGTTCCTGTTCAGATGCTGCTTTTCTACATGGATTCTGGTAAGTTAAATCTTCTTGTAATCTTCTATTTTATTCTTGCCTATAACTACGTTATTTATCCTTTTAACCTGCCCTGCTCCAACAATGTATTTACACTAGAGGAATTCGTCTGCCAAGTTTACTGCTCAAACTAGTAACACTCCAAGATTCCTCAGAACAAGGAAACTACATTAGACTCTCGAGTGACAAACAACTCGCAACTTTTCCTCAAAACTCAAGCACTATTCTCCCAAGGCGTGGTCTGTGAGAATTCACTATGCCTATGCGCCACGGAGGAAACACTAAATCAGGTCTATCTCCAAACATGCATGCTCGGAACTCGGCACCACACAAACTGCTTACTGACTTTGTGCCTCAGAATGTCACCGGATACGAATCACTGACTAAACATCGAAGGTCACAATATCGACCTACAAAAATATCGCAGCAAAAAAATCTAAGACAAGAATATCGACATTCTATCTACATTAAGGTAAGTAAAAAAATATCGGAAAAAAAATATCGATGTCAAAACATTTCGTTGTTAAAAATATCGTTTTTAATTTAAGTTAAAAAAATATTGTAAAATAAAGTAAATAATACATATAATTAAAAGAAACATAGTTAGAAATATTTAAAAATGCTTAAAAATTATAAGTAATATATATAAATTGAAAATACATGAAACATATACATATAATATATATATACTTACTTATTAATATGTTTTAATATTTATTTTAATAACTTATAAATTGTTTAATTTATTTTTTATAAATTATAAATACATTGATACACATAAAACAATAATATATATAAAAATTAAATAAATATATGTAACAAATTAAAAAAAAAAAAAATTATTTTAAATCTTTTTAAAAATAATTATACAGTACATTAGTTAAAAAAATACAAAATATTAGATAGCGGAGGAAATCAAATTACTATTCCCACTCCAGTGAGTGCAACAGTAGGGAAAGTGTTGGATAGCGTAGGGGTAAAAATTACTATTCCCTCTCCAGTGAGTGCAATAGTAAGGAAAGTGTTGGATAGCGTAGGGGTTAAAATTACTATTCCCACTCCAGTGAGTGCAACAGTAGGGAAAGTGTTGGATAGCGGGGGGGTAAAAATTACTATTCCCACTCCAGTGAGTGCAACAGTAGGGAAAGTGTTGGATAGCGGAGGGGTAAAAATTACTATTCCCACTCCAGTGAGTGCAACAGTAGGGAAAGTGTTGGATAGCGTAGGGGTAAAATTACTATTCCCACTCCAGTGAGTGCAACAGTAGGGAAAGTGTTGGATAGCTTAGGGGAAAAAATTACTTTTCCCACTCCAGTGAGTGCAACAGTAGGGAAAGTGTTGGATAGCGTAGGGGTAAAAATTACTATTCCCACTCCAGTGAGTACAACAGTAGGGAAAGTGTTGGATAGCGTAGGGGTAAAAATTACTATTCCCACTCCAGTGAGTGCAACAGTAAGGAAAGTGTTGGATAGCGTAGGGGTTCAAATTACTATTCCCACTCCAGTGAGTGCAACAGTAGGGAAAGTGTTGGATAGCGTAGGGATAAAAATTACTATTCCCACTCCAGTGAGTGCAACAGTAGGGAAAGTGTTGGATAGCTTAGGGGAAAAAATTACTTTTCCCACTCCAGTGAGTGCAACAGTAGGGAAAGTGTTGGATAGCGTAGGGGTAAAATTACTATTCCCACTCCAGTGAGTACAACAGTAGGGAAAGTGTTGGATAGCGTAGGGGTAAAAATTACTATTCCCACTCCAGTGAGTGCAACAGTAAGGAAAGTGTTGGATAGCGTAGGGGTTAAAATTACTATTCCCACTCCAGTGAGTGCAACAGTAGGGAAAGTGTTGGATAGCGTAGGGGTAAAAATTACTATTCCCACTCCAGTGAGTGCAACAGTAGGGAAAGTGTTGGATAGTGGGGGGTAAAAATTACTATTCCCACTCCAGTGAGTGCAACAGTAGGGAAAGTGTTGGATAGCGGAGGGGTAAAAATTACTATTCCCACTCCAGTGAGTGCAACAGTAGGGAAAGTGTTGGATAGCGTAGGGGTAAAAATTACTATTCCCACTCCAGTGAGTGCAACAGTAGGGAAAGTGTTGGATAGCGTAGGGGTAAAAATTACTATTCCCACTCCAGTGAGTGCAACAGTAGGGAAAGTGTTGGATAGCTTAGGGGAAAAAATTACTTTTCCCACTCCAGTGAGTGCAACAGTAGGGAAAGTGTTGGATAGCGTAGGGGTAAAAATTACTATTCCCACTCCAGTGAGTACAACAGTAGGGAAAGTGTTGGATAGCGTAGGGGTAAAAATTACTATTCCCACTCCAGTGAGTGCAACAGTAGGGAAAGTGTTGGATAGTGGGGGGGGTAAAAATTACTATTCCCACTCCAGTGAGTGCAACAGTAGGGAAAGTGTTGGATAGCATAGGGGTAAAAATTACTATTCCCACTCCAGTGAGTGCAACAGTAGGGAAAGTGCAGGATTGCGGGGGGGTAAAATTACTTTTCCCACTCCAGTGAGTGCAACAGTAGGGAAAGTGTTGGATAGCGGAGGGGTAAAATTACTATTCCCACTCCAGTTAGTGCAACAGTAGGGAAAGTGTTGGATAGCGTAGGGGTAAAAATTACTATTCCCACTCCAGTGAGTGCAACAGTAGGGAAAGTGTTGGATAGCGTAGGGGTAAAAATTACTATTCCCACTCCAGGGGTTAAATTAACATACTTATAAATTATTTTTTTTAAAAATAAATAACATATTATTAAACATTTAACCAAATAATTATTAATAAATACCTATTAAATTAAATTAATATTTACTTAAATAACATTAAATTACTTCCCACCCTATTCCCCTATAAACACACAACGCGCTACACATAAAAAAATAACACAATTAATTTAATTATCAATTAATCAATTAATAAAAATTAATTACCAATTAATAATTAATTAACAATAAATTAACAATAACAAATAAAAAATAATAATAAATTAATTATCATTAATATAATTTTTAATTAAGCAATTAGTAAAAATTAATTACCAATTAATAATTAATTAACAATAAATTAATAATCAATAACAATAAATATACACATATTAACAAATTAATTATATTTAAATTACTTCCCACCCTATTCCCCTATAAACCCACAACCCGCTACACATTAAAAATAACATAATTAATGTAATTACCAATTAATCAATGAATTAAAATTAATTGCCAATTAATAATTAATTTACAATAAATTAATTAACAATAACAATAAATAAAAATTAATAATACATTAATTATAATTAATATAATTATAAATTAACCGATTAATATAAATTAATTACCAATTAATAATTAACAATAAATTAACAATGAATAACAATAAATAAAAACATATTAATTATAATTAAATTACTTCCCACCCTATTCCCCTATAAACCCACAACCCGCTCTGATACTAAAACGCAAAATTTCCTTGAAAAAAAATGACTATTCTCTAAACATTTAATACATATATTTAAAAATAATGAAAAAACTTTAAAAAAATGTTAAACATACATATAAAATACATAACACTAAAAAAAATCGATATTATTAACAACTATATTTTTGCTAATGATATTAATGACTTCGATATTACTTACTTCGATATTAAAAAAATCGATTACTTACCTTAAAGTCGATATTCTGGTCAACGATATTCTTGACTTCGATATTCTGTCCCTACGATATTAAAAACTCGATATTAGTGTAGGTCGATATTTAAAATTCGATATTTTGACTGCCCACCACCGGATACCCCGTCAGTCTACTTGTCACAACAAAGGTAAGCGACGAAGTTCAAACGCGACAAATTTCTTTTCCCTGACTAACTTCGCCCCGAAAACTGCTGGAACGTCCTACTGCTTGAAATCTTCAGGTGAAGTGCGCACTAAAACGGGCGCTTCACCTGGACATTCCAAATTGCTCAGAATGGAAGAAACACTAGAGCGCTGCTTGATAGAACCTTTCTTAGCAGCCATGTTGGGTTTCTTCGTCATCCAGTATCTACTCCAATAATGCCCTAACCTAGGGCATCATTAGGATGGCGGGCGGACTTTGTCCGCCCGCCATCCTGATGTACAAAGGGACCGCCCGCCATAAGTGCGGCGGTCCCGTGGGGGTGATTAGGATGCGCCCGCCACACTGGCGGGCGCATCCTGCATTCGTAACATTACGGCGGGCGGTGCTTTCAGCACCACCCGCCGCAATGCCAAAAAGGCATGTCGTGCATTTGCATGCACAACGTGGCAGGCACTGCGCGGTGCCTGCCATGTTGTGCATGCAAATGCAGGGGGGTACCATAGGTACCCCCCATGTGCACCACCCGCCCCCCAACTTCCTGGGGGCCCGCTATGGGCCCCCAATAGAAAAGACCACATGCCTTGCCGCCACGGAAAGGCACATCCCCGCATGTATCGTAATATGGATGGCGGTGTCTAACAGACACCGCCACCATATTAAAACCTTTTCCGCCCGGTCGACTTGCGGACTGGGCCGAAAAGCGGCGGACGGTCTTCCCGTCCGCCGCGGTACCCCCCGCCATACTAATATGGCGGGGGGGAAATGGGTGGCAGGCGGTGAGAAATAGCGGGCAGATCGCCACCGCCATACAGGCGGAGGCGATCCTCCCGTTGTATGTAAAGAAAAGGGTACCCCTGACAAAAGTTCCTAAATCAGGGAAAATAGCCAGTATGTAAACATCACAATTTTAGGAACAATGAAAATAGTTATGGACCTGAGCAATATAAAAGACATATACATGCAACCTCAGTTCAGTAATATCAAAAATATTTTTTATTATTATTTTATGAATAATAGAATAATTGAAACTAAATACACGGACAGAAATAAAACATATAGTCCTCTGTATGTATATTTACACTGGGTTCAAAGGGTCTGATGACAGAGAGGGGATTCTTGCTTTGACCAAATCTAATATATAGTGTATACATTGACATTCATTGATATATGAGGAATTACTTAACAGAATACAATTGATGTCACAAACATATAAACAATAATAATCATATGAATATATTCAGAGGACAATCATTTCTGGCATGGCTCTTGGAAATCTGTATGGATTGTGGCGATCCGCCCGTTATCATAATGGGCCCCCTAGTTTTTATGGAAGTTCCTAGGCTGATTAATCCCACTGAGAATCCTTTGTTCTTAGAGGGCTGAGTGATCCTGACAGTACCCTCCCGCAAAGTGGATCCCTTTGGCTTGGGCTTCTTCGGAAACTTCCTATGAAAGTCTCTAAGCGAGGAACATGCACTTCTGAAGACAGCTCCCAGGATCTTTCTTCAGGACCATAACCCTTCCAGTCTAACAAGTAGTATACTTGACCTCTTGTCTTTTTCGAATCCAGTATTTGCTTCACCTCAAATTCCTCACCTCTCTCAGTTTGAATTGGCTTTGGGGGCTTAACTAATCTCACTTCGCTTGGTGTCTCTTTTAATAGAGAAACATGAAATACTGGGTGTATCTTTAAGCTCTTTGGTAACTTTAATTGGTAAGTCAAGGCACTCAACTTCCTTTCAATGTCATATGGGCCTACAAATCTTGGCTGAAACTTCCTGTTTCCCTTAAGCTTGAGATTCTTGGTACTTAACCACACCCTATCTCCAACCTGAAAATCGGGTTCCTTTCTTCTCTTTCTGTCTGCGTAACACTTGTAACGTTCCTTAGCTCTCTTTAGATTCTCAATTGCTAAACTGTGCACTCTAGTCATGTGTTCTACTAGATCCTTCACTACAGGAACCTCAACCTCTTGTAAGTCAATGGAGAGATTTGGATGTCTACCTGTATTCAAATAGAATGGTGAGAAACCTGTGGATACATTTCTTGCACTATTATGTGCAAACTCAGCCGCCCAAAGGTATTCAGGCCAATCCCCCTCATGATCTAACAGACATAATCTGAGATACTGTTCAAGCTCCTGATTCGTTCTCTCAGTTTGACCGTCTAATTCTGGGTGATAACTGGTACTGTACCTAGTCTCAATATTCAATTTCTTCATGAAGGCTCTCCAGAAATGAGACAGAAACTGAGATCCACGATCAGACACTAGCACCTTTGGTATTCCATGAGCCCGCACTATGGTCTGACTAAATGTGTGTGCTAATTTTCCCGCTGTCGGTACCCCTTTTAGTGGAACAAAATGGGCCATTTTAGTGAATGCATCTACAAAAACTAATATGGTATCAAAACCTTGACTAGATGGTAATTCCACTATTAGATCTAGGGTTACTGTATGCCATGGGTATGGTGGGGTAGGCAAAGGCTACAATAGGCCTTTAGGAGCTTGTCTCTCCGGCTTTCCCCTCGCACAAACTTCGCAAGTGGCTACATACTGACGAATATCTCTGCTCATGTTTGGCCACCAAAAACGACGTTTTAGAAGGTCTTCTGTTTTCAGTACTCCTTTATGACCTGCCAGAATGTTATCATGACATTCTTTTAACGCCTTCTGCTGCAACTCTATGGTGGGCAGATAGAGAGCACCGGCGTGATATGGCAAATTCTCTCGAATTTCCCGCCTGGGATCTTGTTTTACCCACTCTTCCATTTCTTTCAGTTCTATTGGATACTGTTCTACTTTTCCCATTGATTCTTTCAGCACTACTCCAATTACTTTTCCTTCTGCTATGATCTCTTGGTCCTTGATCTCTTCTGGTCCACCTTCTATACCCAGTCTGGATAAAGCATCTGCCTTTCCGTTCTGCGCTCCTGGTCTATATGTGATGACGAAGTCATAGTCCGCGAAATACAAGGACCAGCGTAGTTGCCTTGGCGTCAGTGTTCTGGCAGACTTTAAATTTTTTTGATTCCAATGGTCGGTATAGACCATGACCGTATGTTTTGCCCCATCAGATAATGCCTCCACTCCTTGAACGCATCCTTGATTGCCAACAACTCCTTTTCCGTTATAGTATAGTTGACCTCAGCGGGGGTTAGTTTTCGTGAACGGAAGGCCACAGGATGCAATTGACCGGTGATCTTGTGTCTTTGAGACAAAACTCCTCCCAAAGCCAGATTAGAAGCGTCAGTCTCAACGTAGAAGGCCTCCGAAGGATCTGGATGCAGCAAAATCGGTACAGTGGTAAAGTCCTTCAATTTCATAAAGGCTTCCTCTGCTTCATTGGACCAATGGAAATTGACCCCTTTCCTGAGTAACCTTGTTAAGGGAATCAATTTTTAGAGAAATCTTGGATAAACCTCCGATAAAAATTGGCAAAGCCTATGAAACTTTGGACTTCCTTTACTGTTCTTGGAGATTTCCACTCAGTAACTGCCTTGATCTTATTTTCATCCATGGTGATTCCGTTTGGCGATAGCATGAATCCTAGAAATTCTACTGTGGATACATGGAAGGCACATTTTTCCAACTTGACGAATAAGCTGTTTTCTCGCAATTTCTGTAAAACCCCTTTTACATGCTCCTCATGCTCCTCCTCAGAGTTTGAATATATCAATATGTCATCAATATAAACTATTGCGCTTTGATGAATACATTCTTTTAATACATCATTGATGAACTGCTGAAACGCAGCTGGAGCATTACAAAGCCCATAGGGCATCACTTGGTATTCAAACAACCCATGCTTGGTTCTGAATGCTGTCTTCCACTCATCTCCTTCCTTAACTCAAACAAGGTGATACGCCCCTCTCAGATCTAGTTTGGTATAAATCTGTGCTTCTTTTACTTGATCCAAGAGGACTGAGATGAGGGGCAATGGTTAACGATTCTTGATGGTTATACGATTTATTGCCCTATAATCTATGCAAGTTCTTAACTCGCCATCCTTCTTAAGAATGAAAAAAAGTGGCGATGACACCGGGGATTGTGAGGGTCTGATGAATCCATTTCTAAGGTACTTCTGTAAGTACTCTTTCAAGTGTTTGTCTTCTTTCTCGGTCAGGGCTTATATCCGGCTGCAGGAGAGATTAGAACCAGGTTCCAACTCGATCTTGCAATCAAACTCCCTATGTGGAGGAAGTTTCTCTGCCTCCGATTCACTAAATACTTCTTGATACTCTGCATATACTGAAGGTAGTTCTGTGGTTTGGATAATACAGATTGTCGCTCCAACATCACATAAATGTGATGCTGGGGTTTTCATGTGGTCTTTTTAATCTTTCTTGTAACAATTCTCCTGGCCATATGCTGAATCCAGTACGATTGATCGAGCCCTCCAATCGATGGTCGGATTATGCTCTGTAAGCCAGGGCAAACCCAAAATTAATTGAAACTGTGGGGCATCAATTAAATTAAATTGTAAAGTTTCACAATGTCCTTCCACTGATTCCAATTCCACTGTTTCTGTATGGCTCACAATGGGCCCCGATGAAAGATTCGTCCCATCCACAGCTCGCACTGCTTCACTTTTTTCTTTTCTTATTGCCTTCAATCCTATTTTCTTAGCAAACCCTAGATCGCAGAAGTTGCCTGTAGATCCCGAATCCACCATAACCGTTATCTGTTTTCCCCTAACTGGAGGGTCATCAACATCACAAGATGTGGGGAAGAAGACTGCAATGTATTGGCCAGCGAGTGATCCCTTGGAGTTGATGCAGAATCTGCAACCACCAGTCCAACTCCACTTACTGGTGGTGCTGAGCGTTTTCTGACGGTGTCTGCTTTGGTTTCTTGGGACAGTTACGAACGAAATGGCCACCACTACACAATAAAGGCACTGCTTGTTAACTCTTCGCCTTTCCTTTTCTTCTTTAGATAGTGGTCCTTGAATAGTACCAATTTGCATAGGCTCGACTCCTTGCTGGAAATCATTTCCTTTTATACTTTCTGCTTTTGCTCGATCAAACCTTGGTATACTTGGTCGATAATCCCTTCTTTTCTCTCCTCTTCTTTCATTTTGTCGAAAATCAATTTCAAGAACTAGATCTATTAATGCCGAAATCTCTGTGGGTCTGTTGGGTACCTGGGCTAAGGCATTCTTTAATTCGTCCTTTAATCCGCGATAGAACACCACAGCTCGCTTATTCTCTGGCCACTCTGTTTCCACTACTAATTTAATGAACTGAGCCAGGTATGAAATTAAATCTCAGTTGCCTTGTCTAATCTCCAACAGTTCATTATCAGTCGCTTGCGATGCTTTTCGCCTGTCAAAAATTCTGAGGAACTCCTTTTTGAAGTCATCGATATCATATAATATGGGATCATTGCGGGTCACCAATGGCATGGACCATGACGCTGCATCCCCACTCAAATATGAAAGTATGAAAGCCACTCGCGATTGAGCATCTGGGAAAACCGCAGGACGGCACATAAAATGTAAGGTGCATTGAGTCAAAAACACCTGTGCCTTCTGGGGGTCTCCGTTAAAACGCTCAGGGGGGGCCAAACGTATCACTGCGGACAACCAGCGTAGTTACCTTGGGTAGAGGAGCTGTGGGATCACTAGAATGTTCCTCATGTGAAGCTGATATCTTGAAACTAGACTCTGATACTAGACTATTCATCTTTATTGTTAAGTCAGCTGTCTCTCTCTGAGATGTAATTATATCCTGTCTCAGTCCCCTATTTTCTTCCCAAACAGCTATTAATTCTTTCTGTATTCCTTCTAGGACTTCTCCTAATTTCTTCACATCAAAACCGTCCGCCATTCTGCTCAGGTGCAATTACCACGTGGGCACTTCACTCTGTCAAGGTGCGAACCACTACAATGCACGGGAGCAGAACGACGCCAGTTCCCAACTCCCCGCAATGCTTCCCCAGTAAACACACAATATATATCGTGATTTACTGCGGAACCCACCAGGGGGAAAGGGGATGGGACAGAGAAGAGACAGTCACAAATATATTCTCTCTGGTTCTTCCTCAGGTCTTTCGTTCTTCGTGCGCTTCCTCTTCTTGTGTCTTTTTCTTTGTTTTTATTTGGAAGCTGAACTGCAAAAGAACATACAATAAATAACTACTAATACTGCTTGATATGTATCTTATGTTTTTTTTTGTGCTAAACCTACCCAGATATTTTGTGAGCTATGCCTCTCTTCGTATGTTGTTGTTTCTTTCTTGCTATCTGTAACTGTATGCACATAACAAGTATTAGTTAACCTTCCTGTCTTTTCTACACTAATACCTTTTTTGTTCTTTTCTTTTAGGTGCTCTCACCAGTTCCTGTTCAGATGCTGCTTTTCTACATGGATTCTGGTAAGTTAAATCTTCTTGTAACCTTCTATTTTATTCTTGCCTATAACTACGTTATTTATCCTTTTAACCTGCCCTGCTCCAACAATGTATTTACACTAGAGGAATTCATCTGCCAAGTTTACTGCTCAAACTAGAAACACTCCGAGAGTCCTCAGAAAAAGGAAACTACATTAGACTCTCGAGTGACAAACAACTCGCAACTTGTGCTGACTCTTCCTCAAAACTCAAGCACTATTCTCCCAAGGTGTGGTCTGTGAGAATTCCCTATGCCCATGCGCCACGGAGGAAACACTAAATCGGGTCTATCTTCAAACACTCATGCTCGGAACTCGGCACCACACAAACTGCTTACTGACTTTGTGCCTCAGAATGTCATCGGATACCCCGTCAGTCTACTTGTCACATCGAAGGTAAGCGACGAAGTTCAAACGCGACGAATTTCTTTTCCCTGACTAACTTCGCGCCGAAAACTGCTGGAACGTCCTACTGCTGGAACTCTTCAGGTGAAGTGCGCACTAAAACGGGCGCTTCACCTGGACATTCCAAATTGCTCAGAATGGAAGAAACACTAGAGCGCTGCTTGATAGAACCTTTCTTAGCAGCCATGTTGGGTTTCTTCCTCGCCCAGTATCTACTCCAATAATGCCCTAACCTAGTTTTTATGGAAGTTCCGAGGCTGATTAGTCCGACTGAGAATCCTTTGTTCTTAGAGGGCTGAGTGATCCTGACATCGGCGCACATGATCACTGTCCCAAGAATAAGAAAAGCAAAGTGGGGTGGGATGGAAGAATGCTCCTGTACCCCCAAGGGAAACTATGGAACTCTTTGCCTTACGTTTGCAACCCGTCTTGCAGCTATTCAGAAAACAGTTGAAGATCTGGTTGTTTTCTCAATAGGGCATTAGCTACTCCAGAGGTAAATCCTCAGGCAGTAGGTCTTCTGGTTTTGATACGTATAGCGCTAAGACACCTTCGGGTATTGCGCACTCTATAAAATCATTTCATTCACACAACCAGTCACTCACCCATACATTTACTGAGACACTTAATCACTCACTTATACAGTCAGTCACGCACCCACTGAGTCATCCATACAGTCACTCATACACCCACTGATTCACCAATACACCTCGGTATACATATTTAAGACTCATAAACTTTTAAAAAACACTCACAGTCACTGGATGATGTCATCACTGATGTCATCAGTGATGTCACTGACAATGTCATGAGTGATGTAATATGTGAGGTCATAACCAGTGCATCGTGGGAGCGTGAGCTATACGGCTGAATTTCTATGGTTTTGTACGAGTGAAATGTCAGCCTAACTATAACGTCCCTGTAACCTTTGTTTTTTTACCGTGAATATCTAAGGTTTTTTAAATGCTAATTTCTAACTATAACCTCCCTGAAACCTGTGTTTTTTTCAGTATATATATATAGTTATAGTTACATCTGTTTTTCCATAGGAAAAGCATTTTTGACTGGTCTATAACTTTGGCGCCGTTAAATGAATCTTCACAAACGTTTCCAAAAAAGTATGCCAGTAATTCTAGTTGTGCATGGAAAGTTTCAGGATGATCTGTGTCAAGCAGGTGGCGAGAAAAAAAGGGGGGTGGGTTTAAAAAAAAGTGTGTTTCCCATGTTAATTCCCATAGAGTCTATGACACGCCTGCAGTCCGAACCGCTGCACAGAATTACCCCAAATTTGCCAGAAAGGTAGCTTTTGGTCTGCAGATTACACTTTCAGTTATTTGGTGTAAATCCAGTCAGTAGTTTGTGAGAAATTAAAATTTGTATATCTACGATTACAAAGTTTTCGCGAATAATGACGAGCTCGTGTAGAGATCTGCAGAGGTTTGATTGGCTGCCAACACTTGAACCATAAAGTGTTGGCAGCCATCTTGAGACTTGGCTTCAGCTAAGTCCCAAAACAAACCGCAAAAAAAAGAAAAGGGGGCAGCGTACGAATACCCTAACCCCCTACCCCTGGTGCTGGGGTCCCAGATGAAACCGGGCAGGGCAAAAAAGCAATATTATTTTTAATTGACGGAAAAATTCATGTCTACTCATGAATATCATGTGATTTAAAAAAAAAAAAAAGTTCAGTCTCCCACGCTTGTGTTTAATGTTGCCCCGGGGTGGGCCATGTCCCACGGGCATGCGGAGTTTTATTGTAAAAATGGAGGAGGGAGCACTGGGCTCCCCTCCAAGGGCTTGAGAGTGCCCCAAGGACCACCACCACCTCCCCGGGGCCATATACAGAAAATAATATGGGGGCTGAGTGGAACCCACCCTGGGGACCACCACCTCCCATGGGCCAATTACGTTTTTTAAATGAGGGAGGGGGCCACGAAGCCCCCCTCCCAGGCCAAATACGGCCCAGGAGACCACCACCTCCCCGGGGCCGGCCCGTGCATAACAAAGGAGGGGGTCCACGCCCCCCCCTCCTGAAACCAATAATAACTCTGGGGACCGCCACCCCCCCAGGGCCGGCTCCGGCTATATCCCGGGGTGCCTATCCCAGGACATAGCTGTTTGCTGTTGCTTTTGCTTGGCGGGAGCTTTGACAGCTCCCGCCAAGCATAAGCAAACACTCTGCTTCCAGCAAGCAGGAGCTGTGTAAGAGCTGAAAGTATTGCTCTTGCATGCAGGGAGCTGCATGTCCAGCAGCTCCACGTGTGCGAGAGCAATGCGGGCTCCAGCAGGAGGCAGGGAGCCGGCTGGGACTGTGGGGGCCTTGAGGCTCCCCTGCAGTCCTATAGCACACTGGGTGCCCTGGGTGGGCTTTAGGGCACTCAGGGAGACATGAACAAGCCCCAGGCGATGGGGTCCCTTGATCTGAATTGGCCCGTGGAGGGGGGCCGTGCGGCCCCCTTCCTCATTGAATTTGGTACGGCCCCGGGGGATAGGGTCCCCATGGCCAAAAGTGGCCTGGGGAGGGGGCAATGCAGCCCCCCTGTCCCATTAAATTTCAGCTGGGCCCCAGGGATGGGGACTCTAGGAGGGTTGCCCATGGTGGGGCCACACGGCCCCTTCCCCGTCTTCATTAGTAGTATACTAAGGTCTTCCCGCCTTTTTCCACGTTGATGGAGAGCTTAACTATAGGCCCCTGAGCACGTTTCCAGCCGATTTTTGTGATGCAATATAAATGCAGAGGAATACGAGGACATCTCAACCAAACAAAGAAGCACGTATTTCATTTAGTTAAAAAGAAGTACCCCTGTTTGGTGGAGTTTCACCTTTTTGTAGTCTTGTTGACTTCTCTTGATGAGGATTCACGTTGTCATAGATCTGTGGATGAAGACGCTTGAGGAACAATCCCATTGTCGAAATTCACTGGAAGGTCACTGGGAACATTACTTTGTGGTCCTTTACAAAGCTGTAGCGCAGAATATGCACAAGATATTTACCCAATGAGTTAGCACTTACTAATTAACCAGATGAAAGCACTCCAGTTGGGTAGACATTTCTGGCAAAACTGGGGACTCTTCTTGGAAAAAATGAGGTTCCATTCAGGCTAAGGTGTGCATTTCACAGAAATTAACCTCAACGGGAAGCACTTACAAATAAAAACATAGCAGGTGCCCCAATGGAAGCTCCATTTCAGTAAAGCATAAACAATCCTAACTTCTTGGGCTTGGCAAAAGCAAAGCAAGTGTCTTTCTTCTCGTATTCCATAATGAAAAATTATCTGAATTCCTTAATGGAGGTGACAGCATCGTTGATCTATTGAAGCGTAATCTGATCTGGGGTGACTGTAACGAGTGATTTCTTTTTTATTGTCTCCTTGTGAGAGCAGAGTCCATGATTCTCCCTTTTAAATACTCTTAGTACGAAAATGCATAGCACCACTCACACACCCACTCACAGAGGTACTCACAGATCCACTCATGAGCTACACAGGCACTCAGACACCCACTCAGACACTCACACATGTACTTACACATCCACTCACAGACCCACACAGGCACTCACGCATCCACTCATGAACCACACAGGCACTCACACACCCACTCACAGAACCACACAGACACTCACAGACCCACTCACAAAGCTACACAGGCACTCACAGACCCCCTCACAGAGCCACACAGGCATTCACAGACCCACTCACAAACATACAGGCACTCATACACCCACTCACACAGGTACTAACACACCCACTCACAGACCCACACAGACACCTACACACACACAGGCACTCACAGACACATGCAGCCCCTCACACACCCACTCTCAAAGGTGACAGGTTACAGTTGGGATTACAAATTTTAAAATTGTAGAAATTAATTAAAAAACAAAGGTGAGAGGGATGTTATAGTTAGGATATAAAATTAAACATAAGGTAGAAATTCACTAAAAAAACAAAGTTTACAGAGACATTATAGTTAGGCTCTACTTTCACTCATACAAAACCAGTGAAATTCAGCAGTTATAGTTACCTGAGCTAACTATAACTTATGCCGCAGAAATACACTCGTTATGACCTCACATATTACATTGCTTATATCATCAAACAGTCACTATAACGTCCCTGTAACCTTTGTTTTTTTTCAGTTAATTTCTAAGGTTTTTTAAAATTTTATTTCCTAACTATAACATCCCTGTAACCTTTGTTTTTTTCAGTGAATGTGTATATAAATATCTTTGCAGAGTGGTAGTAGCCAGTCCGTAGTTATAGTTAGGGTTACTATAGAGATAGGAATACCTCAGATTTTCATCCCTTAATAACTTTGCACCCATTTAACAAATGTCTGCAAAACCTTGCAGACCTATCACACTTGTTCGATTGGTAAAAGATTGAAAATTTTGAGGTGTTTGGACAAGGGGGTGCAAAGAAAAAAGGGGGGTCCCAAAACACACTTAAAATCCAATGCGTTTTACATCGACTTTTCCATTTTACGTAGTGCCAAAACAGCTATACCGAATTACATGAAATTTTGCAGGATTAGACATTATGGCATGCGGATGATTCTTTTGGGTACTATGGGTAAGTAGAGTTAGTATTTTTTAAGTTATTAGGCATTTGAACTTAGTGATATCTGTTGCTGTGGTATTTTCGCAAACGTTTGGGGCATTTCGCGGCAGTACCACGGTACATAGCGATGACAAGTCATTAGGTGATTGGCTAATGACTGCCTTTACAAAAGTGAAAGGCAGCAATGTTGTTTTTAGGTACAGTTTGCCTGTGTTTTGTTGTATGCCTTTCATTTCTAGGCAAGGATTAGGTTTGATATTTTCCCCTACCTATTACCACTATAGAAAAGTGATTATAAGTAGGGAAAAATATTTATAAACAAATATGGAGTATCTCGGTAGTACTGCGATACCAAAAAGTAACAAAGTTTTTTTAAAAGTAAAAAAATTAAAGATGCGCCGTAACACACTATATTTTACAAATATAGTGTACTAAAGTCTATTTTCAATTTTTTTACATATTTAAATATGCACAAAAAAGTCTAGAGAGTAGCGTGTTAATACCAACAAGTTACCAAGCTACTTAAAAAAATGTGCTGCTATAAAAAATACATAGAAAATGATAAATAAAATTCACTACCTTAAATAAAGTGGTAACATGAAGTGAACAACAATAAAACCTAATATTTACCTATATCAAAGACCCTAATCCAGAATGTTTCGAAACTCAGACATCAGAATGCAGCAAAAGTATGGTTAAAAACTACATGACTGCCCTTTACCTTTAGTAAACATAGCCATTAGCCAATCACATACTGATTTCTCATTCCCATGTACCGCAGTATACCACGAACTTCCCACGGTAAACCATGACATAATATGTAACTATGTTTTTGAAAATGTGTAACTTTTTCACTATTTACACATACTACTAAAAATTAACATTTACACCTCAAAATATATATTGCTGCCTGTCATGTGGAGCCACTTATACACAAGGGAGATGCGACAGTGGTCTCCGACAACAGCTGCACCTATAACAGAAACATAATGAAAGACTTTTAATTTTGTAGGAAATGGAAGAGGAGAGATAAAGGGAAGAAGAACAAGAGAAACTACAAAAGGGGGAAACATTAGAAAGAAGGGACTACAGGAGAACAGAAATGCAAGGAAACGGGAGAGAGTGCAGAAAAAGAAGAGGGCCAGACGCTCAGGACGTGATAAGCGAGAAGTCACTGAAAAGAGATTTTCCCCGTTAACATGAAGACCAGTCCAGAAATGGGGAGCTGGTGACACGCCTTCAGAGGCGACTACTCGGTGCAGTCAAGAGCCAAAAGACGGCATCTTTAATACTCTGGACGCCGACATACGAAGTGCCACAGAGCTTGGCAGATCCCGACGGTTTTGCTCCATTGCCCACCACCCTCCAGGAGGGTGGCTTTCCCAGGTGCGTACAAAGGAGCACGGTTGGTAGGGAAAAGGGAGGAAGGAAAGGGAGCCAGAGTGATGTTAATCGGAGATTAAAGAAATTATACCAAAGCCTTAAAATTCTGAAAAGTAGAAAGAAGGCTTGAAGAGTTGTATAACTGTTTTCTTTCGTAATTTAAATTGCTTTGCATTGCAGGTTGAAATAACAGGTTGTCTGGCACTTTTTTCTTCCTTAGTTAATTTTCTATACCCTTTATTTTCCCATAAACCTCTTTTTGTCTGTTTTCACAAGTACTTACTTTTGTAATAAGCGTTCCCTGAGTTGAGATAAAAGTACTCAGCGGTCAAAGTCAGGCAAGGAAGCCTAAAGGGACAAAGTCCAAGAGAAAGACAACAGAAACAGGAAAAACACAGAGAGAAGGAAGGACAGGAAAAGACCATAACAAATTGTAAAGAAAACACATGAAAAGGAACTAATTAATGAGATTTATAGACGAATTAAAATTAGGTATAGAACCTCACCTGTGGTTTCTTCTTTCTGAGGGCACTGGCTAGGAAAGTCCAGGACACCAGTAAAGGAAGGAGAAAAGAAACATATTGAAGGAGATAACATCAAAATCGAAAAACTACTAATCTTACAATATGATGAACTCTTAATACTCTAAGCACTGATGTTGGAAGCAACTCATCGCACTTGTCCTCCTGATCTCAGTTTCTAAATAAAAAGAAAGAAGTACTGTACATAAAATTGATTTGAAGTGTTTTTCCTGCCGTATACAAAGTGACACTGCCACATAAGATTTACATCAGTTCATACACTATCAAGCTGCGTCTATTGAGATTAACATGCTGCGTGTGTTTAGATTAACACACTCCACTCTACGCTATACCACTTTATGTCCCTCTACTATAAACCACTACACTCTGTGCTAATCCACTGTACACCACTCCACTCAACTCTACGTCACTTCACTCTATACCACTCTACGCTATTATATAGTTTATAGTGTACGCCACTCTATTCAATGACATTCCAGTCCATGCCACTTCACTGTACACCCCTCCACTGCACACAACTCCAATATGCACTAATCCCATGTACGCAGCTCCACTCTATGATACTACACTCTACGCTATTCTACCCTATTCCATTCCAGTCTGTGCCACTTCAGTATAAACCACTTCACTCTACGCTATTCCACTGTATGCCACTCCACTGTATCCAACTGCAGTATACCCCACTCCACTCTACCACAATCCAGTGTATGTATTACAGTGTACAACACTGCATTCGACACTACTCCACTACACACCACTTCACTGTATGTCACTACAGGCTACGCTTCTACAGTCTACTCTATTCCACTGTATGACACTGTACTCTAGCTACTGCACTATATGCTTCTCCACTGTACGTCACTAAACTCATTATTCCATTCAACAGTACTCCACTCTACGCTACTCCACTGTACGCCACTCCACTCCATGCTATTTCAGTCTACGCCACTCCACTCTATCCCACTACAGTGTACACTATTTCCCTATACACCACTCCACTGTATGCCAGTCCACCCTACGCTACTCGACTTTATACCACTACACTGTA
Source organism: Calotriton arnoldi (assembly GCA_963921515.1). Taxonomy (NCBI): domain Eukaryota; kingdom Metazoa; phylum Chordata; class Amphibia; order Caudata; family Salamandridae; genus Calotriton; species Calotriton arnoldi. The sequence continues at coordinate 380,568 of CAWUFW010012725.1, forward strand.
CCTCATTCCACTGTACACCACTCCACTCTATGCTATTCCACTCAATGCCACTTCACTCTATGCCACTGCACTATATGCCATTCCAGTATACACTATTCCACTGTATGCATACACTCTAGTGTATGGAACTGCATTGTACACCACTACAGTATACACCAATCCACTCTACACTCTTCCACTGTATGCAACTCCACTATACCACACTCCACTATATGCTAACCCACAATATACCATTCCACTCTATGCCACTCCACTGAATGCCACTTTAGTATACGGTACTACTTTGTACGCATCTCCACCGTGTGCCACTCTACTCTATCCGACTTCACTTTACGTCACTCCACTCTATGCCACTCCAGAGTACCACATTCCACTCTACTCCTCTCCACTCAATTCTATGACACTATTCTGTATGAAAGTAGACTTAATGACACTATCCTCCACTGTACTGTACTGTACCAAACTCCACTGATGCCTTACATGTGAATGCAGTACTTTTTTAAAATCCAAAAATAGCGTTAAATACAGTTATTGTTTTCATGCTTATTTATCACCATACACCTCTCCCTGTGCATTGACTGTCTCAGAAAGCAATTACATCTCCTTCCCATACTGCCCTCTGATTGTTTCTGAGAAGGAAGAACACAACCTCAATCCAAGGAGACTCTGCCCTAGCACCTTTCTGGAAGGAAAGAAACTCGACAAGTTGACCTACAATGCGTTTTCCATGATTTCTGCTGTTTTTCATGAAACCTCCACTGCCATGCCTGAGGGAGTTGGCAAAACATGGTCATAAGGTATGGAGGAGGTGCTCTGCACATAAGGGCTTGTTACGGTCGCCTATGAGCTGACCCCCTAACCTTCTCTGTAAACCATCACCGCAGCCACCAAGTCAGAAATGCTGGCATGGAGGCCAGCCTCATGTTAGCGAAAGCAGGTAGGGCTATTGGAGAGCTCTAAGTTTGACAGGGCAGCACCTACCATACCCAATCTATCATTCCCAACATACTTACCTAACAACATTGCTACCTCTCTGCAGTGTAAATTATAACACCTGCTCTGGAGTGAGATTTTGTAGAAAAGCAGAAAGTTATGTTTATTTTGAACTTAAATATCTGTACACAAAGTTATTAAACCCTGTTATTAATTTAACAACCAAGACTTACCAGATATATACTTCTCACATTCTAACCTTTTGCACTACAAGATAAACTAATATTCACACATTTGACAAAGTAAAATGTACCAAGCCCAACTGTGAGAAAGTGCCTCTTTTTGTGTGAACATCCCCATCTTTTGTGGACTGATGCTACTGTTTTTTTTTACTCTGTGCACTGTGAGTGACACTGTTAATCAGACCCCAGCACATGTGCTTCAATCCCTAAAATATGTAAAAATTAGATAAAACCCTAATTGGCTAATTTACCTTTCATACAAGACCATAGTATATGTGCCTAAAGTACACTCATGGCATGGAGAGTTAAATGCCATCTATGAACTACGAACAAGAAGGGGTTGGGCCCATTTAAGGCACCCACACTAGGCCTCAATTATATATAACAGAACTATGCAGTGTATGGGTGCTACAGTTCATTTGAAAACTACAAAAAACAGGACCACCGTATTGGATTTAGTGGTCTTAGTGATTTAATTCACCTTCAATTTTTACTTTGCTTCTTTATAAAAAAGAGTCATGGACATTTCAAACATGTCGTACATGAAAGAACACCGGTTCAAGACATATATAAAACATACATAATCACAAGAATGAATACAAAATGAAAAACATGTGAATACACAAACATAACAATTGATAGGCAGACCTATCCTTCATTTCTAGTTAAAAAGAATGGCGGTCAACAAATTTATACACTAGTCAAAATGTGAATCCTGCCATTACAAGCTAGTTGGGAGCGAATGGAACAACAGGCTGATTGCCATGTTTGTTGGCTGCTTGTAGTCTATACAACTTAATGTCTTATGACTCTTATCCAACTAGCTGAGTCAACGCGTTTCGAAACCCTTGAAATCTTTTCGGGTTCTCCTCAGGACCAGGACTAGGTTAAACACTACAAAAAAAATTGTAACAAAAAATAATGTTTTAATTTTATGTGCAAAATTATTCCTTTTGCCCTACAAAACATTTTTTGGGGCGGGTTTTACCCTTACCATTAGTGATCAGTGCTGGAACACTCTTGGATGTCCAGTGTTAAGGCTTTTTATCTTGCTTACGATCGGGGCCGGACTGGCTGTAGCGGGCACTGGGCGTTTCCCCGGTGAGCCACCAGGGTGGGGTCCGGTTTTGGGCCCCTGGGGGGCCGTTTCTGTTACCGGGGGCCGGCAATATCGGCCCCCTGTAACGAAATCGGCCGAAGCCGGCTCTAGCAAACAGCTCAGCCGCACCCCCTGGAGGGGAGACCGGCCGAGCAGTTTGCCAGGGCCGGTTTCGGTTCCCAGTCCGGCCCTGCTTACGATTCTTCGGTATTTAATGTAATCAGTTCTGAAACAAGGAATGAGGGACATTTGTGAATTAAGTGAGTGATTTAAATGCAAGGTTTTGGAAAGGTACACTCTAGAGAGGCAGCAGCACTGCTTGTTAATATGTGCTCAACTTAAAGCGCACTGTTGTATTTCCTGCTGCCATGAGGTTTAAACAGTATGAAAATCGGAATCAATCAGTGGAGACGGGCATGTTTAAACACAGTTGATCAATGGAGTTCTAAAGGTCATGACTGTGTTACCAAACACTTTGTAAAAATCTGCGTGTGCAAACTGCAATTTTAAGCTGGGTGTGCTTCGATTAAATAAATGCAGGAAAGTTCAAAACAAAACTTGCCTCGAGTGCTGGAGAAACTTCAGTCACCCGCGTGTTCTGGATCTTTAGTGCAACATTGTTGCAAACCTAATGAAATTGACACAGAAACTGTGCTGTTAGTTTCTGTGCGGTCAGGAATGCAGTTCTATGAAAAAGCATGTTACATTTCATTCGTTTCACTTGCCTTTGAATGAAGCTCAACTGTTCCTTCCTTCTTTTCTGGCAGCAGATTACAAATGACGCGGAACTCGATGTATGCGCCTGACAGGCATTACTTGTAGAACAGCATCAATGGGTGATTGAGTACAGCAAGGTGCATGCTGGGATTAGTAGTTTCTGGTGATCATGGGATGCCTTGGAGCGCAGTTTGGAATTTGTGTGAAACATATTTGTAATAAAACTGAACAAAACTGGTTTATAGACGATTAATTTCAATCATTTCATTCAGCCCACAGGTGGCTGTGCTGAACTTCATTATTAAAATGCCTCTCTTCTGAGCAGGGATACTTCTGGGTCTCCACCTCTCGGGTTGGGTTTGATTACGCTGAGTACAGTCCATTGAAATTGCTTTTCGTTGTGTTTTAGCTCTTGGAAATGTGTAACTAACAAAGCGTTTTGCACCTTATTTTTCAGCCTAGAGCGGTGACTGAAATTAATCGTCTATAAGCCAGTTTTGTTCAGTTTTATTACAAATACAAATATGTTTCACACATATTCCAAACTGCGCTCCAAGGCATCCCTTGATCACCAGAAACTACTAATCCCAGCATGCACCTTGCTGTACTCAATCACCCATTGATGCTGTTCTACAAGTAATGCCTGTCAGGCGCATACATCGAGTTCCGCGTCATTGGTAATCTGCTGCCGGTAAAGAAGGAAGGAACAGTTGAGCTTCATTCAAAGGCAAGTGAAACGAATGAAATGTAACATGCTTTTTCATAGAACTGCAGCCCTGACCGCACAGAAACTAACAGCACAGTTTCTGTGTCAATTTCATTAGGTTTGCAACAATGTTGCACTAAAGATCCAGAACACGTGGGTGACTGAAGTTTCTCCAGCACTCAAGGCAAGTTTTGTTTTGAACTTTCCTGCATTTATTTAATCGAAGCACACCCAGCTTAAAATTGCAGTTTGCACACACAGATTTTTACAAAGTGTTTGGTAACACAGTCATGACCTTTAGAACTCCATTGATCAACTGTGTTTAAACATGCCCCGTCTCCACTGATTGATTCCGATTTTCATACTGTTTAAACCTCATGGCTGCAGGCAATACAACAGTGCGCTTTAACCACTTAACCGCGGCGGCAATTCCGCCGCGGTGCGGCGGTTTAGCGGAGTGGGCGGGGCCGCGTCGGCCAACGGACGTGCGCAGCACTACGGAGGTAGTGCTCGCGACGGCCGTTGGCCGACAGAAGCAGCGAAGGGGTTAAGTTGAGCACATATTAACAAGCAATGCGGCTGCCTCTCTAGAGTGTACCTTTCCAAAACCTTGCATTTAAATCACTCACTTAATTCACAAATGTCCCTCATTCCTTGTTTCAGAACCAATTACATTAAATACCGAAGAATCGCAAGCAAGATAAAAAGCCTTAACACTGGACATCCAAGAGTGTTCCAGCACTGATCACTAATGGTAAGGGTAGAACCCGCCCCAAAAAATGTTTTGTAGGGCAAAAGGAATCATTTTGCTCAAAGAATTAAAACATTGTTTTTTTGTTACAATTTCTTTTGTAGTTTTTGACCTAGTCCTGGTTCTGAGGAGAACCCGAAAAGATTTCGAGGGTTTCGAAACGCGTTGACCCAGCTAGTTGGATAAGAGATTAAGTTGTATAGACTACAAGCAGTCAACAAACATGGCAATCAGCCTGTTGTTCTATTCGCTCCCAACTAGCTTGTAATGGCAGGATTCACATTTTGACTAGTGTATAAATTTGTTGACCGCCATTCTTTTTAACTAGAAATGAAGGATAGGTCTTGCCTATCAATTGTTATGTTTGTGTATTCACATGTTTTTCATTTTGTATTTATTCTTGTGATTATGTATGTTTTATATGTGTCTTGAACTGGTGTTCTTTCATGTACGACATGTTTGAAATGTCCATGACTCTTTTTTTAAAAGAAGCAAAGTAAAAATTGAAGGTGAATTAAATCACTAAGACCACTAAATCCAATACGGTGGTCCTGTATTTTGTAATTTTCAAATGAACTGTAGCACCCATATACTGTATAGTTCTGTTAACTATGAACTACAGCACTACCTTGCCATCCATTAGTGTGACCACGCAAACATGTCTCCAGGTCTGCCCTGGAGCCTGGCAGCTGCAGTTTAAACCAGCAGCAAGGCCTATCTGAATTAACCCTTTTTGACAGGAGAAACCCTTCCTCTTAAATATTAATAGGTCAACCCTATGTAGGCCTTGTAGCCCACAAGGCAGGATGAATGGCATTTAAAAGTAGGACAAGTGTACATTTTAAGTTAACATTTCCAAGGGTAGACAGGCTTTTCCATCTTGGATTTAGGGAGTGAGGAGTACTGTTGGATTGTTGAAGTAGGGCTTACAGGTACTACTACAGTAAGTAGGTAGGGTTACTGCTGAAAACTTTTTCCCTAATGGTTAGGGCCAGGAGTCACCCCACCAACATGCTAGTGCCAGTCATTTCTTAGCCCCTCCACCACTGGGCCTGTGGAAGAACAGAATTAGGACTGCACCTGCTGTGCAAGACCAATGAGGAGACATGAAAGGCTGGACATGCTCAGATTTGTACCCTGGACAAACAAGGGGGCTCCCAGGGCCAGTTGACTGACCTGCTTTGTAAATTACAGACCACAACAAGCTGCAAGAGCCCTTTTCCTGAAGTACCAAGTTGACCCGTACCAACTGGACCTGACCTGGTCACTGCTGGTAAAATCTTCTGGAGTGAGTTTTGACCCCCAAGAGCTGTTTCTGAGGTCCTGGGACACTTGACTGTGTGTGAAAGACTTCTCATAAATGCCCTGAAATCCTGGGACTTAGCAATGTTTTGGAGTCTAAGACCTCCTGGGGACCCAGACAAATCTGCCAGGCTGATGTGCTCATGGTGCAATGCTTCCTGGGTGAACAAGAAAAAGAGACTAAGTCTGAAGGCAGAAATCTTACCAGGTGATGGCGCCAAAGGTATTTGGCCGGCGAGAGGATTTCCCTAAGCGTGAAATTAGAATTGATCCCCTGTTTTAAACTTTTCCTGCCAAAACCAATGGCTTCACTGTTACCTCACCCAACGCCTATCTGACGTCAGAGAGCCCTTCATGGCTACAGCCTGCTACCTTGCCCCTCTGAAAAGTTTTGACTCCCAGCAAAAAGACTAAGGGGAGTGGCTGTGTGAATGTGTGTATTCATGTGTGAGTAGCTGTCTGAGTGGCTCTATGGGTGTGTGAGTGGGTGTGTGAGTAGCTGTATTGGTGTGTGAGTGACTGTGTGTGTGACTGTGTGGGTGAGTGAGTGGGTATGTCAGTGGTGTATGGGTGAGTGAGTGGGTATGTCAGAGGCTATATAGGTGAGTGATGGGGTGTATGAGTGGCTGTATGGGTGAGTGAGTGGGTGCATAAGTGTTGTATGGGTGAGTGAGTGGGTGTGTGAGTGACTGTATGGATGAGTGAGTAAATGTGAGAGTAGCTGTATAGGTGAGTGTGTGCTTGTGTCAGTGACTGTATAGGTGAGTGAGTACATGTGTTAGTATATGTATAAGTAAGTAAGTGGGTGTGTGAATAACTGTATGGGTGAGTGGCTGTGTGAGTGATGTATGGGTGAGTGAGTAGGTATGAGTAGCTGTATGGGTGACTGACTCAGTGTGTGAGTGGCTGTGTAAGGGTATGAGTGGCTGTGTAAGTGTCTGTATGCCTTTATGGCTGGATGTGTGAGTGGCTGTATTGTTCAGTAAGTTGGTGCATGAGTGGTTTTATGGGTGAGTTAGTGGTTGTTTGATTAGCTGTATGGATGAGTAGATGTGTGAGTGGCTCTATGGATTAGTGAGTGGGTGTGTGAGTGCTTGTATGGGTCTGTGAATGGGTATGTGAGTGGTTGTGTGGGAGTATGTGTATGAGATGTATTATGGGGGTGTGAGTGGGTATATGAGTGGGTGTGTGGGTCTGTGAGTGGGTGTTTGAGTGCCTGTGTGTGTCTGTGAATGGGTTTGTGAGTGTGTGAGTACCTGTTTGGGTCTGTGAGTGGGTGTGAGTGCCTGCGTGGGTTTATGACTGGGTCTGTGAGTGGTGCTGTAGGTCTGAGTGGGTGTGTACCTGTGTTGGTCTGTGAGTGGATGTGTGAGTACTTGTGTGTTTGTGAGTGGTGTAATGGGTCGGCTACTGGGTGTGTGAGTGTCTGTGTGGGTCTGTGAGTGGGTGTGTGAGTACCTGTGTGGGTCTGTGAGTGGGTGTAGGAGTGCCTGTATGGGTCTGTCACTGGGTTTATGAGTGGCACTATGGGTTTGTGAGTTGGTGTGTGAGTGCCTGTGTGGGTCTGTGACTGGGTTTGTGAGTGGCGCTATGGGTTTGTTGTTCTATGAGTGGGTCTGTGAGTGTCTGTGTGTGTCTGTGAGTGGGCGTATGAGTGATGTTATTTATTGTATGCATTTTCATACTTAGGGTATTTAAAAGGGTGAACCATGGACTCTACTTTCACCAGGGGACAACAAGAAAGAAACCACTCATCACAGTCACCACAGATCAGATTGCGCTCCATTAAATCAACGATGCATTCATCTCCATTAAGGATTTCAGATTGTTTTTCAACGTGGAATACGAAAGGAAACACATTTGATTTGCCTTTGCCAAGCCCAAGTAGTTATGTATGTTTGTGCTTTACTGAAGTGGAGCTTTAACTCGGGCAGCTGCTATGTTTATTTTTGTAATTGCTTCCCGTTGTGGTTTAATTTCTGTAAAAGGCGCACCTGGGCCAGACTGGAACCTCATTTTTTTCCCAGGAGAGTCCCCAGTTTTGCTGAAAGCGTCTATCCAACTGGAGTACTTTCATCTGGTTAATTAGTAAGTGCTACCTCGTTGGGTAAATGTGTCTAGCATATTCTGCACTACACCTGCATAAAGGGCGACGAGGTAATGTTTCTAGTGACTTTGTGTGCATGTAATTTCGGCAATGTGATTGTTCCTTGAGCATCTTCCTCCACAAATCTGTGATAACATGAATCCTCGTCAAGAGAAGACGCTGAGAATACAAAGACGTGAATCTCCATCAACCAGGGGTACTTCCTCTTAACTAAATGAAGTAAGTTCTTCTTTGTTTGGTGGACATGTCATCGTATTCTTCTGCATCAAAAATGCGTCACCAAATTCATCATCGGGGCCTTTTATTAAGCTGTCCATCAACGTGGGAAAAGGTGTGAAGACCTTTGCTTACTACTAAGGAAAATAGGGAGGGGAGCACCATGGCCCCCCTCTCTGGGCCGTTTTCGGCCCTGGGACCCATCCCTGGGGCTCGGCCATGTCCTCCTGGTTAACCTGGAGCCCACCCAGTTTGCTATGGGAACGCGGGGGGAGCCTCAAGGCACCTGCGGTCCCAGCTACCGCCTCACCTCCTGCAGGAGCCGGCATTTCTTTCTCACACACGGACCTGCTAGAAATGCAGCTCCCTGCGTGCAAGAGAAATCCTTTAATCTCTTTCCCTGCCTGCATGTCTGCGGGCAGGGAAAGAGATGAAAAATCAGCTTCCAGCAAGCGGGAGCACTTTGAAAACTCCTGTTTGCTGGAAGCAGAGTTAGTGTTTACTTTTGCTTGGCGGGCTCCCGCCAAGCAAAAGCAAACTGCTACCTCACATGGCTGGGCACCTCAGGAGATAGCAGGAGCCACCTCTGGGTGGTGGCGGTCCCCAGGCCCACATATGGCTCCAGGAGGGAAGCCCGCGGCCCCGCTCCTTTGTTCAGCACAGGCAGTGGAGGAGGTGGTCCCAGGGGCTGTATATGGCCCGGGAGGGGGGCTCGCGGCCCCCCTCCCTGTTGTTAAAGTGATGTGGCCCTGGTGAGGTGGTGGCCCCTGGGCTTGTAGGAAGCCCAGGAGAGGGGTCCATGTGGACCCCCTCCTTTTATAAGAATTCAGCCCTGGGAAGGTGGTAGTCCCCAGGGCCCCAGGATAGGGTCTGCATGGACCCCTTCTTATTTTTAAACAATGCCCCCGGGACCTGACCCACTCAGGGTCTCTTTTCAAAACAAGTGCTGGAGCCTTATTTTCAGCAACATTTAAAAAAAATGTTGCCCTGGCGGAGTCCTTGCGGGACCCGAGGACCAAGGCTAAGGGGTCAGGGTATTCCTACCCTGCCTCCTTCTCTTTTTAAAAAACTCTTTTTGTTTGGGACTCAGCTGAAGCCGAATCCCAAGATGGCTGCCAGCACTTTCTGGTTGAAGTGTTGGCAGCCAATTAGATTTCAGTGCAGGGACTGTCGGATCCTTGGGGGATCCTCATCCCTAAATATACAAATTTAGATTTCTTTTAATATCTCAAAAACTACTGAACGGATTTACACTAAATAACAAAAAGCATGATCTGCAAACCAAAAGCTATCTTTCTGCCAAATTCAGTGTAATTCTGTCCAGTGGTTTGGGCTGCAGGCATGTCTAAAGGCTCTATGGGAATTAACTCGGAAACCCACTTTTTTTTACCCCTCTTTTTCTCAGACCCTGCTTGATGGATCCTCCCGAAACTTTCCATGCACAACTAATATCACTGGGGAACATTTTTTGGGAAAATTTAGTGAAGATTTGTCAAACGGTGCCAGAGATATAGGCAAGTCAAAAAAGCTTTCCTATGGAAAATGGTCCTAACAATAACTACCTACTGGTGACTGCCAGTAGGTAATATATATATATATATATATTTATATTTTGATTGATTATAAAGCCTGCCTGATAATTGCATGCAGGGTTCAGACTTTGTGATAAAGGCTGTTCACCACTAGTATTGTACAATTACATGGTTTGCATTATTAAACCAACCAAATACAGATCTGCTTAGTACTTAATTTAAAGTATTACAACTTTTTTAAATGTTATATATAATCTTTATTGTGTGTGTATAATTAAAACCATTACAATTACAAACAAGGCATGTAAAATAAGAAAAACTCTTGGCATGAATACAGAGTGCACAGTTTAAAACAGTACAGCTGGCTAAGAAAATTGTTCCAATGCCGTGTCACTTTTACATAAAGGACCAAGGTACTGATAAAGAAGAGAACGTAATAAAAGCAATAAAAACATCATCACATTAAGTGAAAGGTGCAATCGGTTGAATATGCCTAGGTCAAGGGCTATTAAAAATGTTTTAAAGAAGCACATATCACTGATCTACTAATGAGAAGAGATGTCTCAGAAGGGGCTAATGCAAAAAATATAGCAGTGGGGTATTTCTTAAAACAATCATCATCAGAATTGCATCAAACTGCAATCGTTTAGCATATCATTTTAGCATAAAAGATCAGGTGCTCGGCAAAAAGGGACTGAATTGAAAACGTAAACCGTTTTACCATAAAAGATCAAGTGCTAGTGCGTAGAAGGACCTAATAAAACAGCAAGGACCTCAATAAAAGATTAAAAAACTGCAATCAGTCAAATTTGCCAAAAGCAAACGGCCACTTATGCCAGTTTAAAACACACTCCTCAGTGGTCTACTAGTAGGTGAAGATGACTTGCAGAACCTAATGCAAGGAGTGTAGCAGCAAGTTATTCAGAAAATAGTCGTCATCGAGTTGTATCACACTAGATGTTGGAACACACAAAGGCTATTTAAATACCAGCATTACTTAAAAAAGGGAAAATAACTCACAAAGTCCCAGTGCAATGAAGGAAGCAGTAATTTGGCAGCTAAGTGGATTTCCGGGGGGCAAAGGGGACTAGGCTAGGCCTACTAGGGGTGCGCCAGAGGTAGGAGCAGAGCCCTGGATGTTTGAAAGGCTCATTGTGACATGTGCCCCCATGCATGCAACCCATGCACAGGGCCAAGAGGGGGCCCTGTAGGGCCCCCTTTCTTTCTTGACCGCCAGCAGTTAAATGGAGAAAGAACCTCCATGAGACCGCTGGCGGTGAGGAAAGTCATAATATGCTTGGCGGTGCCTCAGGTCACCACCAAGCATATTGCGGCCGTTAGACCACCGCGGGACCGCCAGGGAATGGTGTTTCCCTGACAGCTGCGGCAGTGCAATGGAGGTCCGACTGCCAAAGTCCTAATAAAGCGGTCGGACCGCCGGTGCTGTGGTGGCTGGAGTGCCACTGCCGCGCCCCCATGAGTTTGACAGTCCTCGAACCTCCAGATTCATAATCAGGGCCCTAGAGTGTTCCATTTACTGTGCTGATGAGCGGTATTATGTATTCCTGGCTCACTGTTTACCAGCACGCATGACAGTAGGCACGTACAGGGGTTTATTTTACTCTACTGTTTTGTCTTGCTAGATGACATTTTGATTGCTAGGCTGCTTATTATTTACACAGGAAGTTTCTATCTCAGTGCAACTCAGTTTCCAGTATGGAGCCAGTTGCTAACACTTCGGCAGCAGCAAATATGTCTCAGGAGGAGCTGATTTCAGCACCCAGGGCTGATTTGCAAGCCATGATAGACGATCCTGTGACTTCAGCATTGTCCCAGCCCAGTCTTCAGCTAAAAGGCAACAAATGGTTCCTGATGATGATGAGGAGCCTTAGTCTGATTACATGTGTTTAGAATCACCAGGAAATGTCCTAGCATTACCCACCAGGTCGGTAGCAGCACCGTGGGCCAAAGCAGGAGGAGTTTCACTTCAAGAAATGTATGGAGCTACCACATGGGCAAACACTAATATTTTTTTGTCTCACTATAATCTTGATTTGTTTTCTAACAATACTGATAATTTTGGTTATTCTGTTCTAAAAACAACAAAGAAGTAATTGTAAAAATGCACTTTTTTGCATCATATTATTGTATCCAACTACGGAGCATGTTTACAAGCCCCTATCGCCACCACAACGTCACTTTCATTGACGTTGTGATGGCGATAGGGGCCTCGCCTTTTTTACAAGGCAGGGTTAAGCCACTTAACGTGGCTTAATGCGGCCTTGTAAATAAGGCACCCTTTCACGCTGTATTTAGTGTGAAATGGTGAGGGCAATGGGTGTTGCGGTGGGCGTTCCACCGCAACACACATTGATTTTGACGCTGCCTCCTATTTACAAGGGCAGCGTAAATAGGAGGCAGCACCAAAATTAAGACCAGGAAAAACCTGGTCTTAAACAGGCGAAACGAGGAGAAATGCTTTATTTCTCCTCGTTTTTGCTGTTCCATGTGTGCTGCCTTGTGCAGCACACATAGAAACAGCAAATTGCCTATGATTGTTTGTGTGCAGGAAAGTCCCCTTTTCTGCACATAAACAATCATTTTAAGAAGATGCCGTTTTGCAACTTCTAAGTGTGCTGCATTAAGCAGCACACATAGAAGTTACAAAACGGCATTTAAAGATTGTTTATGTGCAGGAAGGGGTACCTTCCTGCACATAAACAATCTTCCCCTCAACAGAGGCACCCTTGCACTATGGTGCAAGGGTGCCCGCGTTGGCTCTAGGCAGCTAAAGTGAGCGCCAGTGCAGGGGGAAACGCAGGGCTGCACCATATTCTAGTAAATATGGTGCAGCCCTGCGTTTCTAAAGTGACTAAGCGTGTCGTTAGCCTTCTTGGTTTAATGACACGCTTCGCCACTTTATTGTAATTATGCCCCTATCACTGCTAGGGTACATCCTCATATGTCAAAGCTATGATGAGGAGGACAGACGTAGGTGTGATGATCCAATTACTTATTGGTAATCTTCATTACCCTTTGGATAGTCCTCCTCATCATAGCAAGTCCCCCCAACCTCATATATAGTTATATGTGGCTTATGTACTACAGGAAGTGCGAGATGGGGGAACCTTTCGCTGAGTGGTTGACTTCATTTTTAGTAAAAATTGAAAAAAAGCTTGTGTAGTATTTTATCTGTTGGGAGGCGGGGCAGGCCTGATAATTCAATGCTATGACGAGGAGCCTGGCATTCTTGGTGTGGTTCAACCCCTCGTTTTTGCTGGCTTTAGTACTCTGTGTAGGCATGCAGCCTACATGGAGAAAATGGCCTCCCCATAGACTCCTGTGTGGTCGGCGTCCCAGCCATTCTCAATGCTGCCATTGCAGCATTGTGATTGGCTTAGGGGAGGGGAGGGAGGCTGCCTGCTTCCTGTGAGGAGCAGAGAGAGAAGCAGATGCGACGCCGGACCAGGCTAGTGAAGGTAAGTTAAACTTTTTTTTTTTTAATTAAACCTCCGCCCCAAGCGACCCCCCCGCTGCGCACCACCCCGCCGCCCCCCACCCACGAGTCATGCCGGCTGCGACTCATAGCTGAGCTCAAGAAATTGTTTAAGGAGAGGAGCTGTCCACCAAAAGAAGCATCAGGAAGGCAGAACTCCAAAAGGCTCTGAGGGCATAGAGCAGAGGCCCACTATTTGCCAGTTACAACAGTTTACCAGGATGGAGAGGATGATGTGGATGGGCCAGAGCCAGGCCCTGATGAGAATTGTCAGATGCAGCAGTCAGCTGAGGGGGATGACTTGTCTCCTGAGTTAAAACTCCCTATCAGTGTGTCTTCTCAAGACCTGTCCCCAGAGGAACTGGCAGACAAGAAGGATGATTGGGAGTTCAGGCTGCAGATGGCCCAGTTAAAAATGGAGCAAAAGAAACTGGCCATGGAGGAAAAGAAGGCTGAGAGTGCCTTGGAGGAAAATAAACTGGCCATGGAGTCGGAACAAAAGAAGGCTGAGAGAGCCTTAGCACAGAGAAAAATGTTGTTTGCTCATAAACTGAGTCTTAAGGACCTGGAAATCAAGGCCAGACAAGCAGCAATAATGGTGATGTACCTACAGTGCCCATTGGAGACAAGAGGTTCCACATTCTTAAAGGTCTGGTGCCTGACTTGTTGTGAGGGAAGACATGGACAAGTGGTTTGAAGCGTATGAGGTAGCTTTTGCGATGCATAGGATCCCTAAGGAGGATGGGGAGGGCTAGCCTCTGGAAGCATATCCCTAGTTAAGGAAGGCAAGCCCTACAGGACCTAGAGAAGGTCAAAGGATACTGAATCCCCCCATGAAGGAAACTCTTGTCAGGAAGTATGGTCTCACCCCTGAAAAGTATAGGAAACGTTTAGGGACAGCCAGAAGCTGACCCATCAGTCCTGGGTGGATTGTGTAGATTCCTTTTTTCAAGGTACTGGATGGCTGAGTTAAGGGCAGTGATGTGAAGGATTACCAGGGGTTGTATAACTTGATTGCAAAAGAGTACATTTTCAGTCTTTATTTCGCAGATCTATACCAACTCCCGATTGATAGTAAGCTCACTGACCCCAGGCAACTTGCTGAGGAGGCGGACTGCTGAATCACCACCAGGGTCCACAAGAGGGTATCTGTGGGAGCTCACAACAAGGATGGGTAGGGTTCCCACCAGAAGAAGGAGTGGGGAGCAGACATAAAAACAAGGAGTTCTCTAAAGGTCCCTAAAATAGTTCCATGGGTCAGAACTCCTATCCAACCTGAGCAGAAAAAGAGATGGCTCCCTGACACAATTCCTCAGGGAAGCCACCCTCAAAGTGCTATGAATGCCAACAGGTTGGCCACTACAAGGGGGGTATCAAATGTCCCAAGTGGGCACAGCCTCCCACTGGTGGGCAGACACCGGGGGTGGCGAGTGTAGCGCTTAGGGAGTAGATTGCCCCAGATAGTGTGGGGTGTAGTGCAGAGGTTACCCTTGTGTCCCTGGGTGACAGAGAGATTGTGCCAAGGTCCCACATGCCTAGTAATACTAAGAAGTATAGGCAGTGAGTCACCAACCATGGGCATAGGTTGGAGGCTCTGAGAGACACTAGAGTCAGCGTGACAACTGTCAGATGTCATCTGGTGACCTCAGAGCAAGTAGTCCCTAATGCATTCCACAAGGTTATGGTAGCTGACAACTACATGAGTCACTATTCTGTGGCTCTGGTTCCCTTTAAGCACGAGCGGTCTCAGATTCGTTAAAGGTACCTGTGAACCCATTCATGCCTGTGGATTGTCTGCTTGGCAATGACCTAGAGCATAACATCTGAAACGAGGTGGAGCTCAGGTCCCACTTGGAGATGTTAGGTTTGGCCTGAGTGGGTGTGCCTGACCACATGGTCCATGGCTGCCTAAGAGGGTAGCTTGGAGGAACTGGGGCCTGGAAGAATGGCCCAGGTGCCTGCCAAAAAGAGGAAGGGCAAGGCGCGTGGACACCCACTTTTGAAACTCCCATGGTCCGGGAGGAGGCTGAGCCCGAGGACGACACCCTGGAACCTACAGGGGAGGACACTGATGCTCTGAGAAACCTACCTGAACTGACCAACTGCCAGACGGAAGGGGAGGAGTTCTGCAGAGCGCAGATGAAGTGCCCTACTCTGGAGGGCCAATAGTGGCAGGAGGAGGCACAGGCAGCTGGCATCACCTCCGGTGATCACCTGATTTACTGGGAGAATGGTCTCCTGTATAGAGAGCCTAAGGTTTCTGAGCTTGATGCAACCCATGTGTTTGTGGTCCCCCCAGTGCAACAGGGCCTTCCTACTGGAGCTGGCTCATATTGATTCCCTGGCAGGCCATCTAGGGCAGAACAAGACCTTTGTCGTCCACTTGTATTGGCCCCAGATGAGGATGGCCTCATATGCGTTCTGAAGGTCATGCCATACCTGCCAGGCCAGTAATAAGTCAGGAGGGAATCACAAGGCTCCCCTGCAGCCATTTCCTGTTATTGGCACTCCCTTCGAAAGGGTGGTCATCAACATTGTTGGGCCTCTGGACCTCAAGACAGCCTGGGGCAACAGGTGCATCCTATTTTTGGTGGACCAGGCCACCCAGGACTTGGAGGCTATTTCTCCAAGACAGTGACGCTGCCTGCAGTGGCCAGGACACTGATGAGGATATTTACCCGAGAGGGGTTTTCCAAGGAGGTAGAATCTGACCGGGGCACCAACTTCTTGTCTGAATTTATGAAGTCCACGTGAAAGGAGTGTGGGGTAACCTATACGTTTTCCACACACAACCATCCCCAAAAATAACAAGCTTGTTTAGAAGTTCAACAAGACCCTGAAAGGCATGATCATGGACCTCTTGAAGCCCTTGAGGCAGAAGTGGAATGTCCTCTTGCCATGCCTGTTGTTTGCATACTGGGAGGTACCACAGAAGGGGATTGGATGCAGCGTCTTTGAACTTTTGAATGGGCCCCCTGTGCAAGGGTGTCTCAGTCTGGTAAAGGAGGGTTGGGAGCAAGCTCCCAGGAATACCCCCCCAGGATGTGGTCAGATACATGTAGACACTCCGTACCCAGATGAAGCACTTCTGAAAGAAAGCCAAGAAGATTCTAGAAGCCAGCCAGCAGGTCATAAAATGGTGGTATGACTAGAAGGCCACTCTGGTCAAGTTTCAACCATAAAGAGTGGGTGAGGGAGCCTGAGGATCCCACTGCCCTGCAAGACCACTGGTCTGAGACCTATGAGGTGAACGAATGCAAGGGTGAGGTCACCTACCTGGTGGACCTAAGGCTCCCATGAACCCTTTAAAGGTTTTGCATGCCAATCACCTCAACCCCCACTTTGAGAGGTCTGAGGTAACCATGCTCCTGGTCTTCCCAAACTCCTTTCTCCAAAGGAGCAGTATGAGTCAATGGAGGGTTTCAGCCTCTCCCCTACCCCTACCCTGACCCTAGAGCAACAGAGGGACTGCCGACAATTGTTGGGGCAGCTTGCCTCTCTTTTCTCCTTCTCCCTTAACCTAGGCCCCACTAATTGGTGTATCCATGATATTGATACTGGGGATAGAATGCCTGTGAAGAGCAAAATCTACAGGCTATCTAATAAGATGATAACCAGCATAAAGGAGTAAGTCTCCAAAATGCTGGAGCTAGTGGTCACTGAGCCATCAAACAGTCCTTGGTCCAGCCCAGTGGTGTTGGTCCCCAAGGTTGCCCCTTCAGGTACCACCCCTGAGCTTAGGTTCTGCATGGATTACTGGGGGCTCAATGCAGTCACTAAGACTGATGCTCACCCCATCCCTGGGGTACTACAGGAGATTCATTAAGGGGTATGGCACCATTGTGCCTCCTTGAAAAAACCGACCGCTAAGAAACAGACCAGACATGTGATCTGGACAGAGGCATGCCAAAACACTTTTGATTCCCTGAAGAAGGCCATGTGTTCAGCAACCATACTCAAGGCACCGGACTTCTCTAGGGAATTCATCATGCAGAAAGATGCCTCAGAGAATGGCATAAGGGCTGTGCTCTCACAGCTAAATGAAGAGGGCCTGGATCAACCTGTAGCCTTCATTAGCAAGAGGTTTCTTCCCTGGGAACAGAGGTGGAGTGCAATAGAAAGGGAAGCCTTTGCTGTGGTCTGGGCACTGAAGAAGTTGAGACCAACTGGTGCCTGCTTCCTAGTTCAGAGAGACCACAGACCCCTCAGATGGATAATGCAGATGACAGGTGAGAATCACAAATTGTTGAGGTCATCCATCTCCCTACAGGGAAGGAACTTTATGGTGGAACACCATCTTGGAACAGATGGTCTCTCCAGGTTTTTCCGCTTTAGTGATGAGAACTCCCCAAGAGGGTTAGTGGTTCTCCCCAGTTTCAGGTGGGGGAACACGTGTTTGACCTTACATCTTTGGCATGGCTTTCCTCTAACATTTTGCCTTCAACTCTTCTGTTTTGCTAACTTCGTTTTTGCTGGCTTTAGGACTCTGTGCATTTTACTAACCAGTGCTAAAGTGTTTGTGCTCTCTCCTTGAAACATGGTAGAATTGGCTTACACCCAATTGGCCGATTAATTTACTTATAAGTCCCAGGTAAAATTGCACTACTTGTGGCCAGGGCCTGTACATTAAAGGCTCATAGTGGGCCTGCTCATGAAACAAAGGCTGCCTGAATTATTCACTTATAAACATTCAAAATTGAGTGGATATAACAATCCAATTTATATTGAAATAAATATAAGATATATTAATAATAATAATAATAAGGCGAACCAAAAAATGAATTCTAGAAAAGTTTTTCTTTTTTTTTATAGATTTAGCAACAAAGACTAGGTGCATTACACATGAACAATTACAACAATGTTCAGTCAGGGTCCATGAGAAAACATTGTAAAAAGCACAACCAACCTCCATTAATCACAAAAATCAGATTAACATATACTTTTTGTAATGATTAATGGAGATAGATATATCCACCTAACACAACATAAACTTTCTGAACAAAGAGTAAATTCACATTTAAAAATATGGTGGTAAATGACCAAAGTTGACTGTTGGATGTTAGAGAGGAGGTACTGTCGACGTTTAGGTTTCAGGTGGCTAACCACGAGCTCATCATCAGGACTGTGTGACAAACAAAGCCAATAGGACAGGCCCCTCAGGAACCTAAAGTATCACTAGTCATTAAGCCATAATCCCAATGTATGAGGATAAGAATGACTTGAAAGTTCTCAAATCTTTCCTTAGTTTAACACAAGCAGTCAAAAAGAATCCAACCAGCGTTTGCCCTAATCAATAAAGAAAGCGTGTAAAATGAATGATACTAGTAGGCCTGCAGCACTGCATGTGCCGCCCACTTAGGTAGCCCTGAAAACATGTCTCTGGCCTGCCATTGCAGCCTGTGTGTGTGATGTTTTAACCTGCCATTTCAACCTGGCAAAATAATCCTTTTCCAGACCCAAACCTTCCTTTTTAATAAATATGTCACCTCCAGGGTAGGACCTGAGCAGCCCAGAGGGCGAGGTGCAGTGTATTTAAAAAGTAGGACATGTACTTTTAAGTTTTACATGTCCTTGTAGTGAAAAACTACTACAAGGCCTACCTCTCCCGTAGGATGACATTGGAGTTATCTAATTATATTTAATAAGCTGTAGCTTCCAATCGGGAGCAGATACACAGTTTGAGTTTGGTGTCTAAAGAATTATAATTAAAAGCTCTCTTTAATGGGAAAGGTTGATTTTTAATAACAGTTCTGAAAATGCCACTTTTAGAAAGTTGCAATTTTCATGTCCTGATCCTTTGGTGCCTGTCGACTGAGCCGGAGTTATATGACTAGGTTTAGCTGCTAGTTGGTCTTTGTGTATTGCTCCTGGACGGTGTGACAAAGGGAAGATAGGTGTTGGCAGGATGGGCCACTTTGAGTTAATGATGGGGAGGAGTTGTCACCTACTACACTTGCACATCATAACGGTCCTGCCTGAGCACTTTCACAAAGGGTTTGTCACTAGTCTTTTGTGGCATCATACAAGCTGGGGTCAGGACAGGGATGAAGGGGATGCCTGACACCTCTTGGGGATGGATACATCTAGAAGCTTCCTCCACTTCAACATGGGCATCAGGTATACATTTTGGACCTCAGACACCCAACTCTTCAGTACACTTCTGGACCTGTTGACTCAGCCAGGAAGAAGGACTGCTGTGCTGCTGAAAGGACTGCCACTCTGCAGGACTGCTATTCCAAAGGACTGTTGCCCTGCTGTGCTGGCCTGCTTCCCTGCTGCTGCTCTCCTGCCTCTCTGAGAAGGACTCGACCTGCATCTTTAAACCCAGGACCCCAGATTGACACCAAGGGCTAGTTGGCTGGCCTTCTGATCAGAAGCCTCAGGGACATAACAGGCTTCTAACTCCCTTGAACCCAGCGCCTGAATTCTGCCATCTATGAGTCCTACCCTGCCAAGTGGTACACCCAAGTCCTGGACCCTTGTAAGTGGGCCTGCAGGAGCTCTGTCTCCCCATCTGTGGATCCAGCAGAACTGAAGCATCGCCTCTGCTGCGAGGTGAAACCCCGAAAAGAACCGATGCAGTGCCTCTGCCTTGTGGACTTTACCGGCGCAAGGACTTTGCATTGCCTTCACAGCTCACAGCATCATTGGAGCTACCAACGAAGCATTCCCAATGCAGGCCCTCACATCGCAAACCTCTCATTGGCAGCAGCCTAGACAACGACTCAAGACTCTGCATCGCAAGCCCCACAGCTTCTTCGGTACCAGCTAGTGCACAATGCATCCTCGATGCAGAACTTCTCATCAAAGCTTCATAGCTCTTCGGGAACCGATGCAACACAACGCATCTCCAACCAGGACCACACATTTTCTTGACTGTGTGATGCATCCTCGATGCGGGACTGCACAACTCATCACAAGCAGGATTTAAGGTACTCTTGTTCAGCAGTCCTGAGTCCCTGTAGTCAGCCCACACTCCGTCGCGGTCGGCCTGAACTTATGACTTTTGTCCCGGTCTAGCGTGACCAAATGTCCACAGTTGGTGCTTTGTTCTCTTTGGCGCTATTTTCCCTCAAATGTTTAAAACTTCATATCTCTGGTTTTACTGATTGGATTTTTGTCATATTGGTCTTAATTTATTTATTAAATTTGTTCTATTCTTCTAAATTGGAGTGGGATTTTGTGTTGTGTTTTCACTTTGTTACTATTTGAAGTGTTGCATAAATACTTTACACATTGCCTCTAAGTCAAGCCTGACTGCTCTGTGTCAAGCTACAAGAGGATTGAGCGATGGTTAATTTTGTGGGTTTTACTTGTGACTTCATCCTGATAAGGTTTGTGGTTGCTGCTTGACAAGGGATTCACCCCCTTCAACCAGTAATCCAATTTCTTACAGATGATGAAGATTACCGGTAAGTAATAGGTTCATTTTTAGTTGACATATTGACCTTATTTTCTAACAACTTTATTTAGGTTTCTTAAGGCAGAGGCATGGGTAACAGTACATATCTTCAGAAGAGGTATTCAAGATATTTGGAGAGAAATTATTTGGATGTGGTTAACATCCATCAATCAATTGTATAACTGACAAACACATATAGAATCACTGGTGTTGGGATCGAATAGAACGAAAATAATAAGAGGAGACACACATGGGCCGCATAGTTATACTTCATCCACCTCACTACAGTCTCCTGAAGAGATCAACATATCACTCAAGGTCGACCTACGTAGCTGTAGGGGTATATGTGCAAGGCCATTAATTGGATGATCTCTTGGAAGGTAACCAGATTTTCTCAAATATTTTTGTATTCTGTTGTTCAAACCAGCTGACAATTTATCCATGTCATATATATATATATTCCATATTTTTGTCCACCTCGATGACATGAGTGTCATAGACTGGAGCTTCCAAGTATATGTGATTGCAAGCCTTGCCAGTAGGAGTAGGTGTGTGGTCACTTTTCAACACAATATAGTGTGGGGATGGATTCTGTCCTTTTTTGAGGTTCCCTATCAATAGGATGGAAGGCTGAGAGGAAGCTCTAATTCTAAGCAGCAATTTCTTTGATGATGGACTGAGTGTGTGTGTGTGTGTGTGTTTATACCCCTCATGTGCACAAAGGTCCCAGGATTACCACAACCCATCCAGCACAGGTCTGGACTCCCCACAATTGGTTGGGGTGAAGTACCATCTTGTTATTTTATTGAGATTTTATTTGTCCTTGGTGCAGACAGTTTCATGGCTTTGGACCATATAGGGGTCCACATTCCATCTGCGATATTTATATTCAGATCTTTGTTTCCCAGT
The DNA here is from genome assembly GCA_963921515.1 of Calotriton arnoldi. Taxonomy (NCBI): domain Eukaryota; kingdom Metazoa; phylum Chordata; class Amphibia; order Caudata; family Salamandridae; genus Calotriton; species Calotriton arnoldi. The sequence continues at coordinate 401,980 of CAWUFW010012725.1, forward strand.
GGCCCATGTAGTTGCGTGTTTTAGGGGGTTGCAGATTGTTGGTAAGAATATAGGGGGATGAAATGTTGGTAAGAATATAGGGGGATGAAATCCACTTTTGTGTTTGTCTGGTGATATATGGCTTCTTCATTTGGGTTCTTTCCCTGCCTCCCAACTCATTAGCCTCTCCTTTGCATGCCCAGAGCAACAGCTGGGTCAAGTGCAAACTGTGCTTGGAGGTGAGTTTGAATGGTTAAATGCAGCAGCCCTTAGTCTGTATTTCACCATATGTAAACAAAGTGTCCCAGCAGCATGGGAGGAAATCAAGTAATCTGCATCTGCCAAAGCGTGTAGCCACCAATCCTGAGTAGGAATCTGTATTAGAGAACACTGCCATTAAGAGTGAGAGGAACATGGTAAGACCCCGCATCCTGACTATATGATGCAGATAACTTCATAAGGTGCCCTTGGACTGTAATGGACGTTGGCCCATTAATCTGTGCTTATATGGTGGCCACACACCATAATGTAATCTGCCCAATATAATTCTGTTCCAGCAATACTCATGCTTTGGTTACTGGCCGAATATTCTAGCCTAATGCTGTGTGCAACTGAGCGGCATAAATGTACTTTTAGATATTTGGAAACCCTAATCTCCCATTAACCTAACTTTTTTGCCAAGTGGCCCTTTGGAGCTTTGTTTCTACAAACGAACAAGAACAATTTTTGATGTATTTGGTGAGTTGTAGACTAGGGAAGCTCAAGAGCAAATGTCTGACCCTTGCAGAGGAGATGAGGCAAGAAGATAATTGTCATGCTTGAATTGTGCCCCAGTTAAGAAATACCGACTTTGCCCATCTGTATAAATTCTTGTATAGGACCCTCAGAAGGGGGGGTACAATGCACTTCTATCATCTTTGATTGTGTGAGGCAAGAAACAAACCTAAGTATTTTATGAGCCAAGCAGACCATCTGAGCAAGCAAGGTTCCACTCTCCTGAAGTAGATCTGCATCTCCCATTTCTTGTGACTTGGAATAATTTATTTTAAACCCAGAGACTGCAGCAAAGCAATCTAGATCTTCAAATAAGACCAATATTTATGATTTTATCTTATTAGGTAAGCGAAGTATATCATCGGCAAATAATTTTCATTTAGATGTCCTTTGCCCAGCCATGATATTATGTTGGGATTGTTGATTATATGTTGAACAAGTGGTTCCAATGTTAGGGTGAAAAGAAGAGGGGACAACGGACATCCTTGTTTTGTGCCTCTTCTTAAAGATATTGGGGGGAATATTTACGATGAACTTTTATCTTATTTTAGCAGAAGGAGTCGCAAAGCTTGGTAATATATACTTAGTCTCGTTTAGGCAAATATGAGCAATCCACTATTTTGGCAGGAGACCCTGAGGCAGCAACTCTGTATCGTTGGTGGGCTGGGTAGGTTAAACTTTATTTCAGACGAAGTTGGAAAAACTTGCCATTGTTTCCTGACTTGACCCAGTTTGACAGGTGAATAGTAAACTTCTTCCGCCTTTTGTGGAGACTTACCCATCATGAACAAGTCATGTTGTGTATCGATGCTCACCTAAATAGTCTGAACATGTTTACAGTTTGTTGACACTTCCCTCGGAAGGCAGCTACATTTACAATTTTTTATAGTTCTCAACAGAGGAAAGCCATAGGTACCAATTGTTAATAAGTCTGAAGGAAGCAAGTCATTAAACACATCATGAACCAAATTTTCAGTATAAATGCGTGAAAGCACTGAATTTGAAACTAAATCACACACCATCTCAAGGTAATTTTTAAGAAAAAGAATTTAGGGCAGTTAAAAATAAATTTGTGCTCCAAAGATGGAAGTAATATTTTAAACTCATTGCAGTATAAGTATGCCATTTAACTTCCGGGTACTTCTTCCGGAAGGTATTTTGCTTATCATCACTTTCGAATGTTTAGAAATGTACTGCCCTCAACTGTTTCTAGACTAGTTGTGTGTATGTCTATATGTCTACTATGAGTGTCTATATGACTGTCTTTGTGCTCTACTATAGATTGCTGTGGTGCAGGTGTGCTCTTTGAGTGGAATTTTTGAGCCGGCCTTTGGATCAATTGAGAGTTAAGCATTAATCCTCCTCCTGCACATAACAGTACTTACCTGCTATCTGCCTCTCTATTACAATTAAATTGTAGTGTTACACTCATGCTCCTTGTTCAGCACTCTGTTGCTTGCCATCTAGGTTTGCTTTACACGGGTATTGCTACGTACATACATACAGTAAATGTCTGATGAGGGTGGTTATCCTTCGCTTCATGGACCATATATTCATGTTACTAAGAGTAGGGCCACTGGAATTATGCAGCAGGGGAGGGCCAAATTATGCAGCAGGGTTGACTAAATTATGTGTCAAGAAAGGGCGAATTATGCAGCATAACACAGCACATTTTCTTAAAGTATTACTCCATTATTTTGTCATTTTCAGGTCGAGCATAGACAGCACTTGTGCTGTCAGGTGATCTGTTGTATATACTTTGTGGGGTCTGACTCCTCCCATCGCTTTGGATTGGCTTTTGTCTGTGTCATTCAATAATCGTAGCCTGCAAATGGCTAATGATGGGTGCATGTCCCACCTTTTCTCACAAGTTAACTCCTATGGAATATTGCCGCGGGAAGGAGCAGCGACGCGCAGGGCTTGTTCTCCTTTGCTTAATTTACATTACGCTTCTCAAACCCCTCTCACAACACTGCTTGTCTGCCCCACCACCCCTCCGAGATCTCTGCTTTTGTTTGTCCAATTTACATTAGTAGAATTATTTTTTGGTCTAATTTAAATTTGTAGAATATAACATGGGCACGGGGGGAGATTAAATGATTTGCCCAGATTCACAGGATGTTGAGCCGACGCCGAGGCTCAAACACGGATCCTCAGCTCCAGAGTCGGCAGCTCTAGCCGTAAGGCCAAATCCTCTCCCTACCCTCTAGCAAAAAAAAGTTTGCCATCAAGTCAGTACACTGTACGTATATGTCGCAATCAGAAGCTGCACACTGGAAAAGATACTGAAGGCAGACAGTACTGACTAGCGGGTCGTTTAGGATTTGGCCGAGGGGAACTCTGCTATCAACTGCCTCAGCCTACGCTCGTCCATCATTTAATTTCCACTGTTGAACTCCGGCTGATTGGCTGCAAACTGGTTCCCCTGGGTCATAGTAACGCGCCCTTGCACACTGGACTATATATGTTACAAAACAAGGAAGGCCCAACTTTTAAATACATACCAACTAAAAACAATAAACACAGATCCAGTTCTTAAGATTCTAATGGAATTTTCTCTCCAGCTGTTCTACTATCCCGCTTGCATTTAATGCATATTCTGTCTTGTATTATTTCAATTTAGTGTTTTTCGCATCACGTATCGCTGCCATTCAAATTCATCTGCCATTCCGCATTAGAAACAAATGTGTCATAAATGTGGCTGTTTGAAAAAAAAACATTGCACACTCTAGCCTGTTTTAACGTGAAGTCACCCAAGTATAATACTGAGTGGGCTAATAATGCAAAACAATCTCCGCGTGATTATGTGGTATAACAGGTGCGCACTATTAAAAAAATCATTTAAAGTGTTTTCATGCGGTACGATTCCACCTAAAAAGAATAGGAGATGTGGCTACACTAAGAGCAGCCCCTTGTTCACCCAACTTGTTATAGTTTCCATTACTTTATTTTCTTTGGTCCTTCTTTCGTTTCCATAGCCTATTTTGTAGATGCAGTGGTATTCATTTTCCAGCTGGTTCATTGTGCTTTTGCACTTTTTTCCATGGCATCTATCTACGCCCGGTGTCACTAGTATTGTGATCTCTTGGGTTCATTGGAGGCAGCTGGCCCGGTCGGGCTTCTTAAGCATCAGGCAAGGGCCGCCATGTTCTTCGGTTACACTTTCATTGCCTTTGGACCCGCCTTCTCCCTAATGCTGACTGCTGCAAGGGATCCGCTCAGGGTCATTATTCTGGTGGCAGGCTGAGTGGCGTCGTCAGGAGTTCTGTTTTCTTTTATATATTGGGCCCTCAGAGAGCGTGGGTTTCGAGGTTGTTGTCTTATGAAGGTGGAAACGGCATATCAGGGTGTAGATGTACCACTACAGCCTGTAGCGATTTAATGTTGCAGATACAAAGGATTGTTTTAATGGTATGTGTGTGTTAGTGTCATAAGGTGGAATGTGATATCCGGAGGAAAGGGGTAAAGTGAATGTGGATTTTAGCTGTGTGTCTTGTAATCTGGATGTCATAATGTGGCTGGTACTTTTCAATTTCTTATGGCTTGGTACGTTTTTTGTAAGGCTGAAGTGAGGCTATACAGTGTGCTGTGGTTTGTTGTGTTGAGGAAATCAGGTAGTATGTTCTGTATGTATTGTGGTGTGTTCTGATCTGGTGTATGGTGTGGAATGAGTTGCCGGGGGTGACTGCAGATCATGGAGAGTGACAGGGTCTCTGCTTTAAATAAAGGATGTGGGTTAAGGCGATTACATTAAAGTGGTTGTTATTTCTGCTGACAACACCATATTGTGATACTGTTACATTTAAACCAAACATATTTGCCATTTGTACATGAGAGTGAGGGCGGATGAATGTATGCCACCTTGGAGGACTTTTGGGCTAATCAGAACACATTTTTCATTTTCAGTTTTATGTAGTGCGTACTCATACCGAAGGTATTGGAGCGCTTTAAATCAGCACCAGTTACATTACACAATGTCACATTCATTTTTCTGTTCGGCACAGGGAGATTAAGTGATTTGCCCAGAATCACAGGATGTATTTATCTCTCTTAACTCTACCACACAATTATCTCTCCAACTTTAACCTACCTCTAAACACTCTCTCCCTATAACTCTACCTTTCTCTAACTCTCTTTCACTCTCTAACTCATTCTCTCTCTCTTTCTTCACTGTACCGCTGACTTATATACACAAATAACTCTATCTCCATATACCATCGCTCTCTCTAGCTTTCTATCACTTTCCCACTTGCTCTCTCTCTTTCTCTCTCACATAAGTAAAAGCATTTCCATTACAAAGCCAATAGCTCTAACTCTAAAAACCATGTGAGACCTATTGCATTGCAAATGCTTGTTACATTTGTCAACACTGTCTGGGCAAAGGTTACACCTAATTAGTACCAGTGACCCAAACATAGCAATAAGCTACAGAAAGGTGGCCTGTCAACATTTGCAAAAGGCCTTCAACTGCACAACAATGTGTCGCTGCATTTTTAGTAACTTTTGAACCATTTGAGCTAGAAACCAACTTTTTTTGTTAAAATCTGCAGACTATGGATTACGTGGCAAATGTGGCAGATTCATACTTATGCGAAAAACACCATGGCCGCACAATCGCATAATTCCAGTTGCCCTTATTAAGAGTAACTGGAGTAAAGCAACTGTTACGTAGTTTCCATTTGTCATCTCTGAGAAACCTTTACAGTGGTGACTTGATTTGGCAATAAGTGGTAACTTTCATGGACCTCAAGCCGCAACATGCTGCACCATTGCCTTTGCTCTATTAAACAACCTCAGGAGGCTATATGTACAAGCTAAAATTTAAACTTTGAAATGCTGACAGTGGATCAATAGCTATCCTGCTGCTGTCAACGTTACAATGTCCTAATCCACAGCCTCTGACTCCCTTTCCCTTGCCTCTCCTCAGGATACATGGATAACCCAGAGGAATTAGATAGGAAGAGACTGTGGGCGAGAAAAAACACAGTAAGCTATCTGCTCTTTCTCCTGTGGTTCAGAATCTCACTGGAGCCACAGAAGAAGGCAGATACAAATTTTCCATAGCTCATTTGTATCCCTCTGCCATGCCAAAGTAAGAAAAACAATTTGGCAGAACAGACATAGAAATAGAGACTACAAATGCTTTTCTTCTTTGACAGTTCTGTCTGTGCCTGCATGCACAACCCCACAGAAACAGACAATAGAGATGTTCTTTTGCTAGAGTAGGTCTTCAGAGGTTTGTAAAGTCCTTTATGGTGGGTTATATAGCTATATTTGAACACTGGAATTTTGAGAACGCCATTGCAGACAATGGAGTGTCTGTGGGATAAAATTGGCCACTTCTGCTCCAATACTTCACAGTTTGCCCATCTGTTTCTCCTTTTTTAATTTAGAACATTCTACCCTCAGTCGATGAAGCCTATGAATTAGGCCTGCAACCCAGGGAGAGGGCCTTTAACAGCAGGTCTGGGACTTGACAGCAGGGTATAGTACTATATAGTAAAATGTCATTTAAGTGTTTTATGGTACATGGTTGATTATTTTGTTAAGTTGCAGTTCCCTGTTTACTTGGTGGGGTCAGGGGTGCAAGGGGGAGACTCTCTGGCACAACTAGTTCTTCAGAAATTCTCATTAGAGGTCAAACCCTCGCACTTCTCAGAGGGCAGCTGTCGGGGCGGAAAAATCCTCTGCATGGTAAAAGACGGGTACCCCTGCCCTGAGTGCCCAACTGTACTGTTGTCTGGATTCCTAATGCTGATTTTCTGTCATGGGCAAACATGCATCATGCATGTGTGCCATGGCAAAAACCTGTCTCATGGATTGCACTCTTGTTGGACTGGGAGGGGCGCCCAAGCACTACCTTCATAGTGGTGGAAGGCTACCGCCTTCACCAAGAGTTAAGCAGTATGAGCGTGGTGGTGGCAGCATACCATGTAGTGATATGTAGAAGTGATCAGGTCCTTTTTACCCTGTGCCACTGGAGTAAGGCCTATAGGCTCACTCACCTTTTTTTTAAAGTTCCACTGCTGTGTGCTTAACTCACTCTTAGCCTACATCAGGTAGATGTAGAGTGCTGCGGAGTCACTACTTCTGTGCTGGATGTATGTGTGGCTGGGAAAAATACAGTAAAGTGGTAGAAATTCAATGTGTGTGCTGAATGTATGTGTGTCTGTAGTGGCAAAATTAACGGAGGTAACAGTACTGAAGGGTATGTGTACTGTGAAAGTACACTGAGTGCAAGTGTGCCTCTATAGTACATTACATGGAGGACCCTGGGTCCCATTTTGGGAAGCCCAGGCCTGCCTGGTGAAGACATGAGGAGTAGAGGAATTCCCCCAGACAGACTTGTGTATTGCTGCATTCCTGTGATCGGGGTGGGACATACACTAGAGGAAGAGAGAAAGATCACAAGGAAGGGGACTGGGCACATAAGGGATTCATAAAAAGTGGGGATGGGAGTCCAGGATTAGCCTTTTGATGCACATATCACTGTGGCTGACATCCAGGTGTAAACTCTAGTCACTCCCATGGCCTGTGTTTTGGGACAATCAGCTTAAGTCTTTCCTGCTGTTACAGACAGCCTTTCAAGAGGAAAGAAAACAAAGAAAAGTGCACACTTGAAAAGACGCAGAACAGCAACATAAAACTTCAATGACTCAGACCGTAAATCACATTTGGTGCCTGGAAACGGAGCATAAGAATGGGAGGATGAGCCGCTAATAATGAGTCATCTGCTAAGTAACCAGATGGGCTATGTGAGAAGGGGAAGTTCTGCAAGATTTCTGCCTTTGACCAGGACTGGGGCCAAGGCCTGCTAGTCTCCTTGCTGGGTGAGAGGACATCACCCAGGGAAACCAAGACCACCTGCCCTGGAGCCTGGAGCACCAGTGCCTGCCTGCTTGCCAAAACCAGGGTGACCTGTGAGGAAAAGGAGAACGTTGGAGTGAGCGACTCACAGTGAGGAGCCCTACCACCTGGTTGCAGTGACCCAGTGAATTTATCATTGCCAGAGCGGCAAGACTTGTATTCACCTTAATCAGCAACCCTGTATGCCAGGAGAGGCTGCCGTGGTGTAGGCAATCGCTCCGGAGGAGTCAGCTCCTGAGCCGGAAAGTACAGTGGCAATCACATATGCCAAAAGGGGCTGCCTGTATCAACATTGCCAGAAGTTCAGGTTGTTGCCCAGAAAGAAGATTGCAGCTGTGACGGGAGAGTCGAGCCTGTACACCAAGACCTGCCCCTGACTGATGCCCTGAGGACTGTGAAGGACACCGCCGGGGATGTCGCACCCTGGCTGGCCTCCGATCGTGGGCTGGAGGATCTAATCCACCCCCTTATCAGGAAGAGTGACTTACATTGTCTATGCGATTGGGAGCAGCCGATCACATGGAAAAGTGGAAGCACCACTCGAGGGAGTGCACCTACACCTGCTGGGTGCTGCCAAGTGTACCGTGAGCGGCCCGATTTCTTCTAACAGGATCATGATGTGAGCACCCCATGGAGAGGGCACTTGCTGCACCGCTGAATGCTTCCATACTTGAACTGGGACTGTGGGGCCCTCTGGAAATCACTGCTGAAGGTGCTGCGGCACAGTAGACACTCATGACAAATTCCTAAAGACCCAAAGGGAAACTCTTGAGTACAGCCTACTACTTAATTGGAAATATTACGAAGGATAGCTGAAAAGGTTTGTGTGGTGATTGATGCATTTAGGGACCGCAGAATAGCCAACCCATTCTTGGGAAAATGGATGGCTAACCCTCAAAGAGGCTAGATTGGAGAAAACTGGGTCTAATTTGTGATCAGCACTGTGAGTGGGAGTGTTCACCAACTGGTTAAGCTGAATAACTTCCAGGCCATTGCTTAACTTGCATGCATATGCACAATTCTTATTATCAAAATACAAATTACGGTCCCCAAGAATGGTAAAGTTAGTTGTTTTCAGAACCTATGCGTCAATACCAACTAGGGACTGAGTAAACACAGTGGGTGAGCCTGAAGGTTGATAGATAAGCACACCTGTGAAACAAAAGTGAGGGGGAAAGTTTAGTCTAAAGAGGTTACTCACATACTGGAATCTGGGCATCACTAACCTCACATTCTATAGACTGCCTTTAGACTATCTTATCTTTAAAAGACTACTCAAGAGTTGGCTCTTCCCCACATAACCACCATACTCAAACGTAAATGTACAGCAAATCCCTGTGTATATAAGCATTTATTTGGATTTTATGTATGTATATGGATATGTCTATTCATTTGTATGAATGTGTACATTATGTTTATTGATATATAGATATTCATTAGGTCTACTTAACAAATGCACATGTTACTTATGGTTATATTATTCTATGTTTAACATGTATATAGGCCACTGCATAAATAAGTAGATTTTTATCATAACTATTTATCTACAATTGCTTCACTATTGAATTATTGAAAGAAAAAGGGATTTAAAAAAAACAAACAAATAAATTAGCTTAAAGTACAGCAACACTTGAAAGTCTGAGTTTATTAAAAACAATGTAAATCTAGATATATTACCTTCCTTATACAAATATACCTTCCATGTACTTATGCGTCTTTATATTTGTTACTTTACTCCTAATTCAGCAACTCCAAAGCGCTACCGAATATCTCACCCTATACCTCTCTCAATATATCCTCTACCTTCATTCAGTCTCATCCCAAACCTCACTCCACTACTCTCTCCAATGCACTACCCTATTTCTCACCCCATACCTCTCTCAATATATCCTCGACCTTCACTCTGACTCATCCTAAATCCCATTCTACTAATATGATCTCCAAAATAACCCTTTCTAGACTCTTACCTACTCTACCCCTCCTTGCATCATCTCAAACCTCTTTTACTATTCAGATCTCCCAAATAAGCCTTGTAAACTCTACCCACATGTATCCCTCCTAGACTCATCCGATACCTCATCTTTCTCCCTAATCCACTTCTTGAGACTCTTCCCTCCTCGATCTCTCCTTTACTCATCCCAAACCTCCTCCTACTTCTATGATCTCCAAATAAACACTTTCTAGACCCTTGCCTCTTCTATCCTTTTTAATCCAACTAACAGAATCACATGTCCACTACTCACTGAAAATTCGTCAGGGGTAGTAAGCGCTATATAAATGCAATTACAATCACATTAACCCCAACCACATTACAAGGAAAAGGCTGGGACAGGGATTTTTCCTAACAAACACTAGAGCACCGACCTCGAGGGGATTGTGTTATCGCTTATGAATAGTGTTATTCTTTTGAATGTGTAGAGTTAGAAATAAAATACTGAAATACTTCTTTTTTTTTATTTTTATAAAAGTAAGTTTTTGACTGGACATTGATTTATTGATAGTACTGTGTGCACTTTGAGGTATGAGTCAGGTTCACTCTACTATATGTACACTTCTCCCCCAGTGAGCCTTTGACAGCTCGTCCACAGCTACCACTGAGAGTCAAGTGCAGAAGGGATACTTGTACCAGTGACTCAGGAGCCATAATAGGTTGAGCCCCGGAACACCAGGATTAAAAGGCCTCAACCACCACGGTTGGGCCCGTGGCCCTCTGAAAGGGGTTCTGATAGCGCAGCTGCTTCTATTTGGCTCTGCCACCTCCAAATTCAGAAACCTCTAAAGCAGAAACCATTTCACTCGAACTGCATTCTTCCATACCAAGGTTATTTCTTCTCTTCTGTGTCATAAATGACGTTGTTTTCCATCATGGTGAAGCAGCAGTTTCCTGAGCGCTGAACGGAAGTGCCTAACGCATTTCTGTAGTCTCTTTCAAGGACATAAATATCGAGTTACAAAAGAGCTCTTTTTGAATCCTTATTGCTAAAGATTGATAGCAGCGTTTTGTGTTTATGTTTTTTTGTCACAGTGCAATTTTTTTCAGTGTTAGTAATGGAGTGTTTGTTGATTGGGAATTAAAATGAAGGACCTTTACAGGCACAGCACATTACATTCTGGTTCCTACTGGCTATAGAACGAACCTTTGGGTCCAAATGGTAGGTGCTATTATTCCAAATTCTGAATTTCCGAAACTAGAAAATATATATTTCAATCCAAAAGGGATTTGCACTCACGATATTTTCATGTTTTTTTGTCATGATTCCTATTTGGAATTTTGCGCATCTTCTAGCCAGGGTATGAAAATGAAGAGACAGCAGATTAATTTATCAAAAGTGAGATCCTGTTTATAGCTCTAATTTTTTATATTTTCTGGTCAGGAATTTATCTGGCAAATGCTGTTGGTTGTTTGATTGCTACCCAAGTCAAGGCAGAAAGTCATGCCTTTTTGTCTTGGCAATGACCTTTCAGTAACTCTTGAGGAAGGGCCTACGGTCTGAATCACAGATCCACTTCCGTGAGTGCCAGCATAATGCTTCCTTTTGTTCCCGACGCTTACAGAGTCAAGACACAAGGCAGCATAATCCTTATAATCCTGGCCCAGACAAGGTGAGGATGTTTGCCTGCAAAGACCATACAGTATGTAACGACGTTACACACTATATGACTTCCGTATTGTCCTAAGTGGTAATTATACTCAGGGCCACAGGGATTATGCGACAGAGAAAGACCAAATTATGCGGCAGGGTAGACTAAATTATGCGCCAAGAAAAGCCAATTTATGCAGAGAGGCTGTGGAAAGGGATGATCACATGCTGGTGCTGAGAGGCTAAGATGGAAGTATGGTCAAGGCTGTTGTGACCTTTCTGAGCAGATGTGTGCCAAGATGATCAGCAAGAAGCGTGAGAAGTCCAACTGAATCAATGGACGGAACTGTTGAATCTAAAATGTAGCAGTAAAAGATACAAATTGGACTGATCGAAACGGATGAGCAATGACATAAACTGTGGGAAACGATGCAAGCATGGACATTCCACAAGGAACTGGTTAAGACCAGGAAGTTTGATTAAAATGTATATGGGCCTGAGTTTTGACCAATGAGAAAGAATCACGCCATGAAGATGCAACATTTGATTCAGTAAGCTAGAATTAGGGTATAAGAAGACCTACTCTTGGTGGGAGGGGTTAGATGCTGGAGAGTTAGATGCTGGAGAGTGATGCTGGAGAGTTAGTTGCTGGAGAGTGAGTTGCTGGAGAAGTTAGATGCTGTAGATGGGAGAAGTTGCGGCTGCTGATGCTGACGAGCTGATGCTGCTGCTGCTATTTTTATTTTCCAGTTGAGTATAAGATGCTGCATTAGGAGAATTTTCCTGATAGATTTTTCATTTAGAACTATTAGAGTTTTTTCCAAGACAGATAGATTGATCTTTTAGAGTTCTAATATGATAACATTATTTTTCCGTCTAATAGATATGTATTGCAATTTCAATTTATTCTTATATTGATGATAAATGTAATGATCTGAATAATAAGCTTAACCTCATTTCTTGCATCAAAACTTTATATACATTTTATTATTCTTTAAACAAATGACTCAGTGATTCTTTAGCTCAATGATTAAAATGAAATGTTAAAGAGTTTATTGTGATTGAGCTGGTCTTAATCACCATCAACTGATTCCTACTAGTTGGTCCATCGACCAATGAGCGGAATACCTTAAAGCAAACGAGAAACATTATGTCATGTTAAAAGAGGTATCCCGTCTCCTTCCAGCGAATCGTTTTTCTCCTAGGTTATTGACGGAGGAAATCCAGGGAATAAATGAGTAAGTGAATGTATATGCGGTGTTATGGGCCCCACCGTCATATGGATATAGTGTGTGTGTTGAAGGAGTAATTGCACCTGGATGACCGAAGTATATAGGAGAATAATTTTTATTGTTAGCGCTGGATCAGATTTCTTGGTAGCAGAGTTATGGTTACTATAGATTAGTTTGGTGATTATTGATTATTGATTATTGATAAGTTCATGTCTAACACTTTTTGTTGAGTCGCGTTATGTTATATGTAAGTTTTCACGCTTCCGGGAAGTAGGAAGTGGAACACGTGTGGCAAGAGAAGTCACATGGAATGGTGCATTGTCTGAATTCATATTGGTGATAACGCAGGTTGTGTTATGATAGGGACATTTTCCGTATAAAAGGTGTGTAAGTGAAATAGTGATCGGTTTTCTTGTGAAACTTTGGCCTTAATTCTCAGGAGCAGTATAGTCTCCACATGTGTTTTATCCCCAGAGAAACGGGTTTACCGCTTGCTTGAAAGAAGGGTAAAAGTAGAGGGAAGTGCTACTTTATCGGCGAAAAAGAAAATTCTGTGGTAGGGTAGAGGTAAGCGCTGCCTACTGGAAAATACAGAGTTCTTGTATAAATGGTCAAAGCTATCTTTTTGGTTTAGCGAATCAGACAATGAAAATGTGTTTTAAATGTTGTAACTAACGAAGAATTGTTGAAAAAGAAATTGCCGATCAAATTTGTAAAGGAGGGGTCAAGAGTAGAAGTGACGTAGACAAGAGTCGCACTGGGATTGGACAGTGCGTTATTCACATGGAAACAGGAGCAGAACTGACGTAGACAAAAGCCGCACTGGGATTGGTCAGTGCGCGGTAGACAGAAATCGCTCTGATTGGATCATTGGTGTGAGTCGCGCCAGGATTGGTAAAATAACCTAGTGACGTGGAAGTTTGTCATTGGAGTGTTGGTGTGAGTCGCGCTAGTATTGGTTGGAATAACGCATAGAGAACAGTGTTGAATTGCGGATCGTTTGAGGAGAAAAAGCGATTGTGAATCATGTCGTATTATGAGTATGGTAGAGAGAAAACGTCATGGATGACGAAAGTTAAGAATTTCTTTAAGAAAGACAAAAAGGTAGTGACTAGAGAGGGACAAATAATTCCTCCGCCGAAATCACCAGCTTCACATATGATGCTGAAATATGGATATCATACATGCATATGGTTAGAAAATTGGACAAAATATACCAAGAATGATGGAGCATTGGCTTTCCCTGAGAATGGTTCATTTAATGTAGCTGTATTACGGAACTTGAGAGAAAAGATGGCAATGTTAGAACCTAGACCTAGACCGACACAGTTTGAAGCTTTAACGGAATGGGAAGATGAGATGTATGAGCGAGAGAGATTCAGAGGATTAAAGAATCATGAGTTTGTGCCTGGAAGGTTATGGGGAGTAAATCATGAGGACAGAATAAAGCGTTGGAGATGTGCTAACATGACAGGAGGTTTGTTTCCAGTGTTTACAGTTGAGGAAGAAGCAAAGAGAAAGTGTACAGAGAAAAAGAAACATTTAGTGGTAGAAAAGTATGTGTATGGTGGTAGTGAAACAGATGACGAATTGCTGGAAGATATTTTAAACAGAAACCCACCTCCATACCAACAGACTTCTGTGGTGGTGACACCTAATGCACCGCCAATGGAAACTGGGAGGAATAAAAATCCCGAACGAAGAGATGAGACAAATAGGTCACAAGATCAATTAAAAACTTCACAAAATGAAGAGATAGAAAGTGACAATGCAACTGAATTAGCAAAAACGACAAGAGAATTGACTGAGAAAATAAGAGAATTGACAAAGAATATGGAAGCTGTAACTGTACCAGTAACAATAGGTCCAGTAATGCCAATTTTTGAGAATCAGAAAATTGATGAACGTTCTTTAGTGATTCCCATGAATTCACATTTGCAAAGAAAAGAGAAGAGATGGAGCTGAATAATGAAGGTGCACACAATTTGGCTAGTACCTATAGACCAAGCCCACCTACTAATTTGACGATAAATGAGAACGAGATTAGGAGAATGCCTCTGGTGACGGAGTCCGCATCAGGAACACCAGAAAGAAGTAGCAATTGGATAGAATTAAATAGTACGCCTGTAGGTCCGACTCCAGATGAGTTAAATGAATGGATGAAAGCGCTAAAAACAAAAGAAACGGAAGAGAAACCATTAGATGTAATTAGGTTGAAAATAGACATGGAAGAATTGATTTTAGGAACAATTGGTACAGAAAAATAAAAAAATTATCAGGATGATGAGATTATGTTTTTGTGCAAAAGTCTTACATGGAGAGCCAGAAATTTACATGACAAATTGGAAGAGACCGCAAGTGAACTAGGAGTGGAGTTTGTAAAAGTGAGAACGTTGCAGAAACCATACAGAGTAGATTTTTGTGAGAAAGATATAGAGAATTTGAACACATCAGGAAGACTGACTCAAATAAAAGAGTTAATTGTTTTATTGAGAAAATGGGGTGATGTGGATAGATGGAGAAATAGATGGTCGAAAAGGAATGAGAAAACAACAGATAAAGAATCTCTGGCTTTTGCAGTGACAGATAAGGAACCAGTTGTAAGGGAGTACCCGATGAGAGAAACTCCAGGTGGTAGTTATGTGCATATTCCATGGACCAGACAGGATATACTGTCATTTACAAATGACTTCCCAAAGTTGAGAGAGAAGCCAGTAGAATGGTACAGACAAGTGGAAAGATTTGTGAAGGTTTCAAAGGTGTTGTGGATAGATCTGGATGGATTGTTTGATATAGTAGTGCCGGCTGATTTGTGGACAGAATGTAAGATTACTATTGATTGGCCAACTGTAGAATATCCAAGGGACGCTAAAATAGGAGCGCCAGGACCAGAAGTGATGAGGAGGTACGACCAAGTAATTACCTTTTTGAAGAATAAGATTCCACCTAAAGAAACAGATTGGGTAAAAATAGAGAGAACAACGCAGGAAAGTAAAGAATCAGTGCACGCTTACTATGAGAGATTGTTGTTGGTTTTCAAACAGTACAGTGGTTATGAGACACTGAATGAGAAGGATATGAGTCATTTTGTATATAGATTTGTGTATGGATTGAAACCAGAGATAAGTGAAATGATTAAGCAGCATATGATTTGTTGGCAGAATAGCACAGTTGACGAGGTTTTGAGATATGCTAAGTATTGCAGTGATGATATTGAGAGTAGACAGCGTAAATTGAAAGAAAAGGCCATGTGGGCGCAGGTGAAAGTTGCAGAGAAACAAGAAGCTCAATTGGGTAATACTGGTAATGAAACAGGACAGGTTAGATCCCGACCTAATATAGGTAAAGGAAAAGGACAAATGAGCATAGATGAGGCAAAGAAAAAGTGGCCATGCCACAACTGCGGAAAGTTAGGACATTGGAGAAACGAGTGTAAATTTCCTCCAAAACCTAATGTGGAAAATCAATCATTAAATTCACAGGTGCAGAGTGAGGTAGTTACTCAACAAGGTCAGGTGCCACAACCACCACTTCCCAAGAGTGTTAACCAACAGAAATACAGTGCAGAAACAGGATTCTACGGAGGAGAACAGGTAACACAGTTGCCGCGTGCAGCTGCAATTTCTCAATATTGGTTACGACAGGATGAGGATGACACGGATGAAAGTTTCTGACGGTGCCTAGGAGAGGGGGAAGAGTGCGTGCTTGGCGCAACTCTAGAGGTAGATCAGTCTGGTCCATTTGTGGATGGAGAAGTGAATGGTGCAAATGTAACATTCCTTGTTGACACTGGAGCTACCCGTTCTACTGTTAGGTCAGTGGAAATTCCAAACCTTCCTCTCTCAGGTGAACATATCCAAGTAGTTGGAGTTTCAAATCAGCAAATTAAAACGCCTCTTACTAAATTAGTGGAGGTAAGAATTGGTCCATTTAGCGAAATGCACCGATTTGTGGTATGCGATTGTAGTCCCGTGAACCTATTAGGACGCGATTTATTGTGCAAGATGAATTGCACTATCTTTTGTACCCCAGACGGAATTGCATTTCAGACTCCAGATGAGGATGTGTTGTATAAAATGACAATGGTGAATTTAGAACCAGAAGTAAATGATTTATTTCCTGTATTTGATGCAGAGAAAATCCCAATGGAATTGAAAAAGACAGTGAAAGAAGAAGTGTGGGACTTTACAGGAGAAGATGTAGGATTAATGAAAGGAGTAGATCCCGTTAAAATAACAGTGAAAGAGGGAACGAGTTACCCAAATACGCCCCAGTATAAATTGACACCAGAAATAATTGAAGGAATAACGCCAGTAATAAATAAAATGATTGAACAAGGGATTCTAAAAGAAATCATGAGCAGTCCATGTAATTCGCCAATAATGGGACTGAAAAAGCCAAACGGAACATATAGAATTGTACAGGATTTGAGGAAGGTAAATAAAATTGTTGTGCCTTGTTGCCCAATAGTACCGAACCCTGCTGTGATTCTATACCAGATTCCACGTGAAGCAGAATGGTACACAGTAATTGATCTATGTCATGCATTTTTCTCTATTCCACTGCATCCAGATAGCCAGCCATTATTTGCGTTCAGGTTCGGAGAGCGTATTTTGGCATGGTGCCGAATTCCTCAAGGGTACACAGAAAGTCCCTCAATATTTAATCAGATTCTGAAGAAATCGTTGGAAGATTTAAAAATGCCAGAAAAGTCAGTGATGGTTCAGTATATTGATGACCTACTGGTGGCATCAAAAACGAAAGAAGCATGTGTCAATGATACAATTGCTTTGCTGAATCATTTAGCAAAAAGAGGACATAAAGTGTCCCCTTCAAAATTGCAGTTTTGTCAACAAGAAGTCCAGTATTTAGGGCATAAAATTGAGAAAGGAGTGCGAAAGGTAACGACTGAAAGAATAAAAATGATTCAAGGAATGAGAGCTCCAATGACACAAAGAGAGGTAAGAATGTTTTTGGGAATGGTTGGATATTGTCGACAATGGATAAGCGGTTTTTCACTGATTGCTAAACCATTGCAAAAACTGACAAAGAAGGATGTTAAAGATCCTTTTGAAATGAATGATGAAGAAATGAAAGCATTCAGAGAGCTGAAAAAGAAATGATGTGAGGCTCCAGCATTAGGAATGCCTGACTATGAGAAAGATTTTGAGCTGTATTGCAGTGAAAGAGATGGATGTGCATTTTCAGTTTTGGTACAGAGACATGGAACTATGAAAAGACCCATTGCATATTTTTCAGCTGTTTTAGACCCTGTAGCGAAAGCGTTGCCTGGATGCTTGAAAGCAGTTGCTGCTATTTGTGTGAGTCTGGAACAGAGTGAAGGCATAGTGATGGGATATCCACTGAGAGTGTATGTTCCCCATTCTGTGGAAATTCTCTTGACAAGAACGAAAACCCAATACATGACACATAGTCGGCTGACTAGGTATGAAAAAGTAATTTTGAGTGCAGATAATGTGACCATTGACAGATGTATGAATGTGAATCCTTCGACATCATTGCCAGATGAAGAAAGTATAATTGAAATGGATGAAGTAGATCACGATTGTCTGAATGTGCTTGAATATTGTACAAAACCAAGGTCTGACATACGAGATGTTCCTTTAAAAGAATCAGATTATATTATGTTCGTGGATGGCTCATGTTTGAGAACGAGTGATGGAGTTCTAAGTGCAGCATATGCAGTTTGCACAGTAGCAACTGTAATGGAAGCATCTTGTCTGAAAGGGATACGGTCTGCCCAAGTCGCAGAATTAGTAGCTCTGATTCAAGCATGCAAGTTGGGAAGAAATGTACGGGTTACGATTGTGACAGATAGCCAGTACGGCTTCGGGGTGGTGCATGACTTTGGTCAGATTTGGTCACAAAGGGGTTTCTTGACGTCTGCAGGAACGCCAATTAGAAATGGAGATTTTGTGAAAAAGCTGCTTGAGGCGATACAGCTGCCTAAACAGATTGCTGTTGTGAAGTGCAATGCACATAAAAATGGGGAAGACTACATAACTGTTGGTAATAAATATGCTGACGAGATGGCACAGTACTGTGCAAAGAATGTGGTTTCTTTAAACAAAAGTCGGGAAAGAGAGCATATTTCTTGTCCTTTGCTTTTTACTAACTCTATTGAGACATGGGATGAGGTGAGACAGTTACAAGAAGCTGCAGATGATGAGGAAAAAGATACATGGATAAAAGCAGGATGTAGAAAACATGAAGAAAATGATGTTTGGGTTTACAGAGATGAGAGACCAGTTATGCCTGATAGCATGATTTCTGACATGGCACTGATGTACCATGGACAAGCCCATATTGGGAGAGATTCAATGATCAGACTATTTAGACAAACATGGTATAATCCAAAATTCAGAGCCATAGCTGAGAGTCTTTGTCAGAGATGTCTTATTTGTCAACAGTTAAATCCAGGAAGGAAGACAGTAGTGAGTCTAGGAACAATAGGACGAGAAGGAGGTCCTTTCACTAGAATGCAAATGGAATTTATTGAAATGCCACCTTGCAACAGACTAAGGTATGTCCTAGTGGTCGTCTGTTTGTTTTCCCGTTGGGTGGAAGCATACCCAACAAGAAGGAATGATGGAATAACGGTAGCAAAACTTATGCTGCGAGAATTCATTCCGAGGTATGGTTTTCCAGTCACGATTGAAACAGATAGAGGAACACATTTCCAAAATGAATTAGTTAAACTGATTTGTGAAGCACTTAGTATTAAACAGAAACTGCATTGTGCATACAGACCAGAGGCTTCTGGAATCGTAGAGCAAGTGAATGGAACAATCAAGAACAGGTTAGGAAAAATGTGTCAAGCTACAGGACTCAAATGGCCAGATGCCTTGCCATTAGTTTTAATGACAATCAGAAGTATTCCGGAAAGGAAAACTGGACTCAGTCCCCATGAAATAATTATGGGATGAGCAATGAGACAAGCACAAGTACCTGTCAACAAACTACTGACTATAACTGATGATCTAGTGCTGGATTATTGCAAAGGATTGGCTGATGTGGTGCGTTCTGTGTTTCATCAGGTTGGACCGGATGCGACCGCTCTTGAAAGAAAACCAGCTCACAACTTGAATCCAGGAGATTGGGTCCGCATAAAAGTCCACAGGAGAAGAAACTGTTTGGTTCCTCGCTGGGACGAACCACGACAAGTGATCCTGGTGACAACCACTGCAGTCAAGTGTGCAGGAGTGAAACACTGGGTGCATGCCAGTCACACCATCAGAGTTCCAGAACCTAAAGATCGACATGTGAGTCGACATCTGGAAGTATTGGATAACAGTTCAGCAACAGAAGCAGAAGAGGAAACAAACAGGGTGCCAGAACTTGAAGATCGAACTGTAAGTCGACATCTGGAAGACCCAACTACAAGTGCAACGACAGAAGAAGTAGAGGAAATAGCTGAAGTTCCAGAACTTGAAGATCGACCTGAAAGTCGACATCTGGAAATATCAGATACCAGTTCAGAATCTGATACAGATCATTCGGATTGTGAAGAAATTCTAAAAAGAAATTGGAATTTTGAAAGCATAAGAGAAGAAACTGAGCCAGAAGATAGTAACAGTGAGCAACTAAGTACAAGTTGTGGTGAAAATCCTTCGGAGATAATATTAATAGATGAAGAAGGGAGAGTTTCAAACAAAAAGCTAGAAAAATCGGAAGATCCCCGAGGAGCAATAGGGACAAATAGTCAAACACGAGAACAGGGAAATTTAGAAGCAGATAGAGAGACTGACACAAATTCGGAAGAACCTCGAGGAGGGACAGAAATAGGTGAACGAAGGAAGATTAGAAAAGAACCACAAGTAGAGGAAGAAAATGACATTATAAGTTTCAAAATAAGAGGCAATAACGAAAGAATTGAAACAGAGTCTGAAGAAAGTGGAGAAGAAAGAAACCAAAAACTAGAGTCAAGAAAAAGAAATTGGAAAACAGAAAGAGAGGAAAAAGGAAGTGAGGAAAAAAGGCCAAGAAAAGGAGACAATTGGCCCAACGAAGTAAGAAAATTAAGATACAGAATCATAAGGTTGGATGGGAAAAGTGCTGAACAAGTGAATGAAATAACAAGTCAGAGAGAGCAAGAAAAACAAGGTGGAAAACACTTGCAGAAAACGAAAAGAGTAAAGAAAGTAAATCCGAAGTATAGATCGCCTGAATGGTTGTATCTTGCTTTGACTAGTAACAAAGAAGAAAAGAACACTCACGAGAACCCAGAACAAAGAAACCTGATGGGAGAAAGTGAAGTGCAACAAACCTGAAGAAGTTTAAATAGTTTCTACCGGATTTGACAAAACACTGGATCTGACTAATTTTACCGGATGTGACAAAGAAAGAATTCTGAGAAAGAATTAAAAGAAAGTACCAAGCAAAGACAAAACATTGGAGTACAGAGTGGCAAATAAGTCATTTCTGAGGTGTAGTGACACAATTTTCTGGAAAACAAATAAATAAGGTTATAAAACAAAATGGAGAATACAAGAGATAGAAAATGTAAATGTGAGTTTTTAAATAGATGGTGCAAGATGTGCTGCTTTTGTACAGGATTATTAATGACAGTATGGGTGGTTTTAGCAATCACTATTCCAATTAGTTTAGCTGTAGTAGAAACGTCTAATAACACTGAGAAAGAAAAAGGAGCTAACACTCAAGAACCAGTTATTTTAAAGAGTAGTGCAGAATTACACAAGGACAAATCAATAACAGATTTTTCTAAAAATGTTTTTACTAAATTATTATATGAGTATGTAGAAACAATGGATGTAAGAGATTGCTATGTTTGTATGCAGTTGCCTGCATCTGTAGCAGAGGGTGTGACTTATCATCACCTCCCTTTGACGTATGGAATAACATGTAGCGTTTTAGCAAGCTTATTTTATAAAACAGGTAGATTAGAATATTATTACACTGACATAAATAAGATTTTTGCGAAAGTTTCTGTAGTTCCCGAGCTAAACAAAATAAAAGAGGGAAAAATGTTTGGTGAATATTTTCTAGAGGATAAGATTTTAACATTAGATAGTATAATTAGGTACAACCTTACCTGTGAGTTAAAGAAGGAAGAAAAAGTATTTTTAGAGATGGTTGAAGAGAGAAGAGTAAAATTTCAAAGAAAAGTAATAGAAGAGACAAAAACACCTCTTTGGGCGTTTGAGGAAGACAATCATGACAAGAAAAAGACAAATGCAGCTATGACTCTGGATTGGCCCCAACAGGGAAGGTTGTGCATTAGAAGAAATAAGACAAGATATGACAATTATTTTGTGGGTTCCAGCATTTGCCATGACAATTATCAAATTTTAGGCGGATGGGGATTCAAAGGGGGAAAGATCCAATATTTCCAGGGATCTATTATGTTTGCGGAAATAGGGCTTATTATAGGTTGCCGGACCATTGGTATGGGTCATGTTACTTAGGCCTGGTCTTTCCAAAGATTTTTCATATGGATAGAAAAGAAAAAGGAACACACAAAATGATAAATACCTTTACACGTAGAAAAAGGGAAAGTTTTTCAGAAATAGTAGGTGATATTTTTGGTGCATTGATACCAGCAGTGGGAATATCTTTGAATGCATTTAGAATTCGGAAATTATCCACAGTGGTAGATCGTTTATCTACAGATACTGCTGGAGGGTTCTTGATGGTAAATACCGAGATGGTTGCCATGAGAGCTATGGTGATGCAAAATCGACTTGCCCTTGACATTCTTTTGGCAAAAGAGGGCGGAGTCTGTGGAATGCTGAAAGTCCAACATTGTTGCACTTACATTCCAGATAAAAGTGAAAATATACAGAAGTATATAACAAATATTACAAGTTTGCACAAAGAACTTGTTCCACTGGAGGTTGAAAGTGCTTTTGGAAAACTTGGTAAAGGGTTTTCTTCAGTAATAAATTGGTTAACAAGAATGAGTGGATTAATAATAGGGAAAGTTATAATAATAGCAACCATGATAATAATAATAATTTTAGTGCTGAAGCTTGCAATAACATGTATAAAGAGAAGAAGAAGACAGAATAAAATAGAAAAAGAAAACATGATAAACAAGGAGAGAGAGAGAGAAATGGGTGAAATAGAATTAGAAGAAATAAAAGAGAACATGTACAAGAAAACGAAGAGACAAGTTGAAAGGGATACAGTTGTGTAAATTAACAAAAGCAAACGGATAAAAGATATATGCTGTCTGAGAAAATTGTATAACTTGGGTTTTGTGGTGATATTAAAAATCACCAAAGGGGGAGTTGATGGAGCAGGGTAAATGAAAAAATTTTAACCTCCTAATATTTTCGTAAAATAATTAATAACCATGTTCGTTTAAGTAAATAACCAACAATGTATGTTACATGTTAAGGGTTAAAGGTAACACGCTATTCCGTGTGCAAAATAATCAACTTATAATTGTTTACGTGTCTAACATAACATAATATTTGCGTACTAATTAAATAATAAATGCATGATCCGTGCTTTTAAATAAAACGTGTAGTTGCAAAATAAAGCGATGGTAAGTAAGGGACAGCTTTATATGTTGCTTTTTGCTAGGTAATACCTAATTGGGGTACGTAGAAAGACGGGAGGGAAACGAAAGGGTTTATATTTCTTAGTTTTAACAATATTTTGTTTATCTTTGAAAATAGTGCGCTTAGGCCTGTCGAGCAGAAATATAAAATGGCCGCCAGATGCTAGAGTATGCATGAGCGGGAAACCATGTGATAGAGGAGAGAGGCTGTGGAAAGGGATGATCACGTGCTGGTGCTGAGAGGCTAAGATGGAAGTATGGTCAAGGCTATTGTGACCTTTCTGAGCAGATGTGTGCCAAGATGATCAGCAAGAAGCGTGAGAAGTCCAACTGAATCAATGGACGGAACTGTTGAATCTAAAATGTAGCAGAAAAAGATACAAATTGGACTGATCGAAACGGATGAGCAATGACATAAACTGTGGGAAACGATGCAAGCATGGACATTCCACAAGGAACTGGTTAAGACCAGGAAGTTTGATTAAAATGTATATGGGCCTGAGTTTTGACCAATGAGAAAGAATCACGCCATGAAGATGCAACATTTGATTCAGTAAGCTAGAATTAGGGTATAAGAAGACCTACGCTTGGTGGGAGGGGTTAGATGCTGGAGAGTTAGATGCTGGAGAGTTAGATGCTGGAGAGTTAGATGCTGGAGAGTGATGCTGGAGAGTTAGTTGCTGGAGAGTGAGTTGCTGGAGAAGTTAGATGCTGTAGATGGGAGAAGTTGCGGTTGCTGATGCTGACGAGCTGATGCTGCTGCTGCTATTTTTATTTTCCAGTTGAGTATAAGATGCTGCTTTAGGAGAATTTTCCTGATAGATTTTTCATTTAGAACTATTAGAGTTTTTTCCAAGACAGATAGATTGATCTTTTAGAGTTCTAATATGATAACATTATTTTTCCGTCTAATAGATATGTATTGCAATTTCAATTTATTCTTATATTGATGATAAATGTAATGATCTGAATAATAAGCTTAACCTCATTTCTTGCATCAAAACTTTATATAAATTGTATTATTCTTTAAACAAATGACTCAGTGATTCTTTAGCTCAATGATTAAAATGAAATGTTAAAGAGTTTATTGTGATTGAGCTGGTCTTAATCACCATCAACTGATTCCTACTAGTTGGTCCATCGACCAATGAGCGGAATACCTTAAAGCAAACGAGAAACATTATGTCATGTTAAAAGAGGTATCCCGTCTCCTTCCAGCGAATCGTTTTTCTCCTAGGTTATTGACGGAGGAAATCCAGGGAATAAATGAGTAAGTGAATGTATATGCGGTGTTATGGGCCCCACCGTCATATGGAAGAAGTGTGTGTGTTGAAGGAGTAATTGCACCTGGATGACCGAAGTATATAGGAGAATAATT
This sequence comes from Calotriton arnoldi, assembly GCA_963921515.1. Classification (NCBI taxonomy): domain Eukaryota; kingdom Metazoa; phylum Chordata; class Amphibia; order Caudata; family Salamandridae; genus Calotriton; species Calotriton arnoldi. The sequence continues at coordinate 426,337 of CAWUFW010012725.1, forward strand.
TTTATTGTTAGCGCTGGATCAGCGCTATACAAATACCATACATACATCTGAATTAGCTTGGAACAGCTTTGTAGCTCCCACCCACCATTTCATCATAATGTACTGTATCTACGGTGAGCATTGAGTCTCCTTGCAGTTTCTGCATCTTGTCAATAAAGTCTCCAAAAACAGGTTGATAGAATGCGGGTGCTACACAGGCGAAATATAGTAACGATTTTTCTAGGAAAAAGAAGGTCTGTTTTAAGTATTTTTATGGGATAAACTATTTAGAATTGGCCGTGCTGGGAAGATGGATTAAAAATAATGTTTTTATGACGAACTGAAGTGGATGGTGATTTGTTTCAATCTAAAATGTATTTTTTTAATAACACATCGATATCAATTTTGTGCGTCCAAAGTATGTCTGCTCTAATACATAGTTTGAGCACCCTGGAGTCGTTTTTATTATATCCACATTTTTTCCAAAGCCATGTACAATATTTTGTGGACAATTTATCATGGTCTATTTCTGTACAAGGAATGTACATCAAAGGCTGGAAACTAATGCCAACTGACTCCGACTTGGGCTTTTCTGTTTGGTCCTCATTTTTCACTATATATCTATGTGTTCCCCGCCATAACTATGCGAAAGAGTCGATTTCAGGAAAGCACTTTGATCTGGAAGTTGTTGACCGTTTTATACACATAAATCAATAAAACCTTTAGTCAGTAATGATCCGACGCCTAGGCATTTATTTCAATTACATCATGAAAGTTTTCAGCCACGAAACACTCTAAGGGCCAAATATGTGGGATTCTATGAAACCTGCAGTGCAGCCGATACAATGCTGGGTTGGACAAACTGTTCTTCCATTAACAGCCATACAGTTAAGCTGCAGAGTATTTCTAAACCGGGTTTCTACTGGCTCACAGTTGGCTGTCTAGTGGCAGATGTGCTTTGTGCGACACAAAAGACAATCACTGTAGGCAAAAAGCAGAGTACACTGGCAAACATTTCAATAACTGTTACTTAAAGAGTATTATGAAAATGCAGTGACAGACTGAGCTCAATGCAACTTCCACACTGTGGGCCACTGATCATCAATGATGCTTTTTGCCACTTGCAAAATAAATTCCGATCATTTGCTTTGTTTTATAATAAAATGTTTTGTATATTGTCTTTGCTATCGCGTTTTTTGTATTTTTGTATTTTTCAGCGCTGTGAAAAGAGGTGTTGTTATAATTCAACTCAATAGTATTCACATGATCAACCTGTGAAGGAATAGAGACAGCACATGTCTAGTGGGACCTGTGCCATGGGAAGAGCAAAAGGGGTAACTCAGTTCCAGCAGACAAATGGGTAACTCGTGTTATGACCCCAAATAAACCACCCAATCGAAAACCAAGTTCGGCTTCCTCAAATACGGTAATGGAAGCTGGCGCCCTGTCACCAGACGCAAGGATGTAACACCTAGCATCGAACGACCAGGTGGTAACCAAGGACCTGAAAAGCATCAGAAAGAACGCCACCCTCAGGCCAAATGGCTTGCCTGGGTCATTGTTCAGAGAAGATCCTCAGTTTTGGGCTTCAGTTCTCGCCCCTTTTTATGCTGAATGGAAACAACGATGTCCCAGACTCATGGAGGGGATCCCTACTCCAGCCGATTCTAAGAAGGGTGACAACACCGACCCTAACTATAGGCTAATTGCACTGTTGGGGGAAAAGCCTACACCAGCACATTATTGCATAAGCTAGCTATATGGGCATCTGACGAGGGCCTGCTGCCCTTTTACCAAACAGGATTTTGAGCGGGAGGATCAACAGTTGACAACATAGTGGCCCTCTCCTACATAGCCCATCAAGCTGTCACACATAACACCTTGCCCTTCTTCGTCTGCTTCATTGATTATGCCGCGGCCTTCGACGGAGAAGTCTGGAACCTACTCTGGCAGAAGCTTGAGAAGTATAACTTCTGCCCCAAGCCACTGAGAGCCATCATGTCACTTTTCATCAGGATTTGTGTCAGGGTTAAGCTCTCTGGATATACAGTAACCACAAAAATTACAACGAACAGAGGGCTAAAACAGGGCTGTGTGCTCGCCCCAATTTTATTGAATCCATACACAGCAGACATGGGCCCGGCACTAATCGATGCAAACCCTAGCCACCCTTAGGAATAGAGAAAGGAAAAACTACCTTATGCAATACTCAGACAACCTCGTGCTCTTAGATCAAACGAAAGTCGGACCCCAGAAGGCCCTCAATGCTCTGAATATATACAACATAAAGAGCGAACTCATTGCTAATGCAAGTAAAACTAAAATTGTGATCTTCAGACGTTATCTGAAAAAAAGGATCAAGAAATGCTGGCTGGGGTCACAGAGGCTTGACTTTGTACAGAGATACTATTACCTTGAAGCATGGCTTTGCAAAATGGGAAAAATGACCCTACTCTTGGAAAAAATGAAGAATAGAGGAAAGATGGTTATTCATGTGCTTCTCAAACTAAGGATCACGCTTGACAGCCCAACGACTACGGAGGGTGATTAGGGCATACTCCTGCCCTCGTTTAATTCTGCACAGAAAGCGTTTCCTGGTATGCTGGCAGTCGAATTAGACAAGCTCCAATGCATGGGTTGCACGAGAATTTTCCGATTGCCTTCCCATACTGGGAACACCCTGATCAGACTTGAATTTTGCCTTTTTTTTTTATATTAGTGTTGCAGTATCAAAAGTCACCATTATATGCATCTTTCATACAACATTATGCTATTACTTATTCAACTCCTTTTAAAAAAAAAAAAAACCAACAGAAACATATCCTAATCCTCCCCCCGCCCCCCTCCCTTCCAGGTGAAACCAATTACAGTAGCCGGGCATTGGTGGAAACTTTGTGGTGGAGTTTCCCAAGGTAAGTGCCTGGGTCATAGCAAAGTTGTCTCTATGTGGTTGTAGCAGAACAGTCGCTTTTTGTTGATTGCTTATTTTCAACGGTAGTCTACTCATAACACTTCTCACGTGCGGATTCGGGGAGGCCACATTGCCCTCTTATTTCATTCAGACACATTCTCTGTTGCTTCCTTGTCATCCCAGGTGCTCAGTTCTACTATTATCTGTCTCCATGCTTTTAAATCATCTTCAAGTTTGTCATCCCGTCTAACCTGTCCCATTCTGACCTCTTCTGCCCAGGCCCACTGTACCAAATCCCGCAGCCACTCCTTGTGGTCCGGCGGACGCGGGCTAAGCCATCTAATAGCTATACAGCATTTTGCCAGCACCAGTCCCACGTTAAAAAATCTACGGGTAAGTTTTTTATTTGCTGGGGCTGGTATAAGATCGAATAATATTTCACGTGGGGTACCTTCGAGTTCCCATCCTGTTACTCATTTTAGGGTAATAAGTATTTCCTCCCAATATGGCCGTATGTCCCTGCATCCCCAGACCACATGTAGAAAGTCTGCCTCAGGCTCTCGACAGCGCGTGTACTCATCAGATCTGGTGGGGTAAATAGTGTGCAGGGTCTTTGGGGAGAGATATAACTGATGCATGTAATTAAATTGGATCAGTTTAAACCTAGCATTGGAGCTAATCGTGCGCGTTCCCTCATGAATTTTTTGCCAGTCTTGTTGGGTTATGTCTTCGTTAAGGTTCTGCATCCATCTAGCATGTGCCCTTGGAGTGATTCTAGGGGCGTCCTCCCTTATGGCCTTATATAAGTGTGCTAAGAGCTTTCGACCCCCTGTCATGTCGAGTAATCTGTTCAACGTCTGAGAAGGGACAGGTTCGTCATGGAAGCTTGGCCATATCTCCCGCGCCGTGGACATCATTTTTTGGTATTGCAGATACTGCCCTGCATTTAGCGCAAATGAGTCATAGGCATCTTAAATTGTTATATACTGTCCACCCAGGTAGAGGTCTCCCAGGACTTCACAGCCGCCAGCCCTCCCCTTCCTTATAGACATGGTGTTTTCAATGTCTCTGAAAGGCTTGAGTATCCAAATAGGCATGTCTTTTGCATATGGGGCTCTATGGAGTACCGCTGTGACCAGTCTTTCCCACACTCGGCCTGCCAATCTAACCAAATATGGATATTTATCAAATATGGGTATTTATGCTCCCAACATGAAGAGCTTAGGTAGGCAGGCTGATCCGACCATCCAACTCCCCCACCAGCCTTTTCTCCCAATTATCCCCTCTTGAAACCATTGGACCACATTTTGCAGAACCGCAACCATATAATAAAACTCTAGGTTGGGCAGTTCTACTCCTCCTCTATCACATGTTTGTTGCAATATTCGTATGTTGATACGTGTTCGCTTTGTGGAGCATAGTAAGTCTATTATTAGCTTGTCAAGTTCACGGAAATAGTGCGTTGGACCTCATAAAGCGAGTTCTGCATGACATACATGCAACGGGGGAGGATCACCATTTTTACCAGGGCAACACGACCCATTAATGTCAACGGAAGATCCCTCCGGAACTGGACCGTGGCATGCAGCCCCTCCAGGACTCTGCCCATATTTAAATCTAGGAACCTCTGTTTATCTAGGGCAGCTTAATGCCCAGATAGCGTACCCCCTCTCGACACCAGGGAATAGAGAAGTGTGGGAGCAATTCGGGTTCGAGAGTCGCAAGTGTCCCCAGCGGCATAATCCGTGATTTTCTGTATATTTACCGATAGACCAGAGACTGCTGCAAATTCAGATAAAGCTGTCTGTAGCACCGGAACTGCCTCATCCGGGTTCCACAGGTAAAGCAGGCGTCGTCTACATAAAAAGATACCACGTGGGTGGGCCCTCCAGTTGGAATGCCCTAGTTTCCCAGCCTGCTACGAAGCAGCACCGCCAGCGGTTCCATCGTCATTGCGAATAACAATGGGGACAGAGGTCATCCTTGCCTAGAGACCCTGCACAAAGGAAAGGGCTCTGAGATGTAGTCACCTGTTCGCACACGGGTAGTCGGGGCAGCATAGAGTATCTGCACCCACCTAATATATTTGGGTCCAAACCCCATCTTGTTCATGACCTGCCAGAGGTAGTCCCACCTCACTGAGTCGAATGCCTGCTCTATGTCGAGGAATGTGAGTGCACATGGACCCGTCCGGGTGCCCGGGGCCTGGAGGACATGAAACAGGCTTTGGAGGTTCAATGCAGTACTTCTTTTAGGTATAAATCCACATTGGTCCTCATGGACTAGTGTAGGCATGTGGGGGAGTAATTGGGCCGCCAACAGCATGCTGAGTATTTTTGTATCAACATTAAGCATTGAAAGGGGTCTGTAAGACCTCACCTCATCTACTGGTTTTCCCAGCTTGGGCACCATAACTACCAGCGCCTCGCGCATTGTGTCCGGGAGGCACTGTCAGACCCCCAGACCACCTGGCAAGTACTGTGTGCGTGTTGCAGACCCGAAGACGCTGCCTGAAAAGAGGAGATCAGACCAGGAGCTACACTTGGAGAATGCTATGGCATAAAAGAAACTCAAAGATGGCCGCCGAGCCTCGAACCACTTTTGCGGTCTAGTTTTTCTTCCCCACAGCTGTTTGGAATCTTAGTGAAGCGCGCTCCCTCTAACGATTGCGCACTTCACTGAAGTATTCCCCGAGTTTGTACCTCATTCGAATCAGCTCCGTGACAATTCTCGGTTTCTCCCTTAGTTCACGTCGGTAGCTTCTCCCGGTTTCCTGTTCATCCTAGTACCCGTCGGGTGTAGGACTTCCCTAGCGTTCCGACTGGGAGTTTGCGCATTTCGTTCCTGAAGCGAAGGACGTTTTAGGGCGTTCCTGACTGACGACGCTCCTCCCTCCTTCCCAGAGTTCCCGGCAGTTTTGTTTTCCTTAGGGAAGAGCCTCCGGCAGTCTCACAGCTGTTTTCTGCAACGAAGAGAAAAGAAGAAGATTGCAAGCTAAGTGACATAATTGTAAACACGTTGTGTGGCATGAAAGTAATTTAGTAGGACATAAAGCAATTGTATATAAGTTGTTAGTAGAAAAGAAACTTACCTCAGGATTGATGTTAGCGATTCCTGTAGGGAAAAGAAGAAAGAAAAATTAAATACAACTATGGACATAGTAGCTCAGAGTCAATTATAAAGTTATCTACAAGAGCAATTAAAAGCAAGTAGGAAGAAAGGAATAATATCAGTGGAGAAGAAAGATTGACAGACAGAAGGTTCTGGTAGGTAGAGTATTAGTAAGATATAGTCATTATAGTCTTAGAATAGCAACAGGTCAAAACTAAAGTAATTAAGTTATGTTAATTAACAGGTTAATACCTTCTGAATGCGATACCCAATAAAAGAGGAAAAAGAAAGACTACACACTGACAATCAATATAAGAAGAGAAGCTCAGTTCTTAGGACGTTGGGTATGTAGTAAGCATATGGAAAATAATTATAAAAGAAAGAATAGAGTAGAATAGGGGTTACAGTAATTGTTTGTGCTTAGTTTCCTCAGGTCTTCTCAGTTCCTCAGTCTACAGAATGGACTGGCACAGAAAAGAGAAGTTGGGAAATCAGAGGTCCAGAACCAGCCTCTTCTGTTGTTTATTATTTTATCCACTCCCCCTTCCCCCTTGGGTGTCTTTTGGAGACAAGATTTATATCGGTCTCTGGGGTATCCCAGAGAGGGAGTTGGGAACTAGCATCTTCTGTTCCTGTGCAAGTTCTTGGTAAGAATCCTCTGTTTCCTGACAGACGTCCCACTGCAAAGGCCTAATTATATACCTCTAGTAGTCTATCTGTGAGTGTAGCAGTCCATCTCCCCCCGGTGTTTTTGCAGGCTTCTGGTTTTTCAGTGAAGCGAGGATCTCCTCCCCAGTCAGGTCCGACTCTAGTGTGTTCCTGTGCTCCTCTAACAGCATTGGTAATTCTAAATCAGCTAAATGGTCATGTGTCGCAGGGTCTAGAATTGGTAGGTGTAGTGCACATACCTGTTTAAGATGTTCCTTTATTAATGTATTTATGGATATTTGAGATGTGCGCAGAGTACCCACTGCATCTCTTAGTGCCATAATCGGGTCCCTTACCTGCGTCTGTTTCGTGAGTCTAGCTAATAGAGTCCCGGTTTTGTCCCCCTCTGCATGCAGGCGCTGTCTGTATACCTTATGAGTGTATTTTTCTAACCAGCGCCAGTCTTCTGTCGACGTTTTCAGTTGGTGCCATTCCGCTAGTCTATGCGGTTGCGTGGGGAGGGTCTGCTCAATTTCTAGCAATTTAGTTTGTCACGATCTAGGTCATGTTCTAACTGTTTCTTGACTCCATATGTAGTATTGATGCACCCCCCCCGGAGGACTACCTTCATTGCCTCCCAGTCATAAGCCCCAGACGTGGAGGAACCCCAGTTCTCACTAAAGTAATTGTCGAGTGCCGTATGTACCGTGGCTAGAAATGGGGGGTCCGTCAATGCCTCTGCACGTAGATGCCACTGAGGTATCGTGGGGCGTGGTCAACCTCGTGCAATGGCCATTAGGAGAGGAGAGTGATCGGAGATGTATCTAGCTAGATACAAGGTTTCTGTGACTAGGGTGGTAATGTTGAGGGTTGTAAAAATGTAATCAAGCTTACTATGCGTGCCCGTTGCCGGTGTATAGCAAGAGAAGGTCCTAGTCTTTGGGTGCCTTTCATGCCAGACATATTTGAGAGCAAATTCATACAGCAGCGCTCGTAAATAAGCAGTCACATGTGGCTTCGTGTTTGTCTTAGGGGGTTCACGGTCCAAGACCAGATCAAACACGCAATTGCAGCCACCTGCCAGTATGATGTTAGTATTCAATATTGGGTTTGCAGCCGCTAGTAGGTCAGTAAAAAACTGTGAATGGTCTAAGTTAGGGGCATAAACTGAGATCAAACTTAGATCGCAGCCAACTAGGGAGCCTGAAGCTATTACATATCGGCCGTCAGGATCCACCACATGACTGGTATGTCCGAACATGACTCCTGGGAGCTATCCAGATCAGGGTACCGCAGGCAAATCCCGAGTATGAAGCTTCAGCATGTATCATCCGCTTCAGCGCAACTGTGTAAAGCAACGAAACATCTTGCTTGTATGCATTGAAACACTTTTACTATTTATGCATGAACAAACTTTTTTAATCGTGTTTTTATGTAGATTATGAATTTTTAGTATGTGATTTTGACACATTTGTAATGTTTTTTAGTGATTACACAATAAAGCATTCAATCAATCAATGTCTAGTAGGATTCAAACCTGGTTCTACACGCGGATAGCAGCAACACGTGCTTAACTCACTGAACTGTGCTCCTGACTCTACACATGTATATCATTTTGTATACTGTTATGTGCAGCAGCAGCAAAAGGCTATGTCAGGTCACCATAATCCCTGAAAGAGAGCAACATGGCATAGTACAGTATGATCCATCTAGGTCAGCAAATATGGGTCTGGATTTGTAGTTATGCGTTTTACCCGGGTATTGGAGTCTTAATTTTTGCGGTCCCTCTGAGAACTGACTAAATGGTCCTCCTTGACACGGGGTTGAGCGTAGGGCTAGGCAGGGGCTCCATCAGCCCTGGCATTAGAGGATAAGGAGGCCTTCTCTCCTTTGGTGCTTGGAGGCTGGCTCGCATCACAGTGTCTCACATTCACTGCCCCTGTGCTCTGTGCATTTCAAAATAGTTTTCACAATACTATGTTCATGGTCACCTCACTCAAAGCTTTCCTGATTCAAGATTGCGGCAGGTGATGGATCCCCACTGTTACTACTTCCGGGTCCTGGGAAGCAGTATTAGCATAAAGCCAGAGATGCTACTCTTCTAAATTGCCTATCAATGCTCATGCTGGTGGGTTCTCCTCTGCTCTTGTAATTATATTTAGTTTAGTTTATTTCTTTGGACAAACTGATGCGTGGAAAACTCTAGAGTCTAAGCGGCCTGATCACAAAGGTAAACTTACACATGAGTAAATCTACACATGGAGATTTATTCTTATATTTTTGAGTAACTTTACTACTTTTGACTATTCACTGTTTCCAAGAGTAAAGTTACTTTAAAGTGTGTCGTAACCACGCTGGACAAGAGTAAGTTAAGTGGTTTATTAGGGCTACATGGAAAGGGAGACGGACAGGACCGACTCCAACAGCAGCTCAAAGTCAACTGAATCATAGTTGCTAGGTTGCTAGGAGCAACATAACATTCTCAGAACAGAGAGCAAAGCAACATTCACAACAAGGAAATCACATAAGATATTACAAAGTGTAAGCTTACTTGTCCACACCCCTGAAATAAGGGGAGGAGTGAGTAAAAACATCAAATATGCCATAATGGTAGTACTCTAAACATTAGATAAAATATTTGCAAGTTACATTTTATTGTTAATGAATTTTATATATTTCTATTAAATGTAGAATAATATAATATATTTTACAGCATTTATAACTTAATTTCAAATAAAAAATGTAATTATTTTGAGTATATTAAATTAAAATTATTATTTTTAAATAAATATTATTGTTACTTTTTTGATATTTTAAAAAGGTTAATAGTATATTTTAAAAACATTAACATTTATGTTTTATTTGTAGACAATTTTTAAAATGAAAGAAAAGGTATTTAAACCATTTAAATAATTTAATTTATTTTAACATTAGTTCCCATGGGCTTTTATTTTAAGTCCTTACTTCCATTATTGTCTATGGGAGGATGTTGCAGTACTAGCGGTTGCATATGGTTTTAGACCTACTCCAGATTTGAGTACAATTACAACTGTTTTGGATCTTTTTTGGGCTGTAGTAACTATAGAAGGCAGTTTGTGAATAGCAATGGGCTTACTCATTTGCGGGTGGGTGCATGTCCCTCCCTTAACCCCTCACTAACCCTCCCTTACCCCTCCTATATCCTCAATTTACCCCTCCCGTCTAGCATTAAGTATTCTCAATTTGTCAGCCACCCCCTCTCACATTTTCTACTAAACATATAGTTACGTATACAGAGATCTCCGCTGTTGGTGTGACATAAAAGATAGAAGAGACCGAGGCGTAGACCTTCACACATCGGTATATGAATAGCTTTTTGTAGTAGATTAGTAGTACTATTGTAGTACTACCAAATGTACTCCAAAATACAGGTTTTATGTGTGAATCGATCATAGAAATCAGTTTACGTATAACGTACAAAAATACTGTATGCAGTTCTGTGTTCTAGCTGATAATTTTGCTTTAGTCAGTATGTTTTCAGTTCATCTCTGAAACCATGAAAATGGGAAAGGGGACAGCTCGAACCTGAAAGCTGGTTCCATATCATAATGCCAGTTACCAAGATGCGCTTGGGACTAAGCTTCGAATGTTGCCATCAATGGTCAATCAGTTTGTGTTCAATTGCAGAGTCAAGGACCTTTGAGGTCAAGCAAAATTTGATGCATTTTACAAGATATTCAGGGGACTTCCAAATAACGACAAGTACATTCATCCTGATCTGTGTACCAGTACAAGGCCTTGCCTGGTTATTTTTCAAAGTAAATCATGCCATGATCATTGTTAGATAGGCCATAAACAATCTTTATAGATTTATTTTTGACTGTTTGCAACGTGCCATAGATACATGTGAAGCATTCAAATAGACACCTGCACTGACACAAGGTCAACGCCAAGACCTCAGTTTTTCTAGGGTTGAGGGGAAGCTTGTTTCTTGCCATCCATTTTTTAACTGCTATTGTGGGAACTGAACCCCAATAATCACTTGAACCCCAATATTTGATCACCCCGATTTTTACCAAAATATTTAATCTCCAGTGTCTCTCATTGATGTAGTGGTTAGAGACACCACTCCTCATCAGGAAAACCCAATTTAGCAGAGGTAAACAGAATGAAATATTGGAAGCATAAAGGATCACAAATAAGGCAAAAAGTGAATTTATTGCAGAATAATCAAAATGCGGTACAGAGAAAAATGCATGGAATACCAAGAGGGCCTAACACAAAAGTACATAAATATAAAAACGGAAAACTTAATAAAACCTAGTTAGACAGAACCTAAGTTAATTCTTAGTGTCAACTCCTAAAGAGTATGGACAGCATCCCATTAACAAGTTTAAAAGGCAAAAGAGGAGCATGGCCATTCGCCTACGTGGAACATGGTAAAAGATAATCTCCAGCAAAAGACAGAAACCTAAAGGTCTTATAGACAAATCACACAAGCTATTAATAGATTCTACAAATTCAGCATGGTATGATCATGGTTAGGGTTGCATTGGCAAATCAGAAACAATAGCGTAGTCTTCAAAATCTTTAGTACTAACCGATTTATTAAGGTAAGAGAAATCTTCCGCTTGCTCCCTCATCAACTGCACTTTGGAGATGTACTGCCTGCACAAATCAAACATTTCTTAAACAATGGCTCACAGAATCAGCACAACTACACCAACACTTCCAGCGGAAATCCTTGAAAATGATACTTTGAGCACACGATAGGAGCTCTATTCACAATACATGTTTCAAACAATATTGTAATCACTAATACATTGACTAATACATTGACGTAATTCCCTCGATGCTCTGTGGAAGCGAGGGGAGAGACGACTTTGCAGCGGGACACTGATTTGGAGGGGGAATGAGCAGGAGTAAGTTGAGTGCAACACCAGAAACTGCGTCCTTTTAAGAAAAAATAATGGTGTATCACATAAAAATGTGGCATTACTATTCACAGCATTATCTACACTTCTAAGTGACCTAGGTAACTCGTTCCAAGTGCAACATCATTAGTTCATCAGTTACTACTCTATTCATCATTATAAACACTAATTATAAAAAATAATTTTCATATATTTGCATATTTTTTTCATATTTTCGAAAACTCTAGAGCAGCCCCCTAAATATTGTAATCACTAAAAACGCCATTAATAATTTTATTATTCAAGTATTTGTATTTGAAGTCTTCAGCTTTTTAGTTCTCCAAACATCCTCATTTATTCATCTCATCTGCTGAAAAGCTCAGTCTCGATATTCATGCAGCTCCAAATAATTGTTTGATGTAGGAGAGAGTGTGGCGTAATAACCAGACCTGTTGAATTCGGAGCAGGGGATCCAGGTTTGAGTCTCATCATCGGCTCAACATCCTGTGATTCTGGGCAAATCACTTAGGGGCTTATTAGGACGTCGGTCGGAAAGCCTCTGACCATAGGTCGGAGGCTTTCCGACTGACATCCTTGGTTTAAAGTCCGACCGCCTAATTATAATGTAGGCGGTCAGAGTTTAAACCGGCTGGTCATTCCGGCTGGCTTCTGATGGGCTCAAGGAGCCAATCGGGCAGTCGGAAAACTGCCACATAAGCCTTTACATACAGCTTTTCTGCCGTAGGGATTTTGATGTCGTTTTTGGACAGGCTTTCCATGTCGGGCTTTCTGACATGGAAAGCCTGTCAGAAAGCAACTTAGGGGGCCTCACATATTTATTTATAGGGGTTTATAGACAGACTTCATCCATTAGTCAGTGATTGTGCCATTTACATTTTTCTTACACTCATTCCAGCATGCACCAAGAGCAATGTTATCCCACTTCAGCCATTGACTGACTTCCCTATGAATTACGGCATGCTGCCCTTTCACAAGGAGTACTGTCACATACAAGGTAGTCCCCCTCAGTGGCAGATATACCATGGTAATGTGTACTTTTTTGAGACCAGAAAAACACTTTTGCCTTTAGCCGTTGTTTTTTTTCTAGATTTAATGAGGATCAGGCAACTTCTGAACAATAAAGTTTTGCAACTACCATGACAAAACAAAACAAGAATTGCCCAAAGGCTGGGGACCAATGCCAGACCTATTGGCTTTGCCAATAGTTGTTATTTTTGCAGGCTCAACTCGTATTTCGGCTCTTAGAGCCAAGCCAGACCCCTACCTTGGCTCTCACTCGGCCCTTTCCATGAACTGTCAGGCTTACCAAGGCTGAAAAGGCCTTTTCCTCCACCAGGCGTTTCCCCGTTGGGCTTGGAGGCCAGTTTGGAAAGAGCTGGGCCGTTCATGGTGCCTCTGTCACATTCCCCAGCTACTGCCAGTTAATTGCAGCAAGCATGTGGATGCTTCGAGAGAGAGAGAATAAGAAGGAGGGTGGTGGAAGGTAGAGAGACAATGATCAGAGAGGGAGAAGATAAATAAGAGAGGAGAGAGAGGAAATGGATGGATGGATAGAGAGAGAGACTGATTGAGGAGTCAAAGGGAGCGAGCTGGTTTTGTGCATTTTTACCAGGGCTGCTTTTGGTTCCCCAGTCCAGCCCTGTGGCTCACCCACTTGTAAGTGGAACTGACCACCCAATTATCCTTCCTGAAGGCCAGTAGAGACGTACAAATCTCCCACCAAAAGACCAGGGGCATATTTACAAGAAAGTGGCGAAGCGAGTCGTTAAGCCAAGAAGGCTAACGACACGCTTCGTCACTTTAGAAACACAGGGCTGCACCATATTTACTAGAATATGGTGCAGCCCTGCGTTTCCCCCTGCGCTGGCGCTAAATTTAGCTGCCTAGCACCAACGCAGGCACCCTTGTACCATAGTGCAAGGGTGCCTGTGTTGAGGGGAAGAATGTTTATGTGCAGGAAGGTGCACATAAACAATATTGAAATGCCGTTTTGTAACTTCTATGTGTGCTGCTTAATGCAGCACACACAGAAGTTGCAAAACTGCATTTAAATTTTTTTTTGTTTATGTGCAGGAAGGCGGAGCTTCCTGCACATAAACAATCATTGGCGTTTTCCTGTTTCTATGGCAGCACACATGGAAACAGCAAAAACGAGGAGAAATAAAGCATTTCATGACGTTTCGCCTGTTTAAGACCAGGTTTTCCCTGGCCTTTATTTTGGCGCTGCCTCCTATTTATGCAGCTCTTGTAAATAGGGGGTCAGTGTCAACATCAATGGGTGTTGCGGTGGAACGCCCACCTTCCTGTACATAAACCATCTTGAAATGCCGTTTTGTAACTACTTTGTGTGCGGCCTCATTTACAAGGCAGCGTTAACTCTACCTTGTAAATAAGGCGAAGCTCCTAGCGCCATCACAACGTCACTAAAAGGGAAGTTGTGGTGGCGATAGGGGCTTGTAAATATGCCCCCAGATCTCAGGTAGATTCATCAACTCCCTGTTAACATGCTCGAAAAAGACTGACAAAAGACAGGTCGTTATGTGGGTGGTGTGTGATCCCAAACCAGATTAGAACACTAGAAAGAGCACGGGGACTTTGTGTGAGTGTGGCTCATCCTTTTGAAAGGAAAACGACAAAGGGACCAACATTAATTAACCCTGCCATATCTAATGAGGGCAACAATGTGAAGAGCCTCTCCGTTTTCCAGAATTATACATTGCTGTTTTGTTTGTATGACACATCAAGTATCCCAGCAGAGCAGGCACATGCAAAGTCCTGTCCTTTTTATTTGCATATAGTGTGCTCAATTAGCAATTATGAGTCCTCCAGACGCTTCAGAGTTATTAGGAATTATGATAGGTTTAGATAAATAATAGCCTCTTTGAACTAGAAGACAGCAACATAGCTAGTGGTTGCTACTTCTGGCTAGTTTTTGTTTAATGAGATGCTAACCTAATGACGTTCTACACAATAATTAGCACGTCTAGCCGGTATCGGCTCCAAGGACAGACGAAACCTGTCAAAACTAAGATTATTTTTCACCATTTTCACTTTTGTCATACGAGAATTGTCTTTTTACATTTGCTTCATATTATAAGGATGTATTCAGTCGAATTTCACTTTTACTGTAACCCTTCTGATATGACTTAATGTGCAAGTATCAATGAATAAACAGCCGCTTTCATAGTTCAAAAACCGAAAAATAAGGCACATGCCGGTGCTGTCCTCTAAGCTCCTATTTTTCTCAATTCACCACGAGCAAAAGACAATGAGCAAGCTGCAAGAGCATGCGATCACAAGGCCTGGGTAGTTCCCTGACTTCACTGCGAGGCGCTGCACTTAGACACTAACTGAGTGTGCACACTTGCAGCAGGCGTTCCCGTCTCACCATTTCTCTGTAAACTATCTCAAACGATTACCCGGGATTAGTCTGAATGTTGTAACTTGATGTGCATTGCGTTCATAACAAATGGTTCGAATATAAATAGCTTGAAAATACCCCTACGCATTGAAAAATACAAAATTACGAATGAATTGATCTGAAACTACAGTTAGCTCCAAAAAATGTTGTGATTTGTTCTCCACACAAGTTACTTTTAAATTGAGTATTGTATTTTATTTATCAATGTCACATATTCTGAGGTCCATTCTAGGTTTCCCCTTCCACTATCCTTGGCATTCCCCAATCTTCTAGTGTGTTCTCCTTGTGGAATGTTGTCAGGCTTAATTGTCTAATTCCATTGCCTTGAAGTTATTTATCACTAAGGCAAGATCCAGAAAAAGTGCTGGTAATGCTGCTCAGCAAATTACCTTATTCATTTTCAACTATAATTGCTATCTCTATTGATTAAAGTTACTACTCGTTACTTAAAGCTTTTTAGAACAGCAATCAGCATATAGTAATATTTTTTATGTCTACTGCGTTTCGTGCTGCTCCTCGCAGCATCAGTGTTCCATGACAGATTCAATGCTTGTGAAGGGAATGGTTGACGGGACAGAGGGAAAGGACACTTGGAGCGATGGCGACATATCTGTGCATCCGCCAGCCGTAAAGCTATATAATAGTAATTATTGCGGCTGTGCCATCTCTACATTTGGTGACGAACATAAGCATGAGAATCCGATATTAGCCTGCTTCAGTTAGGGAGGGCCTATCTACTCATTGTGAGCATCCTTGCCTGTGGTACATGTCAGTGTGCAGCATCATACTCGGAATCCAGTTTGTGGCATGAATTAAACCAAGCATTGGCAAAGTCAACCTTCCTCGCCTAGGTGCGAGCTAATGGCTTTGTCAATGTTTTTAAGCCATGTTGTAGAGCAGCCGGCCTGCTGTGCAGTATGGCTGAAAGTTATATTAAAAAAACGCTATTGAAGTAATAAAAAAGCGATATCACCCGGAAAAGTAGAAAAAAGTGCTATAACGCAGCCAGTCCTGGCTGTGTAATAGCTCTTTTTTTTCTTATGGCTGTGCTGCTACACAGCAAACACAATAAGATGATGGACGGAGCGCTGAAACTTTTCAGACACTCACCCCCCAGTCACTATTAGATCTGGGTTAAATCCATCATCGTTTTTCTGCTCACTTCGCCACCCACGTTCAGACCCAGCCATGTGCAAATCAGTCCTGACTCTGTTCCTCATGAGAACAGTCCAGCCCGAACTGCCAGGCCAGGTCCTCCCTGGCCCGGAAACAAGAATCATGGGCTGGTTTCGGGGTAACACCCCTCATCAGCCAGGCTAGATTCAATCCAGTGGCAAAGTGAGCAAGGGACCCACGTCTGGGCATACCCTGTCAATTTAGGGCGAACAAAGCAAACACAACATGATGATGGACGGAGCGCTGAAACTTTTCAGACAATCATCCCCAGTCACTATTAGATCTGGGTTAAATCCATCATCGTTTTGCAACACAGACAACAGGAGGGTGGAGAGTGATATGGAAGAGCAACACGGACAACTGGAGAGTGGGAGGGAAGATGCATCATTGATATAGAATAAGATGTGCAGGCTCAAAACCAGAAATTTGTCAATGAATGGGTTTTTCAAAACAGTCCTATAGGCACAAATTTGCCTCAAAAGTTCTTTAAAAGCTCCATTACCATTACTTAAGCAGTACCTCTGAAATGGTTTATTTTGCAGCCATTTAGTTAGATGTTTAAAATACTCAAAATGCATAATTACTTTAATCACTATTGGGTTTTACTGTGAGGAGCTCACCCTTTGTTTACATTGGCATAACTCAAATCAAAAATCCCCCCAACTTGTTTTTTGGTATATACATTGGCATAACACCAGACAAATGGAGGGTGTTCGTGCTACAGAAGAGGCAATGCGGACAACAGGAGAGTGTGGGTGGGAGGGAAGAGGCAACACAGACAACATGGGGGTGGGAGGAAAGTGGCAACATGGACAACTGGAGGGCCGGTGTAGGAGGGTAGAGGCAACATGGACAACTAGAGGGTGAGAGGTAGGAGAGAAGAGGAGGCAACACGGACAATAGGGGATGGGTGGGAAGTGTCCACATTGACAATAGGGGAGGGGTGGGAGGGAAGAAGTAACATGGACAGTGGGAAGGTGGGGGATGGGATAGAAGAAGGAACAGAGACAAGGGTGCGGGAGGGAAGAAGCAATACAAAGCAACGTGAAGGGTAGAGAAAACAACAACAAAAAAACACAACAGGAACAAGAAAAAAAGTAAAACAGTACTTCAATCGCACGTCCAGCAGTGGAAGGACCGTAATCAAGACAAAGCAATCTATACTTGGTCCATACTCCTGTGGAAAGAAGAGGAAGTGAACCCGGCATGCACTGTCTAATGAGGAGGCAGAAAACAAGAGTGACAATGAAGGCAACGAATGGTAAGCAATGCCTGGGCTCCAGGTTCCTTGTTGTATACAATATCTCTTGCTAGTGGGAATGCATGCAGAGCATGTGCTGTCACAGATGAGAGCTAAAAGATCACTGCATATTGAGCAGACTCACCAGAGCACAGTACGGAGTCCAGTAACATCAGCGTTAAAGTGAGGCGATGCACTTCTCACTGTGCATTACGGAGGAGGTGGACCCTGTCAGTGACTGACTATCACATCAAGCTGGAAAGTATACAAGAGGAGGAACAAACACCTGCAGCTCTGCTGTACAGCAATAGCAGAAAGAAGGATGATGGGCAGCACTGCATAGCCTAGCACAGAGTTCTTCAATCTGTGGGGCGCGACCCCCAGGGGAGCCGTGAAGTCCTGGGAAGGGGGTCGCACATTCCCCAGCGTCTCTTGTGCTTTAGTTTTGGAAAAAGACAGCCGTCCTGGGACCGATCGTTATCAGCTGAAGTTTCATCAATTAAGTCTCCTATGCTGTAAAAAGCTTTCATGCCAGGATGCCTGCTTGCATGAATGAAATGCAAATGTGCGCTATTAGTTAATCTGCAAGTGTAAAGGGTGCTTGGGAGCCGGTTCTGGCTTTAATTGATAGAATCACTCCAATGACAAAGATTTGGTTTTTTGAGTGGTATTGCAAAGAGTTAACTGGGCTGTGAAGTGCGTGCTTTTAATTGTAAATGTATTACACATCCCTAAGTACCCCTAAGGACGTGTTGAAGGGATAGTTATGTAAAAAATAAATTGCATTACATAGTCTATGGTATTACTAAAATCTACATTTTGGAAGCACCATTTTATCTTAAAACTATTTTTACATTTTGTATCAGTCTATCTTATACTGTGTATAATGCAAGTATAAAATAATGACCGACATATTCACAGTGCTTCCTGTCACAGGCTGTGACCTCGTAGCACTAAAAATACACATCACTATTCTCAACTGCGCCAACCAAGATTTAATTCTGTGGCTCTCTGGTTACACACAGACCTCTGCAGTGCATTAACTATTAGAGGTTTCATAATGTACTACAGTGCATTTCTCAGTGCGCAACAACTTACATTTTGTTTCCCATTTATGCTGCCCATTATTTTATATGTAGATACCTGATGGTGAAAGACCTAAAAAACGTACAGAATATTTTGGGGGCTTATTTATGAGAGCCTTGCACCACCTGAGCATCACTTTTTTTGATGCTCCGGTGGTGTAAGCATCTCAATCATACCTATGAGGCAGCGCCAAGTCACCCTGCATGGCTTTGCAAGGTCTCATAGATATGGAGTAAGACAAAGCAGCGCAAGTCACTGCGTTGCCTTTCTCTGCATCAACAAGGTGTTCCATGGGCGTTGCATGGGATTCAGGAGCGGCCGGTGCAGGGAAGCGCCGTGGGGTGGGCGGGCTGGGAGGGGAGTCAATAGACAACGATGAGGGAAAATAACATTAAAAAAAACCACTTACCTTGCGCTCGCTGCATCGCTGAGTGAGCGATGCGGCAAGCGCAAGGTAAGTGGGTTTCTTTTTCTAAAAGTTATTTCCCTGTGTCCTCATCTGTCAACTCACCCCACCCCTCCCCACCACTCTTACCTGCACCGGCCGCTCCGGGTGGGGTTCTCACGCAACACCCATGGATTTTGATGTTGCCCCATATTTACAAAATCCCGTAAACCTGGGGCAGCGCCAAAAAAGTGCACCTCGCCAAGGGAGGTGTGATGAGGAGAAATGTTTTCATTTCTTCTCGCTTTTTCCTCTTTCCATGTGTGCTACATTCTGCAGCTCACACAGAAAGAGGAAAACGCCGCTCAGGATCATTTTTGTGAAAGAAGGTGCCCCTTCCTGCCCAAAAACAATCCTGCCTATGTTGGTGCTAGGCAGCAATTTGTGCGCCAACGCAAGGGGAAAGGACAGGAATGCGCCATATTTTATAAATATGGTGCATTCCTGCCCTTTCACATTGGCATAGGGAAGCGCAGCAAGAAGACTTGCGGTGCTGCCCTACGCCAATTCCTCATAAATGAGGCCCTTTGTTTTCAGCTGCACCTTTGACTACACCCCCACGCTCACTGACCTTTGGTTTGCTAAACACTGTTTAATTTTATTTCCCCACCATAAAAATGAATTGCTGTGGGAATTGGGGGCGTTTATGGTTGTCAATAGTTGTCGATGATGAGTGCCAGTTTCTAGAAATTTTGGTCAGGAAGGGGTCCTTATACCTAAAAAGGTTTGACAAGGGGGTCTCGGCATCAAAAAGTTTGAAGACCTCTGGCCTAGCAGGTTATTGAAGCCTGTGGGGGTGGGGGGAAGGTCAGATAAATCCCAACCTTTTCCAGATCTAAAAAAAATAATAGTAATACATTTGTACAACTGAACTCCCAGGTTAAGAAATATAACATAATTAATTACAGCCTTGGAGTTCAAATACAAAGGACATTTTGTGTGGAAATGGTGTGACTCATTAAACAAAAAATATTAAAGCATTAGATAGACACTGTATCAAAATATAGAAAGAAAGACCACCAATTAAGAGGAGTGTGATTGACAACAGAAATTCAAAAAATAACTGCCCCACCATTGTTCTTGCAATCGCCAGGGAAACCTTCAATATCTTTGAGGGACTGAATTTGTTTTTCATTGTTTGGAAGCATTAGATTCCATTGACTTCAGACCAATTAGAAAGAAAACATTGTAAATGATGTTCCTAGGTACAGAAGGACAAATAGTTGAACTCCACACTGAAGGAGGATTTGATACTAGCAATTGGATCAGGCATGTTTTTGATGAAGCAATGCCAAAACTAGAACAACATTACATAAAGGCAACATTAAATGAATAAGAAATACATTCTACTCATGCGTACAGAAGGAACCAGAGAGTGTTGATCGCCTTATCACAGCTTTAAGGGAGTTAATTGCAGTGTGTGAATTTTATACTATGACAGTACAGTTAAACAGACGATCATTCAGTGGAACATTGCATGGACAGGAATATCCAAGAGAAATGGTTTTAAGCAAAACCCCAACTTTACAACAGCTATCAACTATGCTAAATTAATAGAGAAATCCACACTGTGTATGAGAGAACAACAACTAACATAAGATAGGTTTTTTGCTTTTATGGCCAAGTGCCAAAATAAAGATTTTGACTGATAGCTTTAATAAAGTAATAAATGTTGTGAGGAAGAACATTGAAATAGATGACAGGGTAAGCAGGGAAAGAAGTAAGAACAACCTGCAGGGAAAGGGAAGAGAAAATGAAAAGTAAAAACAAAGACTCCTATGGATTTGGCAGTTGTTAGCATTTGGCTTTTAGTAGATAATGTCCAACTTTGGACAATAGATCAAACAGGTGTTAGAGAAGAGGGTATGTTGCCAAAACGGGTAAACAAATGGATAGACTTGACTTATTCAGAAGAGGCTAAAGAAGATGAGTGCACAGCTAGAATGTAGAACATAATATTGTTCATAGAAAAACGTGACTCAGTGGGGAAGCAAAGAGTAAACACTTACACAGGCCAAAGTTTGCATTAGCTGTAGATGGAAAAGAGGTAGAGTGTGGTTCAGACTCACTTTATATCATAATAATAGAAAGCGTATGCCAGGAGAGATGGCCTACGTAGATACCCAGGGGAGAGTACAACAAGCAAAATATGCTTAGATAGATTTAATGGAGACACCTTAGAATTGAAGGGGTTTGGGCAAGCAACCTAAGCCTTTAAGGGTAGGTGTTATTGAGGTGAGATATAAGTACTGCAATCTTGGGGTGGATTGCACAATACAATATGGACTTAACATTAAAATCAAGATTTGGGAAACAGGTGTTTGTGGTAAATAGGAAGGTAGAATCAAATCTGCAGAAATATCAGGAGGTGGTTATAAGCAATGTGGGTTTACTGAAAGGGTACAAACCCTAGGATTAGGATGAAGGAAGCTGTGGTACCAGTAAGGTACAGAGTGAGGTCATCCCCATAGAAATTGTAGTAGTGTTTTTTGTTGTTGTAATTTTTTTATTTACATTTCAAGGAAAACAATGCCATCTACATCCAGCAAGGATACAAAAAGTAAAAAAAAAAAGACAAAAGTGCAATGTACGGTTACAAGCATCAATAACAGTACATGGGTTCACAACAAGGGGCTACAACCAATCCAAAAGAAAATCAACAACATGTAGGAGTGTTTTAATAATAAGATAATGCCTGATTCAGATGTGTTTACGTTAGCATAATTAGGCTTCAATCGATATGACAAGGCCTCGAACAGCTTGCATTGAAACATTTTCATATTTTCAGAAATAAATGTGCACTTTTATTCTACATGCACAAGCTTTTCCAGGTGCATGTCAATATGTGCTTTTCTATTTTAGAGAATAAGGGAAATAGAAACTCTCTACATGGTGTTTATTGATAAAGTGCCACTGTATTCATTTGCCTCCTCACGAGGAAAACCTGCCTGGGATGTTTCTGTATGTTGCAATATTCAAGCCCTATGCCTAGGCTCAAACAAGAGTACCATTCATGCTCTAAAATTTATATTGTTTGTTAAATTACACAAAGACACCGACTTTTCCTTCATTTTCTATATACGTAAACCACATTAATAATAGGCCTGGGCGGAGTTTGCGGAGTTCTGCTTAGTGACCAAAAAACTCAGCCATGCTACGTGGAGTTCCGCAAGTGGTGGAGTGCATTTGGTCATGCCGTTCACATTGATTTTCAGCACCGGGTGTTTGTCCCGCGCTGTAAAATCAGTGCAAACGGCACCATGTGCACCGCAAGAGAGCGCTGCTTCTTTTCTTGACGCTCGAGTAGATTTTCTACCCAAGCAGCAGCGTGGCAGCTTTCTCAAAGCGGAAGGAAGGTTTCTCAGCGCGAGCAGTCTTGACCATCTGTGACCGCCCACACTGAGAAATCTGACCACCTGCGTTGAGAATTCTCGCCAGAAGGTGGATTTTCCTCACTCGCCAACTTGACGTTGGTGAGCGCGAGCGAGGAAAAAACTCTGCTATCAGGAGCGGAGGTTTTTGGAACTCCGCGTGCTCGGCGGAGCACGGAATGCAGAAAACTCTGCAAACTCCAAAAAAAACAGAGCGGAGTTCACCTCCCAGGCCTAATTAATATACAGTAAAGTAGGTGTTACTAGATCTAACTTATTTGATGTATCTTGTGTATTTGAACAGTCATTGGTTAATTCACATATATCTTTGTTAATCCAGCCCTAATCTGTCATTTCACACTATGTCATGTGTGTAGTTTTTCTGCCTAAAACCTAATAAAATGCCTTGTTTTTCGAGCAGTGTTAGAATTTTCCTGACCACTGCAGGGAGTAGACTCTATGATTGTCTGTTTTCTCAGTATATACTTAAACATTTATTGCTTTCCTAACTGTGCAGATTCCATGTCAGTCTGTCATTTGACTTTATATTCAGCTCTGGCTGATTGCTTGTTTCAGCGTCTCACCTTATATTAGTCTGCTTTTAGATTATGACTTTGACTATTTTGAGCTAATTCATGATCTGACTAACAATCTTTTTGACTGCTGTAATGGTAATCATTTTGAATAAACCTTTATGGGTTAGACTTGAGTTCTTGTCTTTTGAAGGTTTTAATAATTGGCACTGGAACTTAATCTTACAAGAAATACTAGGTCTTACGAAGACTCAGACAGTCTCGACATTGCACATCAACCCTCTAATTATTTAATTAGAGCACTGACACTATAATAGGTGAATTCAATTAAATGCTAAAGGAACTGGAGGAGGCATATATAATTATAAAGGTGGAGACCACAAGTAGCATTCACAGTCACAATCACTAAACCTCCTAATCGTATGTTATGCTTTTGTATTGACTTACGCAATGTAAACAAATGCATACAACCTGATAGTATTCTGCTGCCCAACATAACTCAAATGTTTCTAACATTAAAAGGGGCTAAAGTGTTCAGGAAATTTGATTTGCAGTCTTCATATTATGAAATCAAGTTACGTCCCGAATCAAGACCATTGACAGCATTTATAATGATGGAAGGTACTTACTGGCTTCAATTTAGCCTTGAAACAGCAACTTTGGTATTCCACCGATTAATGGCCAGTTTGTTTAATGTAATCCCTAACATCCTATACTTTCAAGATGACATGCTAATCTATGAAGAGAGTGAGGATGGGCATAATAAAATATAAAAAAGGAAAGTGCTGTTTTAATGTGCATGAAACAGAGTACCTAGGACATGTAATATTTAGACAAGGTGACCATGTGTGACTTATTAAAACCTATAAAACGGACCCAAGTGCAGGTTAATAGACACAAATTAATCGTTTGTGGGCCTGATAAAATATTATTCCAAATTTGTTGGTCACTTCAGTATGATCATGGGGCCACTACATAAGCTCTTAAAAAACAGGAAACACTTATGAATGGGGGTAGGAAAAAGCTAAAGCTTTTGAATTGACACAAAAATGTAATCTTGAAGCTCCGGTATTGGAGCCATTTTGAATTAATAAAACCACTATTGTAAAACTAGGCACACATGGCTATAAGATAGTTGCTGAATTGATGCATAAAGGAAGTGCAGGAGAAGATAAAATAGCATTTTCTTCAAGGGAACTTACCAAGACAGAAAGAACATATGCTGTAATAGAGAGAGAATCCCTTGCATGTGTGTTGACGAAAGCATACTTCAGAACTTACTTATGGGGCAGATGTTTGATACCAAAAACAGACCGTAAACTGTTGCTGAAAGCGTTGGAACCTGGAGGTGCAAACTAAATCACCCCCAGACAAGGAACAACTAGCATCGTAGCTACAAGAGTACCGGTTTCCAAGAAAGTGCTTACTAGGGTGGATACACCATTTGGTGGACTCTCTATCCCGACCCTAGGGCACAAGCAACAAAGGACAGGAACAAGAGGAAGAGTACAAAATGGTGGTGACATGCATATAAGATTTAAAAAATGGACATATAAGCATTACAATGGAGGAGTTGGAAGATCACTTTTTCAATGATTAGTGGCCAGATTGCAAAACAGTTTTAACTGGCACTATTTTATGGCCTTGGTGGTACGTTAAGGTAGTGCTCAGTGCAAACACCTTTTGCCACTGTATTCTGAAAACAGGTTGCTGGAGGTACTAATGTGTGACAAGAATATTTGTGCATATTTGTTATGCAGCATTTCATCATGGTGGTGATATGTTCTTTTTTTGCTGCTATGCTTTGTGCTGCATCATTGCAACATGATGTTGTGTTGTACAGTGCTTGTTGTACTGTGTTCATGTTTCGATTGTTTTGTTCGGTGTGGCCTGTTTTTTTTATTGCGTTATGTTGCTTTGTGTGTTATTGTATTATGTTATGTTGTTTAGTCTAAAGAGGTAAAGGATGCTTTTGCTGCATTTCCATTGAATTGCAGCATATACTTGTAAGCCTCCTGTGACTAGCAATCATTGCCCCTGTTAGGGGTAGTAAAATAGCATTGCTTTAGCTACTCGACTTTTTAAGACACAAGTTAGTCCAAACCTGGTGCTGAGACAGGTCTTGATTTAGCACTTGGAGGTCTCACTTTAAGATTCGATGCTTTGCACTTACGTTGGATGTTGAAGCAAAGCAAAAGAAATGGCAGAAGAAAACACAGAGTTTTCATTGAGAACATACTAGAAAATATAAACCTATCTATAGAAAATTGTTAAGAAGGTGAAGATTAGTCATGCCAGATGTTGTTCAAAAGAAACTGGTGGATTTGGCTCATCAAGAGAACCTGCGCAAAACATTGACAAAAAGAAAACTAAAGCAATCATACCCAATCATACCGGTGGCCTGGTTTCGTTTTCAGATGTGAACGGATGGGTGGACAACTGTCCAGATTGTAAAAAAAGTGAAAAAAGAAAAATAACTAGAATGTCACTCATGGGTATAACTGAGATACCACAAGAAATATGTAAAAAGTAGGTGTTGAATTTATTTGACCAATCCTAGAGTTACTTCCAAGATAGAAGTACAGTGCTGTACTAGTGGACTATAACAGCCATTAGATAAAGTTAAGAATCATGGCAGAAACAACAACCAATTCAACTATATATATATATTTTTTTTAGCTTAAGAGAGCTTTATTGAGATATATAAAAAACAAAAAGTAAATCTTACAACAACGATTAGAGGTAAACAATGAAAAATAGTACAAAATATATATATCCAAAATAAGAATAGCACATGATACAATAGCATTATTAAGCAAGAAGTCAGGAAAAAAATAAAAGAAAAGGTACCTTAATGAAACAGCATTTTATGTTTCATAAGTAGAGAAGAAAAAGGGAGAAGAGAAAAAAAATAGAGAAAGAGAAATCAGCAACTGTACCAAAGATAATCAATAGTGAAATCCAATAGCTTGCACAATAAGTGTTCAAACAACAAAAAGGTAACAGTAAAATATCCTAGTATGAACAATATAGGAAAAATAAACCAAAAAACTCGGTTGAGAAACGGAGGTACTGTCCTGGATCTGCTTTGAATGAGAGGATAAATAATTAGTAAGCGGAGAGCAGAAGGCTTCCTTTCGAAGAAGTTGATAGGTGGAAGTGACAGATGCTCTATCCAACCTATGATGATGACAGAGAAGGTTCCACCAACCAGGAAAAGTGACTTTAATGGTGTCCTTCCAGTTAGAAGTAATAATCTGAAAGCTAATAGCAAGTAATAAATCCACAAACAACCCCAACTTGCGAGCACCAAACCAAATTGGGGAAGAACTTCCCAAAAATATAGATTTGATCTCAAACGGGAAACTAATAGAACATATAGAGGAAGTTGTTTAACAAACCTTTATCCAAAAAGAGGTAATGCTTGGACTGAGAAAAAAAGATTGTAGGTATGTGCCAGGAGTATCTGAGCAGGTCCAACATGCAAGAGATAAACCGGGATTGTATTTAGAGATAGACGTTGGGGTTAAATACAGCCTATGATAAAAGTAATATAAAGTCTGAGTGGTGCTAGCATTGCAGGACGTGTGTACAGAGAAAGCATGTTGCAAATCCAACTCCCATAAAATTTCAACCTTACTCTTAGGACGATTCGGAAGAGAATAATGAAGGTATTTATAGATGTGGGAGGCCCGAAGGGAGGAGGAGGTAGACAGGGGAGGATCCAGTGAAGAAGAGGAAGATCGGGAAAGGAGGAAAAATGTTGAGTAAGGATCGTTTTTAAGGAATCATACTTAAGAAGGGAGGTGGTGGAGAAACCAAATTTAGGGGTCCATTACGATGACTGGCGGATGCACCTCTGCGATGCTGGAGGTGGGAGAAAACGCCATTTACAGCGCACCGGCAGCGGTCTTCACGGCCGCAATATTAGCATGTCTAGACAGAGCCATTTCCCGTCCGCTGCGGTGTGACGCCGACCGCCATCAAAGTGCGCCCACCAGCGCAGCGGAGTGAGCCAATGAGCACTAACCGCCGTGCGGATTGACGTCCCGTCCGCAGAACAAATCACGATGCCGGAAAAAGGGCAGCACACCTCGGCAGAGCAACCGTATAGCCAAAGACGGCGGAGACACCACAGAGGAGCAAGAAAATAGACACCCGGACCACACCGCGATGGATCCAGCTCTACACGCCTTTCCAGTGCTGTATATGATACACCACATGCAAGTCATTGACCGGCGCGGACGCCGCCGCAGGTACGTACACACACAACTGTGCATGCAACACAATACACAAGTCAAGGCTTTGAAAACGGTGCATGTCCACACCAGACACCCCTGTGGGGACAGGCACACAGCCATCACTGCATCCACACATGTCCCACCTGTCACAGAAACACCTCGCCACATCCTGGCTACCCATGTTCCGCGATCATGAACAAATGTCCCAGTGTCGTCACCGCCGCGGTCAGTGTGCAGGAAAACATGCACACAACGCAGAGGCCAGTGCCAGCGCCAGCCATGGCCACTGTACAAACAACACAAAACCACCACTCAAAACACAACACACTAGCCCTCTCCCTGAAGGTACATATCATGTGCCTGCCATGTGCCACTCCTGCACAACAACAACACAGGTGAATACACACCCTGCCCCACATCCCTAACAACTGCAGAGATAGCCACAGCAGGAGTTGTTGCACAGGAACACATACCACAGAAGGCCAGGCCCCAGCCAACACACACACCACAACAACACCACACACATGCCCAGAACACTGAGCTCCAGCACAAAATGTACACACACACACACATATTGATGATCAAACAATTCACTGCACACACAGCCTACCAACTTACACAGACACACCCTACCCTGCCTCACAGCCACATACACAGACCACATGCTAGCAGCAATGGAGGACAACATACATGAAAGCTAAAGTGATGTGCCCACAAAGGGAAGGACAAGGACACAACTATCAAGCATGTGTACATCACATGCAAGACAACAGACCTCTGAGAACACCCACAGCCCATCAAATCACACATGGCTGCCACAGTGAGTCAACCCAAAACACAAGCACCTCAATTCAACAACTCAGGGAGACAGCAAGGCCACCCATGTCAAGGCACAGGGATGAGAGGAAGGCCATGAAGTCAAATACTGAACAGACACACATAGGTATGCAATTACCTGACAAGAGCATCTCTGCACCACAACACACAGGCCCCATTCACACACTCCATGATTGAGAAGCACAAGTAGGATACGTCACACATCCCCCTCTCACATCAGCAGCACACAACACTCCCATGTGCACCAAATCACAATTGCAGGGCACAACAAGTACACATACACGCACACCACTCCAGGGTGACACATGGGTGTAGTTGACAATGCAGGCGCACACACATCAAGAGTCACCACAAAGTCACCCCCTTCACACCACACACTTCTCCACCACCAAAGTGTACACTTTGGAAGTAAGGCATGGGACCAGGATTACTGACCACCACAGGAGGACCGTACACATACACTGCTGGGCACACAGTAAGTAAGCTCACACAGACACCATGACCCGTGCCAACCTGTATGAAAGCCTGTGCATAAACTCCCACCCTGTGCTGACATTGCCTCCAAACATGACATGTCTACACCATAGACAACATGGACAAAGAAGGATGATGACAACAAGAACATTTTCAAAAACCACCTTCACTGCACCCACAAGTATAAGAGTCAGGAAGAATTGAAGTCCCTGTCACCCCTGCAAAAACATGGAAACGTGAGACAACCCATTGCCAATGTTGAAGTGCCATACTGAGCATGTGACACAGTAAACCATGCACACACAGAAACAGTTTTATTGAGAAGTTACACTGACAGAACTGACAACAGGAACAACTGTCTTTATTCACACTTGTGCAGAGATAGATAACAAATGTGGGCAACTGCAGGGCCAGTGGCCACTACAATGTACAGAGTAGTAACATCAGAAGCTGCACAGGCAGGGGGCAAACAGTAGTGATCAACAAGGCAAGTACAATGTGCAGAGTAGTCACATCAGAAGCTGCACAGGCAGGGGGCAAACAGTAGTGATCAACAAGGGTGCAGAGTAGTCACATCAGAAGCTTCACAGGCAGGGGCAAACAGTAGTGAACAACAAGGCAAGTACAATGTGCAGAGTAGTCACATCAGAAGCTGCACAGGCAGAGGGCAAACAGTGGTGATCAACAAGGCAAGTACAATGTGCAGAGTAGTCACATCAGAAGCTGCACAGGCAGGGGGCAAACAGTAGTGAGCAACAAGGCCAGTGGCCAGTCCAATGTGCAGGTGAAGTCCATGAGAAGCTGCACAGGCAGGGTGCAAACAGCAGTGAACCACAAGGCAAGTACAATGTGCAGAGTAGTCACATCAGAAGCTGCACAGGCAGGGGGCAAACAGTAGTGAGCAACAAGGCCAGTGGCCAGTCCAATGTGCAGGTGAAGTCCATGAGAAGCTTTACAGGCAGGGTGCAAACAGCAGTGAACCACAAGGCAAGTACAATGTGCAGAGTAGTCACATCAGAAGCTGCACAGGCAGGGGGCAAACAGTAGTGAGCAACAAGGCCAGTGGCCAGTCCAATGTGCAGGTGAAGTCCATGAGAAGCTGCACAGGCAGGGTGCAAACAGCAGTGAACCACAAGGCAAGTACAATGTGCAGAGTAGTCACATCAGAAGCTGCACAGGCAGGGTGCAAACAGCAGTGAACCACAAGGCAAGTACAATGTGCAGAGTAGTCACATCAGAAGCTGCACAGCGAATGTGTGCGAATATACCATGCCATGCTCAGCAACAGTCAAGGGGATAACAATGGGCATCACAGACACCGCTGTGGACAGACAGATGTGTGAGGGTGACTACCACTCAGATGTGGCTGTCTGTCAGACTTGGAGGTGACTGTGTGTCGCGGTCAGTAGGAGGACTGCCCCGGGGAGTGTGAGGAACATCTGTGGAAGAGACATCTCTGGCTTGGGAAGCTGGAGGGCTGCTTGGACCAGGTGGGGTGGTGGCACGGGGAGGTGGACTGATGCTGTGGTGAGACACAGTGTGTGCAGGAGATTGTGGAGGGGTGCCTTTCCACTTTTTGGGGATCCTGAAAGGCTTCCCTGTGTGGGGACTAATGGGAACTGGTGTGGCCACAACAGGTAACCCCACCACCAAACCTGCTCCTAGTGCTGACTTTGTGGCCCCCTCTGGGGACATGCTGGATCCAGCTGTGCGCTTCCCTGGGGCTTGCCTCCGCCCTTCCAAACCCTTTCTACTATGTTTAGCCCCTACAGTGCCCCCTTGTGCCTGCTTCACAGGGCTCGGGATGGGAGTGGAGGTTGTGGGTGGATCAGCCATAGGGCCCTCATCCAGTGTAAGCCTTGCAGGTAACACCTCCTCAGTGGGCAGGGAAACTGCCTTCTTTGCTTTGCGAGTGGTCCTTGGGACAGGAAAGTCCTTTGCGGGGGATGACTCTGAGGCCTGTGACCCTGAGGCCTTTTTCTTGCCCCTCTGGCCCTTGGTGTCGCCTGACGGGCTTTTCTCTCTGTGCTCCGGGGTGGTCTTAGTTTTCTGTGGGGATGGTGTCTGCGGCCTGGACCGTTTGGGCTGTTGCTGCTGCTGTGTGCTGCGTGTGCTGTATCTGGACTTTGGGGTCTGTTGAGCATTGTCACTGTCGTCAGAGGTGCACAGTGACAGGGGGGTGGACAAAGGGACAGGAGCTGCTCCCTGAGAATGTGCCTGTTGCAGGGCTGCTGTCACTGTTGAGGACAATGACTGCACAGTCCGGTGTAGCCCACCCACATCCGAATGTATGCCCTCCATGAAAGCTATCACCTGGCCCAACTTTTTATCGTGGTCTAGGAAGGCATTGAGGAGAGCTGTCTGCCCCACACACAGCTGGCGCAATAGCTCTACTGACTCAGCACTGAGGGCTGCAGGGCTGACATGGGCCGGGGCAGCAGTGCCTGGGGTGAAGGACACTCTTCCCTTTCGACTTGTGCGAACACGGGCAGCACCAGTGGAAGTAGATGGGAGGCTGGGCACTGGACGCTGTGTGGCGGAAGAGGAGGCAGAGTCCCCGTTCCCTGTGGCCCCCAACATGGATGCGTCACCGCTGGCGTCAGATGACGTAGAGCTTTGCGTCTCGGGTTGTGATTCCTCCAGCAGACTCCTGTCCCCCTCCTCGGCGCTGGTCACATCTGTGTCACTCTGCTCCAGTGCGGCTGTTGCACTGGATGCCTCACCGCTGGTGTCCGCCCCCTGTCACTCAACGCACACGGGAGATGCTACATGGGAGAGAGATGTAGTGTTAGTGGAGTGGCACCAACTGAAGTAACATGTGCAAGTAAATCACCATTCAAGAAGATGTGTTATCCACGTTGCACATCACCCTGACTAAATATACATTGCCACCTCAATTATCAACCCAACAGTGCATGTAAAGAACAAATCCAGCCATAAGTGATCCCGGTGACTCACACAGCACACCATCCTGCCTGTGGCCCACTTCAGACACAGGCACAAAAATCTCTCTGACCACACAGGGTGCTGAGGATGGCAAGGATGAACACCACAACATGGTGTCAATTACGTACATGGATGGAGCAGTAGGGGAGCATACACACACAGACCACAACATAATAGCCCACAATGGCCATTAGCGCATGCCAGCCACCATGTTGCTTGCACGGGCACAAGTACTGTAGCACATTGTCCTCAGAAGTTGTACCAGCTGAAATCTGCTGTCAGGCATTGCACGCATTGATTGAAACACACTCAGATTAGGCACACTGCCGTCACCAGCAATATGAATTCACACAGTACCCCACTGCACAAGGTACCTGAATGCCACAGCTTTGATTGCTATGTCAATGCACATTGGGCAGATCACATCAGTGAGTACAGGTGGGACAAATGCATGTCAGATGCACCCAGCACAGACTCCACTTACAATCCACTGCATCACACTACCAACTTCACATAGCTCAGAGTTTGTCCAATCTGTGGACACATGCAGCCACTCCCTGCCAAAGCCACCCGTCAACAAATACTCACCCCTAGCTTGCTGCTGATGCTCCTTCAATTGTGCATCCAACTCAGGCTGTGTTACGGCCAAGATGCGGGCCATTAGTGGTGTCATGGTGCGTCGGGCCAACCTGCCGCTCCGAGGGAGCAGCCCCAGCGTCATCTCGGCCACGTTCTTGCTCAGCCGGCAGATGTCGTCCCACCTTTTATGACAGTGGCTGCGCCGTCGGTTTGACACACCCAGATCACGCACCTTGGAGGCAATGGCCCTCCACACGGCTTTACGCTGGTGGACTTTCAGCTGCAGGCATGGGAGACAAGAGGGGTAATACATTAGTGACACAGTGAATACTACCAAAATCTCTCAAAACAGTGGCACGATACTCACTCCTCCCAAATCAACAGATATGTGTAACAGAGACAAGAATGCATGGCACATGGTACAACGGCATTGGAGAACCACACGTGAATCTATGAAGCTGGGAGGGTGGACACAGTACCTCTACATCCCATTCACATGCAGGATGCCAGCACATTAAGCAATGTGTAGTCTGCCCACATCTACTGTCCGCTGTTAGCTAGAGCAACACATAGATTAGATAGCAACACATGGTTGTTGGTGGACTCACTGTGTCCAACACTGCGCAGCCCCCAATGTCCTAGCCCTGTGAATGGCTCACTGTGTCATGGAGCTCACATACCGTGACATCAACTCTCATACACACACCCTTGTCACAAGGCTTGTTGTGTGCAATCTACAGGGCTGAGATGGCTCTTTGATGAAGATGTGTGAACAAAAGACACATGGAACACACTGTACATGCAGTGATGTATACTTGTGGGAATTGGGCGGCGACTGTGCAGGCCAGGTGGGCTGACACTGAGAGGGACATTTGGGACCCACACAGCCATTCACACAAGCAATCACTGGCCTGACTCCTGCATTACCAATTTGCTGATTCACTGTATGGCTGACAGGACAATACATGTCCCTCAAATCTGGATGGGCATGCAGGGAAACGTGTGAAAGAGACTACACAGCCCTTCCCCTGGAGAAAACATGCTAGGCAGTGCATGTCAGAGCCCCACACTCACTGACACATACTGCAGCACCTCCACCTCACGTGTGCCCCCCTGCACTCTCACTCACACTGTTGGAGACTTACCACGACATTAGGGGCACCATAGAGCCTTGGGTACTGTGCAAGCACCCCGTCCACCAGGACCTCCAGCTCCTCGCTGGTGAAGGGACTGGCCCGGATCTTCTGTGTCCTCGACATCACTGTGGACAGGTGGCAGCAGCAGCAGGTGGAGTTCAGGGGTGGCAGGCAGCAGTCCCTGGAGCCATCAGCAGAAGGTGGAGGGTGGCAGGCAGCAGTCCCTGGAGGCAGCAGCAGCAGGTGGAGGGTGGCAGACAGCAGTCCCTGGAGCCAGCAGCAGCAGGTGGAGGGTGGCAGGCAGCAGTCCCTGGAGGCAGCAGCAGCAGGTGGAGGGTGGCAGGCAGCAGTCCCTGGAGGCAGCAGCAGCAGGTGGAGGGTGTCAGGCAGCAGTCCCTGGTAGCAGTGGAAATGTCGGGCACCCTCCCACACATATATAGGCCCCTGGGGCTGTGTCAGTGGTCCCATGCCGCTGCAATTGGTGTACCAGGTCTGCTATTTTTAAAATCATCCAATGTCCGCCTCCGCGGTGGCGGTGCACGCCTACCGCGATTTTCAAAGCCATATGAAGCAACCGCTACTGTGCGTCCCATTGGCTGCAAGGGCATATACCATGGCGGTGACACACCGCAGGGGCCAGGCGCGCGCTACCGCGGTGGTGCATCTTTTGAATGCTTCCACGCCTACCGCTATCTTCAAAATTGCATCAGGCTACCGCGAGGGTGCTTCCCATTGGCTGCCAGGGCATGGTCCATTGCGGTGACAGTCCGCAGGGGCCAGGCAGTAGGCACCGCCATATGGGTGCCATACAGTGCCTGTAGTGACCGTGAGCTGGGTAGCGGTGCATGCCAACCACCATATACACATGTAGATATGGCTGAGAGTACCGCGATCGTGTCTGGGGTATTGGCGGTGACAGTCCGCAGGGGCCAGGCGGTAGGCACCGCCATATGGGTGCCATACAGTGCCTGTAGTGACCGTGAGCTGGGTAGCGGTGCATGCCAACCGCCATATACACATGTAGATATGGCTGAGAGTACCGCAATCATGTCTGGGGTATTGGCGGTGACAGTCCGCAGGGGCCAGGCGGTAGGCACCGCCAGATGGGTGCCATACAGTGCCTGTAGTGACCGTCTGTGGACTTGCGGAGCAGGTTTGCTGCACATATGGAGTCATCCATCTCTATCCATAGCCCAACATGAACAGTGCCCAGTGTCTCCAACATTGAAGGACCCTCATGAGGCCAACATAACGAATGGGACATTTAACTCCATGTCACCTACACATGCCATATATGTGTATGTGATAAATTGCATTGACACATACACACGCACATGTCACATGTGATGTGTAAGGGCATGTAGACTGTACAGTTTTTGTGTTGCATAGCATATGTAGCTAATGGTCAATGTGTGTAGGTGCAATGTAACGCACAATGCTGTCTCATTGTGTGAACTAGGGGCATCATTGACTGTCACATTGTCTACTGCACATGCACACACGTGTTCACCACGCTCAGGCTGTGGTCAGTGTGTACTTGATGTGTGCCATGTGCAACCTGTGTTGGGAGGTGTATCATGGACAGCAGCAAGGTGTGCTAGGGTAGTATTGTAGTTTGACACATATGCTGGGGGTAATACTCACAGGTGTGCGCACACATGTGGTGCCATATCCCACTGTGCATGCCAATGAGCAGGAGGTGTGCACAGATCATTGCTGCGGGTAAGGTGACAAGTGTACGAGTAGTGTGCCTGATGTGTACCAACTTGTGCAGTGCTCTGTTGGTTGATGGTGCAGTCTGTAACATTTGGCAATGTGTCTGTAGAAATGTGAAATGTCCTGTACATCTCATGGTGTGTTTCATTGACATATGTGCACTTTCATCTGACCTAGGAGGAGGCCCAATATCCATCGTCCATTCACAGTGCTGGCTGACATGGAGAATGAAGAGATCATCCGCAAATTCAGGCTGGATAGAGTTTCCCTACAAAACCTATGTGCCATGTTGGAGCCCCACCTGCAGCCACGTCGCACATATCCAACAGATTTCACTGCGACTTCAAAGGTGATGGCATGCCTGCATTTCTTTGCGACAGGCTCATTCCAGCACACGGTAGCAAGCGCAGGTGGGATGTCACAACCGATGTTTAGCATGGTGCTGAGGGATGTACTGTCAGCTATGATGAACTACAAGGACAGATACATTCAATTCCCCAGGGGGCCAGAGTTGGTGGCTGTGAAGAGAGATTTTTATGCCCTTGGACACATCCCCCATGTTGTTGGTGCCATTGATTGGCTTGTGCCACCACAGGCACGTGAGCAAGTTTACAGAAATCGGAAGCATTACCACTCAGTAAATGTTCAAGTGGTGTGCCGGGCGGAAATGATCATCTCCCACGTGTGTGCCAGGTATCCCGGGTCAGCCCATGATTCGCACATCATGCGCAGCAGCATCGTCCCGCAGCTGATGGCCAATCTGCTTCCTGAGCGTGCATGGCTTGTGGGTGAGTATGCATAGTGGAGTAGCGTTGTGTGTGTGTGACATGCTGTCCTGTGGCATTGTGGAACATCAAGGTTAATCTGTGTTTCTCACACACAGGTGACTCTGCATATCCTAACCGTCCGTGGTTGCTGAGCCCACTGCGGAATCCTGTGACAGCAGCTGATGTGCGATATAATGATGCCCATGGGAGGACACGGCGTGTAATAGAGCGTACATTTGGTCTCCTAAAGTCACGATTTCGCTGCCTGGACCGTACCGGAGGTGCCCTGATGTACTCACCAAGGAAGGTGTGTCAGATAGTCGTGGCATGCTGCATGCTCCACAACCTGGCCATTCGCAAGGCAATACTCCTGATCCTGGATGATGATGAGCAGCCAAGGCCCCCGCCTGCAAACCAACCCGGGTCCAGTGACGAGGACAGTGGAGAGGAGGAAGGTGTCGACATGCGTCAACAGCTCATCAACCGCTACTTCACTTGAAGGTGAGTGACGATGTAGGAGGGACACATGGTCTGATGGTGTTGCAGTTGCTGTGAGGGTGTATGTGAGCTTGGTGACTGCAGCCTTGTGTTCACTCCTTGCTGGTTGGCAATGTTTGTGGGATAGGGTAGTTTGACACAGATACAGGATGTCTCCATGGCGACTGTTGCTCTGTGTAATGTGTGAAGATTGGAGTACCTTGTTGACAAGTGTTTTGTGATGTGTGTGATGCCACACCAAAACAAGTGACTCTTGATCTAATGTTTTTCCTAGGTCCCTTCAGCCTCTCCTTGCCTTCCTACATTCCATTTCCCTGGGACATTTACATCACGGTGAAGGTTGCACATCCTGTATTAAAGACGGAGCAGACACAACAACATGTGTGTAAGGTGTATTTATTTACAATTGTGACATGTGAGTGTCGAGAAAATGTACATGGGGGAATTTGAAGAAATGAGTTGACGGTCATGGTAGATGAGATAATTGAGTAGTCACCACAGTGATGTGGAGACCCAGTCCAACAGACAGATGCCATTCACATGGCAGTGTGGGGAAGGATAGTCCAAAAGGTAAATGCAGTGGTGCAGTGGTCTGCCATCATGGCTGGCTCCAGGACTTGCCTTTGGCAGGTGCTTTGGCATGTGATGCCTCCTGGCCTTTCCTAGGACGGCCCCTTTTGCGCTTGACTGGAGGGGCCTGTGCTGCAGGGGCAGTGGTGTCTGAGGACTCACCTCCCTCTGTGGACGCAGGGGAGGATGACGAACTGTCATCCTGCTGCCAATCAGGGGGAGGCGGAGATGTTGAATGTTGCGCTGGCCTGTCCCTCAGAATCGCCACTTGCTGCCCAAAGAGGTCCATAATTTGTCCCATGCGGGTGTCCATGGACCTCATCAGCAGGAGGAGCTCCCGAGAATCTTCCTCAGACCGGCCCATTCGTCCCTGGGCCTGTTCGTATGCCCCAAGGACTCTGTTGATGTGGGACAGGGCTTCCATCCCAGGCTCAGTTCCCCTCTGCATGACCCTGCCCCTCCCACCTACACTGCTGCCACGGGCCTGTTGGCTCCCCACATTGCTCCACTGCATCCTCTCCCTGGCCTCCTCAGTAGATGTCGTGGGGTGCTCATCACCTGGGGCAGGGAGGGTGTTGCGGGCAGCTGTGGTGGTGGTGGTGGTGGTAGTGGTTGCCACACAGGCCGTGACAACAGCTGTCTGGGGAAGGTCATGGGTTGCAGCAGATGTGGTTGTGGGGACAATGGGTGCCTGGGCCTGGTTGCGGCCTGCCACAACAGATGTGCTGGCTAGGGGCTCCTCATCCAAGGAATCCAGGGAGTCTTCATCCAGTAGTCTCTGTTCCGGGGTGGGGGACTGGCTCTGCAGGTTGGTTGTGTCGTCCTCTGCAGTGAGTTATTGGTCACCTGTGGGTCAGATGAGAAATGGTCATTGTGTTGCAACCAGCAAAGCTTCTGTTCGCACTGTTACATCAACTGTTTGTACATCCAGCAGTTGTTCACTGATCTAATTTGCAGTTACCGACATCCAGTGATGCTTTACAAGCTGTTGAGGTACATGCATTACTCGTCCATATTGGGAGTTGGCAAGACATGACATGCACAATTTACATTTTTTACATTGACAGGTTCATGTTGGCATCTAGTGAGTGTTTAATCATATGTGATCCTGTTACGCATGTATGTCACTTGTTGTGCCCTTGCAGCCGTTTTCTCTGCACATTGGGGGAACATTGTAGTTGCATCCATACCTTTGGCATGTGGTGTACATATCTGTATTTGCACTTCCAGCCATGCTTTCTTTGCTTTCATTTGGTCCTTGCTGGTCTGGACCCCTGCCATTTTCAGATGGCATGCAGTGGTGTGCAGGGTTGTGCACTGAGTTACATCTACATGTGGATCTGAATGTCACACTTTGGTTGCTGTCATGGTTTCATTTGCTTAGGTGTGTGCACACTATAGTGGCCAATGCTATCTGGGTGTGCAGTTGTGCAATGTGAGGCCTGGTGTCCTATGCCACCATGCTTGTCGTGAGGCATATCTGGCTGCATGTAGTGGCTGGTGATATGTTCTGTTTGCTGTTTTGTGCTTGTATGTGTAAGACCTCTCTGTGTGTGTGTGTGTGAGGAAGGCTTCCATCTTGGTCCAGTGTGGGATAAGTCAGCATGATATGTCTACCTACCAGTGATTTGGAAGTGGACATTGCAATGACTGACACATGCATCTTAGTGCGAGGGTGTTATCAGTCTTGGGGGCTGGAGCTCATGTGGGCTTGTGTGAGTTGTTGTGCAAGCTTCCCACCCCCACACGCCCCGACCTGTGAGATGCGGTTAGCTACCTGTTAGTTGAGTGGGTGGCATACAATGCCTGCCACATGATTCTGATTGGGGTGGAGTGGCCCATCCTACTCAGGGGTGGGACAGCATGCATAGTGGGATTTGTGGGACAATTTGCCAACCCCACAACATCGTCTCCGTGTGAAGATGGCTACCTAACGGTTGAGGTGAAGGTGAGCAATGACATGGCTATGTGACTTAAGAGTCATTCTTGGGAGGAACGTGCCTGTGGTGAGCAGAAGGTGTGTGTGGGTTTCAGTACCCAAACTTTTCACATCACATTAGGGCATGGGGTGTGGCCCCACCATCACTGTTGTCCCAACTATCTGGGTGTGGGGTTCACTCCCCCAACATTTGCAGGCAAAATAGGGCATGGGGTATATCCACCCCATCACTGTTGTCCCAAATATCTGGGTGTGGGGTCCACTCCCCCAACATTTGAAGGCACAATAGGGCATGTGGTATAGGCTCCTATCACTGTGGTGACATACAGCAGGTTGAACATCTCACCCAGCAAACATTTCCACACTATCATGGTTTCATGGGATTTGTGGACCTGAGAACATGATCAAAGTACTGGTGATGCAGTTGTTCCGGGGCATCCATACACTTACATGTTGTCATCAACAGTGGTGTGTTTGTAAGATACAGTCATCCATGTGCAGACAATGTGTGCTTTTGGGGCCAGACTATACCAGCACTGTTCAGACAGACAGTGTGAGATGTGACCATTGTCAATGCATACACACATTGCTGGTCCCAAGCAGACACATTTGTGCATTTTAGTCAGACAAGGTACTCTTGTTATGCAATTCAGTGCAGCACTGTGGCAGCTGGATCTGTTGCAAGACAGTTGGGATGTGCATAGTTTAGCAGTGTGAGTCCCAGGTCAAGTGGAGTTTTTTGGTAATCTGCACTTCCACTGTTTACATTGCAACACTGTGGTATGACATGGGTGATTAGCACTTTGACAACCAACCTGCCAGACACTGCTGCAGGGAAGCATGATAGGTGTTAGTGTTGCATTGTGTGATGCCTGGCACAGTAGACACAATGTGGGAAATTTTGGCAGTGAGACTTGTGCATGCTGAGTACAATACGACTGTTTAGCATAATTTGTGTAGGTGATTGTGGACAAAGTGGTATGGTGTGATGTGCGGGGGAACAAACGTAACATGCCTATGAGTGGGACAAGTGCTCCATCATGCTGATCTGTTGAAGAAGTGGGCCTGTTGTGGGTTGTACTGCAGTGTCACCAATTCCACACACCACTCCCAGTTGAAATGGTTACCTACCAGTAAGTTTGATGAGTCACATTCAATATCTGCCACATGGTTGTGGTTGTGGGGAGTGCTCCATCTTGCCCAACTGTAGGACAAAGGGCCTGGTGGGAGTTGTAGTGCAGACTTCCAAAGCACACACACACCTCCCTGTGAGGATGGCTACCTACCTGTTGGGTTAAAGTGAGCAATTCAATGATGCCACAGGGGGGGGGGTCAGGGCTCCATCTTGCGCATCTGTAGGACAAGGGGGCCTGGTGGGAGTTGTAGTGCAGACTTCCAAAGCACACACACACCTCCCTGTGAGGATGGCTACCTACCTGTTAGGTTAAGGTGAGCAATGCAATGGCTGCCACATGGGGGGGTCAGGGCTCCATCTTGTGCATCTGTAGGACAAGGGGGCCTGGTGGGAGTTGTAGTGCAGACTTTCAAAGCACACACCTCCCTGTGAGGATGGCTACCTACCTGTTAGGTTAAGGTGAGCAATGCAATGGCTGCCACATGGGGGGGTCAGGGCTCCATCTTGCGCATCTGTAGGACAAGGGGGCCTGGTGGGAGTTGTAGTGCAGACTTCCAAAGCACACACACACCTCCCAGTGAGGATGGCTACCTACCAATTAGGTTAAGGTAAGCAATGCAATGGCTGCCACATGGGGGGGGTTCAGGGCTCCATCTTGCGCATCTGTAGGACAAGGGGGCCTGGTGGGAGTTGTAGTGCAGACTTCCAAAGCACACACACACCTCCCTGTGAGGATGGCTACCTACCTGTTAGGTTGTGAGCAATGCAATGGCTGCCACATGGGGGGGGTCAGGGCTCCATCTTGCGCATCTGTAGGACAAGGGGGCCTGGTGGGAGTTGTAGTGCAGTCTTCCAAAGCACACACACACACCTCCCTGTGAGGATGGCTACCTACCTGTTAGGTTAAGGTGAGCAATGCAATGGCTGCCACATGGGGGGGTCAGGGCTCCATCTTGCGCATCTGTAGGACAAGGGGGCCTGTTGGGAGTTGTAGTGCAGACTTCCAAAGCACACACACACACCTCCCTGTGAGGATGGCTACCTACCTGTTAGGTTAAGGTGAGCAATGCAATGGCTGCCACATGGGGGGGGTTCAGGGCTCCATCTTGCGCATCTGTAGGACAAGGGGGCCTGATGGGAGTTGTAGTGCAGACTTCCAAAGCACACACACACCTCCCTGTGAGTATGGCTACCTACCGGTTAGGTTAAGGTGAGCAATGCAATGGCTGCCACATGGGGGGGTCAGGGCTCCATCTTGCGCATCTGTAGGACAAGGGGGCCTGGTGGGAGTTGTAGTGCAGACTTCCAGAGCACACACACACACACCTCCCTGTGAGGATGGCTACCTACCTGTTAGGTTAAGGTGAGCAATGCAATGGCTGCCACATGGGGGGGTCAGGGCTCCATCTTGCGCATCTGTAGGACAAGGGGGCCTGGTGGGAGTTGTAGTGCTGGCAGCATGTAAACATGTACCCATGGTGATGTTTGTAGCTACCTTTGAGGTGAACCTGAGGGACTGTTGGATTAATGTGTGAGAGATGTGTTGGTGACAGTGTGGTGCTCATGACTGCATTTGTACCTGGGAGGTATAGCTTAGTAGTGGTACAAGACAGTACATGTCAGTGTGATGTTAGGCATTTGTTTGTACTTACCAGCCTCCACTCCCCCGGGTATTCCTGTGAGACTCTCTGGATGCAGTATGCCAAGCACCTTCTCCTCCCATTCGGTGAATGTCTTGAGTGGAACGGGAGGGCCACTGCCTGTCCTGTTAGCCAGCTCATGGTTCTTGGCTCTCTTTTTCTTGACCACTGCCTTCAGATCGTGCCAGCGCCTCATAATTTCATTTCTATTGCGTGGCATGGTCCCTACTGCATTTACCTTATCTACTATCCTTCTCCACATTAGCGTTCTTGTGGCTACTGGTGTCTGTTGTACCAGGTTACCAAACAATTGGGGTTCTACCCTGATTATCTCATCTACCAGGACCCTCAACTCACTGTCAGTGAATTTGGGCATTTTCTGTGGTGACATGGTGTGTGATGTGCCAAGGTGTTTGAGGTGCAAGTGTTGAGGTGGTGGTGGTGGTGATGTGTATGGTGTGTGATGTGCAAAGGGGTTAGAGGTGCAGGTGTAGAAGTGGTGGTGGTGGTGGTGATGTGTGTGTGTTGTGCAGATTTGCCTCTCCTGTCAGCTGTGGTGTATGTCCCTTCAGTTCTGGAGTTTTGCAAAGGATTGTGGTCTGGTAGGGGGCTGGATTTATACTGGGCTATGTGGGTGTGTGAGAATGGGGTATTGGTTGCAGGTGTGGTGTGTGTGTCGTCCTGGGATTTGTAGTTTTTGAGTTTACCATGGGGGTGTGTTTTTGGGTTGTGTTAGGTGTTTTTGGGTGCATGACTTGTTTGCTTGATGCACTTTGTGGGCATGTTGTGTGTATTTTTTCCGACCGCCATTTTTTTCATGGAGAGTACGCAGCGGTGGCTATGCTACGGCGCTTCCGCGGGCTCTCTCATTCCTCACTATTGTCGACCGCGGTGGTCGTAAACAGCGCTCTGCACCGCAGTCATGTCGGGGATATCATAATTTCCATGGCGGTGTCTCTGCTGTGGTTGCGGTGGTTTGGGCTGTTTCCGCAGCGAATCCGAACGCCGCGGACGGGTTTTGGGCTTCTCCGCACGGGACGGGCGGGTTCTCGGGTCTCCTTTCCGCCGCAATTGGATTTTTACCGCCGAGGATCCTAATCTAGCCGTCGGTTTTCCCGCGGTAGCGGCGGGCGGTGAGTTTCCGCTACCATGGCGGTCGGGTAGCTTTTCCGACCGCCATCGTAATGACCCCCAAAGATTGGATTTCATGTGAGGAAAGAAGGTGCGCTCCTTAAAACAAATGTTTAACTTGAACTATTCCCTTAGTTACCCACTCCTTCCAAAAAATGGTTCAATTTGAAAGCTTAATGGATTTATTATGCCATATAGAAGAATCTAGGAACGCCTGCAGTGGTGAGAGAGATTTGGTAAGGACTGGGTAAATAACCAATATTGACTGTGAAATGGTGGGTGATTTGAAGGAACGTGGAGGATGCGAAAAGTTAATCAATGATGAAAAGGAAAAAGGCCAAATCAAGGAGTTCTCCAATTTACGCCAGACTGTTAGAGGAGTATCTGCTGAAGAAGAGAGATGAGGTAAAATTTGTCGTATTAAAACAGAAGACTTGTACTCTCGGAGGTTCGGAAAATTGACTCCACCCCTATCCTTAGGTGCAGATAAGGAAGACAAAGAGATATGTGCTTTCCGTTTATTCCATAAACATTTTCCTAGGGCACTCTAAAGGGTTTTATATTTTTTTAATGGAATCTTCACTGGTAGCATGCTCGGATAAAAATTGATAACGGGGAGCATCATCATTTTAATTGTGTCCAACCTACACCACCAAGATAAGTATAAGAGCGACCATTTCTCTGACATATGGAGCACTTTTTGTAGGACATCATCCAGATTGAGTTGAACCGTTTTAGCGATAGAGGAAGAATATTTAACCACTAAACAAGTAATATGATTAGCGTTCCATCTAAAACCGTTATCCGCAAACATTCCATTTAAGCAATATTTATTTAATGGAAGAACCTCAGATTTTGTAAAATTTAATTTATAGCCTGACAAGGTAGCATACGAGGATAAAAGATCAGTAAAAGCAGGTATGGAAACTAGGGGGTCCGAAACATATAATAAAATGTCATCAGCATAAGCTGTGAATTTGATTTCAGTGGTTTTGTGAAGAAAACCCCGAAATAAGGGAGAGTGACGTAAAGAATGAAGAAAAGGTTCAAGAGACAGTATAAAAAGTAATGGAGAAAGAGGACAACCTTGACGTGTGCCCCTCTGAAGGGTAAAGTAGGAGGATTGGGATCCGTTAACAAAAACCAAAGTAGTTGGTGAGGAATAAAGCAAACTTATAAAAGACATAATAACAGGGCCAAAACCATGCCATTTAAGGGCCATCATCATAAAAGGCCAATGAAGGCGATCAAAGGCTTTTTCGGCGTCTAGGGTAATAGCAGCTCAAGGGGAGGAACTCTTAGATGTAAGATGTATAATATTCAAAAAAGTTCTAGAATTGTCAGCCAAAGTTCTACCCCTAACAAACCCAGTTTGTTCAATACCAATCAGGTCAGGAATCACCTGATTAAGGAGGAGAGCTAACACCTTAGCAAAGATTTTGCAGTCAACGTTTATAAGAGAAATAGGGCAATAATTAGCACAAGATGAGGGATCCCTGTCCTTCTTTGGAATCAAACAGATCATTGCTTCCAAAAAAGAGCCGTGAGCCTCATTATGAGAGATGAAGTGCTGATATAGAGAGAGGAGATATGGGAGAAGAATCTGAGAAAAGCAAGAGTAAAATTCAGCTGTAAAACCATCCGGACCAGGAGCTTTGTCCTTAGGTAATTGAACAAGAGCGGCCTATATCTCAGAAAAGGATAAGTCTTGGTCAAGAAAGGAACGATCGGAAGGGGGGAAGACAGAGGAGAAAGAGAATCAA
Organism: Calotriton arnoldi; assembly: GCA_963921515.1. Classification (NCBI taxonomy): domain Eukaryota; kingdom Metazoa; phylum Chordata; class Amphibia; order Caudata; family Salamandridae; genus Calotriton; species Calotriton arnoldi. Next base: position 470,543 of record CAWUFW010012725.1, read on the forward strand.
AGAACGAGTCCATAGCAGTGTCTGTAGGAGAAGACTCAGGAGTATATACATTTTTATAAATCTGTAAAACAGTGTAATATTTCTTCGTTTTTAAGATGATTAATACCTTTGTCATCAATGATATTAACTATTTTGGAATTTGGGATTTGACTTTTAAGTAATTTGCTAGCAATTTACCTGCTCTGTTGGGCCCACCATAAAATTTAGAGTTGATCTTAAGTAACGCTCCGGATGCCTCCTCAGTTGACTTTTTGTTGAAATTCAATTTAGCCTGAACAAGTTGTTTAAGAGTATCATCATTGTTGGAGGTGTAATAAGCATGTTTGAGTTGCTTAATGGATGATAATAAGGAGGAAGATTCCTTGAGAAGTTTTTTCCTTTTAACTGCAACATAATCAATGATATAACCTCTAGCCGTAGACTTGAAAGCATCCCATACAGTGTGAAATTGTAAGTCAGGGATAATGTTAGTATGAAAAAATTCCACTAGAAAACTTTTAAAGTGCTCCACAAAAATATGATCTTTGAGTAGATAATTGATAAAACGCCACCTACGAGGTTTAGAGGGTTCAGATGGGAGATCTATATCAATAAAAACCGGCGCATGATTGGATATAAGAATAGATCCAGTTTCTACATGAATTAAGTTAGTAAGAAGTTGAGGAGACTCAAAAATGTAGCCAATTCTAGATTTTGAATTATGTGTGAGGGAATAAAAAGTGAATTCCAACTTATCTGGGTTATATATCCTCCAAGCATCTACCAAACTTCTAGAGTGGATAGTGTTTGCAAAAGTTTTTTGCATTTTGTTTGGGACATATCTAGAGAGAGATTTCCTATCAATGAAAGGCTCCACAATTTGATAACAGTCTCCACCAACAAGAAAATTGGGGTATGAACAAGAGTGTAGGATATGTGACATGGATTGCAAAAACTGTGCATCTAAACCAGTGGGACCATAAATGTTAAGGAGGGAAAGTGAGGCACTATTAATAACGAGGTGAAGAAGAAGCCATCTGCCATCAGCATCCTTCTCCTCCTTTTCAATAGTTAGAGAAAGAGACTTATGAAATAATGTCACCACTCCATTCTTTTTCTCTGTAGCAGGAGAACAATAAACATGACCCACCCAATGCTTTTTAAGAGAGCTAATATCACTTTCAGTAAGTTGAGTCTCTTGTAGCATTGTGATCTTACATTGTAATCAAGATAAATGTGTAAGCACTCTTTGTTTCTTTATAGGGTTACGTAGACCCTTTACATTCTAGGACACAATATGAACATTACCGGTCATAAAGAGAATGAAAAGGCATTAGGAACATCCATGAGCATTCTAAAATTGATAACAGTATGAATTCGCTATGTGGAAAATATAGAACCATCATAAAGAGACGTTTGCAGTAAAAATAAGTGCAAGGTACAGATATTTGAAAGAAAGAAAGAAAGAAAAATGAACATCGAAGATAGGCAGAACAGGAAGAAGAAAGAAAATAAGAAGAAAGAATCTGCAAGTCAGAAAAGTAAAAGATAAAAAGAAAAAGGAAGAAACATAAGGAAAAGAAGAAGCAGAGAAAAGTGAATAGAAAAAGAGAAGATGACAAGAAGCTCAACAACTTCAGCCATAGATATACTTATAAACCTCGAGGGGTTCAACAATAACAATGTGGGTTGGAGAAACGCATAAAAGAGAAAGATGGACGGCAGATAGAAGTCAACCAAGGCAGAAACAGGGCCACAGAGACCGTCATAAAAGAGAATTGGTTAGGGGAAAAAAGCAGCAAGGACGGTGCTAGCAAGTATAACAATGAAAACTCCAGAAGAGATAAAAAGAAACCATATCATAAGAAAAACATCGAGCAGGCACTTATCAACATATGACGACAGACTATTTACAAGAGGTCTGGGGTAGGGAACACATAGGAGCAACACATCTGGGGGAAGGATCCAGGGAAGGAAATGACATCTGTAAGGAGAAAAATCCAGTTAGTAATCATATAAATTTGCATCTAAAAAATATTAATGTAAATAAGTGCAAACGACAACATTAAATACAATAAGAACTAAGAGAACTTGTTTGCAGACAGGAAAAAGTTCAGGATTTTCCCAGCTCCATAGCAGCTCCTCGACGCTGAAGAATACATTTCCGTAGATCTTCTGGGGAGTCAAAGGAAAAGGATCTCTCCTTATACGTCACTTTAAAGAAACAAGGGTGCACAAGGCCGTATCAAGCATTCATGGACCGCAGGGCTGGACGAAAAGACAAACATTCCTTTCGGCGAGCTGCAGTAGCACGAGACACATCCTGGGAGAAAAAGATTTTCTGACCATTCCATTGCATTTGTTTCCTTTGTTTAGCTGCAGACAGAACCATGAGTAACTCAGTATAGTCCAGAAAAAGAACAATTATTTCTCTGGGGCAACCCTGCGATGAAGACCCAGATGTCAAAGGTCCAATACGGTCGGCCCTTTGCAAATTAAGGCATGTATCCTCATTAAGACCAACTATTTTAGGAATATGTATCTTAAGAAAAGCAATCATATCTGACCCTTCCGCTTTTTCAGGAATGCCATAAAGTCTAAGGCTGTTGCGTCTATTCCTATTTTCCAAATCCTCAGTTTGTTGCTTCAAAAGAGAGATTTCTTTAGACATAGACTCTATTTTACCAGCAGCATCTTGAACATCACTCAGTCTTTGCTCCACCTCAGTCACCCAAGAGCCCAAATTAAGCCATTTTTCTTCTATCCGTTGGAGCGTAGCATTAATCTCCATGATGAAGGGTTTCATTAATTTTATTTCCTCCTTAAGATCTTCGAGGGTAAGAGGCAAAGGAGACTTAAAGGGAGAGTCAGGATCCTTCTTCTACCATTTACTGGATGCTCCGGACTCCTTGCGGGAGAAAGACATCGTCCCAGTGGACACAGAGACCTTCTGACAAGCAATGTGTTCCATAGGAAAGGAGACCAATCATAAGAGAAGGTAGACAGCAAGTACTCTAGGGTCTGCAAAGGCGATGAAAGATACACTTCAACAGTCGTTTCCAGATGGGCCCCAATATATCAAGCAAAAAGATGACCAAAACAGGCCGGAATACATAGCAAGGGTCAGTTCATGAAGATACATCACATTTAGGCATCAACAAGGTCCCTTGATTACGTTTTCCCAAGGCATGTTATTATCTAGCAGTGGGAAACCTCTAAGCAAAAAGACGCAAAAGTGCCTGCCACAAGTAAATGAATAGCCAGGGGGTAGCAAAGACGTGAAGCACAGAGTAGCACCGCAGCTGGGATAGACTCAAAATGGCGGCCGTAACCACCTTTCATGAGGAGCGCAAAGCGAGGGAAAGCACAGGGGAGAAAACACTCCGATTGAGCACAAAACTAGAAATACCTGGTCCCCCTGCATTCTCCTCCCGATGACGCTCATTTATATTCCCAGCAACAGCCTTCCGCTGCGAAAAAAGAAGAAAGACGGCTCCATGCGGTGTGGAGATTCAGGAGCCTGTGGCCATCTTGTGGGCGGTTCAGCCACACTCCCCCAACTATAAAATTCTTGAAAGATAATTTTGCAAGGGGAGGTGTACTCAACGGAGTCAGTTCACTCTATGAAGCATGAAAAAATCCTGACAATACATAGAATTGAACACAACAGTTCAACCCCTTGTTATCCTCAATGACATGTCCTAACCAGAATAATGACCCAACTAATTTAAGGCATGATACAAATGGCAGTCTGCAATTACATTGACCTGAACAAAACTATGCAAAAAATACTGGCGGTCTACCTAACTATAATAAATGACGTCGAAATACAGCCCATTTGAACTTATGAGGAAATGCAAATGCACACAACAAACTGACCCCCATGGTGGGCAATGGTAATAAAAGAACAATAAATGTGAACTGTCCTACCATGTAAAATTAGTGGATAGAAGAAATGAACAATTTTACAACTACAGGAAAAGAACGAAGCCTACCAAAATGTAAAAGCATAATTAGCTGAAGGTAAAATTGCAAGGGATTAAACACCAGAAATTGAATAAGTTTGGTCCACCAAACCTAGTCAAGAAAAGTATTAGATCCTGTATTGAACTGGAGAATGGAGAATGATGGACTACTTTCAAAGCTGTTTTGTACGAAAAAGGTTGAAACAAGGTAAATGGATCTGCACACTAAGAAAAGTAGGGCTCAAACCTGGTTAGCACAGATATTGTACCGGGCAGAGCACACATGGATGAGGGAAATGTCGACACAATGACAAACATTACCCAATATTAGACCCCAGTCTTAAATAGCCATGCTGTACCACCAGCCAAGACTACTGAAAGACAACCAAGGCCACAAAGGGCAATAAGACCACCCCATAAGGTGTAGAACTTTTCTTTGCCTCTGACCTTTTCATTATGCCTATTTAAATATATTCTTTCCTCAGTACTTTTACAATATAATGTTGGGTGGCGGGCTCCTTTCCACACTGTTGTGCCATTTACACTGTCTTTGTCTGCGGTAAATTGAGGAGATGGACAGTGGTATTTTTTTGTGTACTTTGTCTCATGCTCCCATTTCTAGGACAAGTGTTCCATGATGTATGAAATGTTTGTGAAAGGACAGTTGATTTCTGCATTTTTGGTAAAAGTCCAGCCCACCCCAGCTCCTCCTGACATAAAACCAGGACTGTCTATCCTCTGGATTCTTATGTGGAATCCAGCTGTTCTGAGAAAACTAAACATTAAAATAGGACTATCCATGTTGGAAAACGTGTGATTCTGATAGGAAAACCATCTTATTTGTGCTATTGGAGAAAAATAGCTTACATGTAAAAATAGGTTATATAGCTTATATACTGTTGGCATTCTTCAGTACATTGTTTCACTCTTAACCTGCCATATTGCTGACATGGCTACTGTTTTTTATTATATTAATTTAAGATTTTAAATTCCTATTTTACCTTGTTGTTCAAATTAGTCCATGTTTTTCCCCTCATAATGGTGACTACCAGTATGGCACAACGTTCTCCCTTTTGTTGGGCAAACTACCACTCCCTAGAAGCAATGGGTTAAGTTATTGTAGTCCTTTCTCCTGGCTTTACGTGGGAAAATGTTCTCCCTTAGGCAAATAATATGCACATCTTGATAATTTAGGCATAGAGAGGAAAACATGCAAGTTTACCTGATCCCTCAACTTGAGGAGGGGTGGCATACAGGTGCATGTTTTCTAATTGGCCTTCAAAACATTTTCGTAAAAAAATAAATGTATTTGTGTACATTTTTCAGAAGGTGCATTGCAAGAACGAAACATTTGTCAGACATATTGTCAGATCTGTGACAATGTTAACAGGTTTGTCAAATACTAGTGAAATTGGAGAACTATGTGACTCACTTGTCAAAGTGCAGTAATAAATTCTGGCGTGGGGCCTGAATCTCAAAGAAGCAATTGCCAACACCTAAGGCATATAGGCCCTCATTATGATTTAGGGCGGACACCGTTGCGGAATCGGGACCGACCGACCTCCCATCAGAGGTCCCGACTGCATTATTATGATGCAACCGCACATGGTGAGGTTGCACACTCTGATTTCTCAATGGGGGCGTGTGCTGCGGCCGTAAACCACCTGTTGCACAAGGTCCCATAGAGAAATGGGTGTTTTTGTTAATCCCTGCACCGCGTGGCAGGCACCTGATGATGCCTGCGACGCGGTGCAGGCATTAACAGGGGGCACCACAGGTCCCCCCGAGGCCTCCAACCGGAGGCCGCTGTGGCAAGGGAGCCCTGCTGGGGGCCCCCAAAGTCGCATTCCGATAACCGGAAACCAACATCATAATCCCCACCGCGTAAACGTGGTACATAGGGGATTTTAGTGGCCTCCGACTGGCCGACGGGCTCCTTGAGCCCCCCAGAAACCAGTTGTTCCGACCGGCCAGTTTCAAATCTGACAGCCTTCATCGTAATAAGGCTGTCGGATTTGAAAACCAACGATGTAAGTCGGAAAGCCTCCGACCTGACGGAGGCTTTCCAACTTACATCGTAACAGGGCCCATAGTATGTGGTGGATTTTGTTTTAAGAAATGCAGTCAACTGTGGACCAGTCAGTGTGTGAGTTCAAGGATTATAGTAGATGTGACAATATCATTAAAATTAATTAGTCATTTCTAAGATTAAGCATATCAGTGAGAACTCAAAACCTAAAGACTACCATTGTGGAAATTCAGGGCAATTGACTAATACTCCCACACATGGGTGTAAGACTATTATTGTCAGAAATACCATCTGACATAAATATTGTGTCCTAAATAACGTTTACAAAAATATCATCCCATTGAGTTTAGATTTTTAATTTTTTATTTACATGGAGCAATATTTTTGTAAACGTTATTAAGGACACCATATCTACGTTACGTCGATATTCTGACAACAATCTTGTGCCATACCAGTTCGACATTTTATGCTAAGAAACGAACTTGCATAAATTGCAGAATAAAAGAGGCACGTGGGGATTGACCTTGTAAGAGTATGAACACTATAGAATTTTTAGAAAGTGACATCAACTCAAGTACTAATCCAAGTAAAAACTGATGGTGACATTCACAAGCACCAAGTTGTAAATCTACTTTGGATAGTAAAACAGGTAAAGTGACGGCAATTCATGTTCACCATTCACACTGATTGATAGCAATGTGCCAAAGAGAAATTTGCAGAGTACATACTGGAAGATGCTGGTAATAACCTAGGTGCCAATAAAAATTATCCCAGTCCCAGTTCCCATCAGAGGATGATTAACATTTTTCTATCTTTTAAAGGTAAAACAACTGTTGATAAAGTTTATGTCACAAAACAATGGTTCGAATTCCGAATGGCCCTCAAGACCTGACTGTTCGAATAAGCCTCCGGAGCCTGCAAGCGCCTGGATACTCTATCGGGTGATTAGCCACGCTTTATAAATCCTGATTGATTGATTGAATTTACTTGCCAGGTGGCATCTGAAGGAGTTAGGAACCAAATTTGGCCCCAATGAAGAGACACCAATTATTTGAATTAAAAGATCATTTGGTTAGGTTAATGTGTACAGGGATTTTCCTGAACAGTTCACCAACAAAGAGCCATCCCAGTTGTTCACAAAGTGTGTACTTCCCCCGCACCTCATGAAAAAACCTCTCAAAATTTAAATAGGAAAACTCTTAGAGCAAGGGCAATTAAACCAATACTATTTCTGAATGTTTTTTTATCCGTGTTTTGTTAGCTACCATAGCAAGGGGAAGGAACTTAGCATGTGTATGAATCTGATCAATCTTAACTCCCTCATCTGGATAGATTGCCAGCCACTTCTTAAAAAAACAAGATGGTCAGTCTGGTGATTGAGATTCCAAAAACATTAACACAACCTCCTTGTACTGACCTCATAGTCAATCTCTCTGGCACCAAACAGTGGTATTTCACACAAAGTAAGACATGCCTGTCAAATAAAAGGGAAATATTCAAAAGGTATAAGTGATTGCCATCTTAGAAATATTATACTGCACTCCCAGTTGCATCGTTCTTCTAATACTACAGCGTGATGTAGCAGGCTGCTAAATACATTACTTCCCACCCATCTTCATTTTCACAGGCCTTACCTTTTGTAGGGGTTCTGCGTCAACCACATGCAGTCCAAAATGTTATTTTTATTATTTTGTGGAATCATTTAGACCCTACAAATTCTTGTGGGATGGGTGTGCTTTATCTCCGTTCTATGTTCCATTCCTGAATATTGCTCCTCCACCAATCCCTGAACAGTTTCACTCCCAGTGTAGGCCATTCAGGTGTGTGGACGAATCACGTCTTTGGAGCACCTTGCAGGGAAATGCATATTCACCAGTTTGCCTTATCTGAACAAGATTGATCTAAGAAAAGTGAAAAAAGTAGGCCCAGGTGAAATTTCAATTAAGCTGTCATAGTTTGCATAATTTCGGCCATTTTCTGTTAGTCTTGTTGTGCAAAAGTCCTGAAATTACACCAGTACGCCACATCATGTAATAACACTGCTGTTTGTGAGAAAATTAAAGAATGAACGCTCGGAAGAACTCAAACGGCCAGAATATGAGCAGTTGTTGTTCGGGGCACTTGTTTTTTGGGCTCTATTTTTTTTGCCGCAAAGTCCAAAACAGTCACAACGAGGCATTTCGTACTGAAATAGAGTGCTTAATGCCAGATTTTCATTATGTGTAATTAGGGGCAATTCTCTCCAAAATTTGAGTAAGTACGCGAAAGAAAGTATGCTATTTTCACACAAAAAATCCAAAGTTTAGTAACAGACTAACCAACGTATTCAAGATGCCCTTCCCCAGTGGATTTATAAAAAGGATTCATGCAACCCAAAGCAGATTGATTCAGTCATGGCTTAGATGAACAACAGGGGGAACTCAGATTATTTTGAAAAATCCAATCTTATGCTGAGTCACAATAACTTGCTGTCCATAATGGAATAAACAATGCAACTGCTCTATAATCTGACCACCTGCAGAAAGGGGCAGAGCCCTGAAACTGTAAGAGGAAGATGACACCTTGGTGATTTCTCTAAATTGACTTATGGTCAGGAGCTGCAGTCGACCTTTCGTAGTCCACATGAAGAACCACGTAGGAACTGCTGACACCAAAGCTCCAAATATTTCTTCAGCTAACATTTACAGGCCATACCAGGTTGGTGCCATCATGGCCCAGAGGAGGAACAGGGTAACTCTGATTCTACTCACAAGTCCATGTTTATGCTGAGTCACAAAGACTAGGTAACTCATGTTGTATATCCCACTAAAAGAATAGTAGAATATTGATAAAATAGAAATCCCTAGGTTCTTGTCTTATAAAATACCATATGGAGGGTGTTGATGCCGAATTTCTGTTTCTGCCTAAATTAAACACCCTCTGTGCCAACAGTGAGAACATCCTTCATGGCTTCAGATGTTTCAGTGACAGATAACACAATCCAACATGGGATGGAAGATGGTATCAGAACTTCACTGCCACACATTTCTCGCTAAGAGATATGTTAGGAGCAGTGTATGTATTATTAAATACTTCAGAACCCTCAAAGTCTACATGAAGGAGGGAGTAGGTTGTGTAGCCTGCTGGCGTTCATGGAATTGACACCAAGATTTCTGTCAGATACAATCTTTGATGATTTTTGGTGCACAGCACTCGAGTGCAGCAGTAGCAACCAAGAGGCATAAGTGGATGGAAGCCTGAAAACAAAATGGATCTTAGAAAGCACCTGTTTCTCATGTCCTAGTCCTAATATCAGTGTTGTATGATCAGACTTAAGTGAGTTGAAGATACATACATGCATGTTTATTTATTTGAACAGCCAGTAACATTTTGAACTGAAATGTGCATAAGGCCAGGTAGACATCCGGTTCATAGGATAATGGGTTGATAGTATGCAGTAACATAAACCAATGAGGAAATAACTGGAAATGAAAAATAAGCCATTGTTTGCAGAGTAAGAAAAGCAAGAATAAACAGGGATATGAAAACTGTACAGCAGAGCATGTACAGTGACAAACAGGAGAAAGTTCAGCATATTTACATTATGAAGCCCTTGCATGGTAAATGCCTAATCTCTATGAACATCAAATTTGGAATGCTGAGAGTAAATTATGTAATAAAATGTTGGTGTGTGGTTTGTCTGGGGTGGTAGCTGGGAGAGAGGATGGAGCCCTGACAGTCCCTACATGCTGGTACTGGACTCCAGGGGCCTACCAAGAAATAAAGAACTTGTCTTGTACATGAGTTGATCCAGACTCTTGTATAAAGATCTTCTTCTCTCACTATCACATTTGTGTTTTTTAGTTTAGATTTAAAGTGATGTAGTGTTGGGCAAGCCCTAATGTGAAGTGGGGAACATTCCAGTGAGTGGGTCCAAGAAGGTGGAAATATCAGAAACTGGGTGGTGCACAGTGTGGTTATGCTGTTGTAAGAAAGTGCTGGTTGGCAGATCTTAAGTTGTGTGAGCTGATATATCAGAATATAGTCTTCAAGAGGTAGCCTGTGACTGACCAATGTACTGCTTTGAAGGCCAGTGTTAAGATGTTTTGGAAGGCTCTATTCTTAGCAGAGAGCCATCCAGCGTGATGTTGATAGGAAGAGTTTGGGTTGTTGCTGGTAAGATTGAAAAGTGCTCTAATGGCAACTGTTAAATCAGTTGTGTTGAATATGGCCCTTTTTGCAGGGTTATCCCCACACTTTTTGCCTTCTGCCTCCTCTGTTTGTGACTTTGTTTTTTCTGTTTTTAGGACTCTGGGCACTTTACCACAGCTAACCAGTGCTAAAGTGCATTTGCTCTGTGTATAAAATGTAATGGCATTTGTTTTCCCCATGAGTGGCATATTTGATTTACTAATAAGTCCCTAGTGCAGTGCACTGCACTGTCTGCCCAGGACCTATACATCAAATTCTACTAGTGGGCCTGCAGCACTGATTGTGCCACCCACATGAGTAGCCCTTCAAGCAGAGCCTGTATTCACGTTTTAACTGCAATGCCATGTCGACCTGGCAAGTACACCTACTTGCCAGGCCCAAACCTTCCCTATTATTACATATAAGGCACCCCTAAGGTAGGCCCTAGGTAGCCCCATGGGCAGGGTGCATTGTATTTAAAAGGTAGGACATGTGGTTTTAAGTTTTACATATCCTGGTAGTGAAAAACTACAAAATTCGTTTTTCACTACAGCAAGGCCTAGCTCTCCCATATGTTAGCATTGGCACTGCCTTGTAACCCTTTACAAGTGTAACTTCCAATTGGGAACAGATAGAAAATTGGAGTTTGGTGTCTCTGGACTCACAATTTAAAAACGCATCTTTTAGTGAAGTTGGTTTCTAAATTGCAGGTCTGAAAATGCTACTTTTAGAAAGTTGGCATTTTCCCACTTAACCATTCTGTGCTGAGGTGTGTCCTGCATATCCTGATGGCCCATCACCAGGCTGATGGGTCTTACTGAGTTAGAGTGGTGCGAGGAGCTGACACTTGCGCCTGAATAGGGCTGTGCCTGTCCCCTTTCAAAGAGATGCATCCCCCTGTAGTGTGTCTGGAGCCATGGCCAGGAAGGGCACAGTCTTGTACACTACAAAGACTGTTCTTTTAAGTCTCCCTACTTTAAAGGCTAAAATGGGTATATGTTCTGGACCTCTGCACCATAAACTCAGAAGACCAAGGGACTGAGGACATTCTGCCAAGAAGAAGAGCTGTTGTGCTGCCAGGAGGGACTTCCACTTTGCTGCTTGCTTTGCTATGTTGGCCTGCTGCCTGTTGCTTCTGTCTTGGGAGTGAAAGGACTGGACTTTGCTCTCTGCATCCTGCTTTCTAAATGTTCTCCAAGGGCTTGAGTTGAGCTTGCCTCCTGTTCAAAGTCTCACAGCCATCAAAGACTTCACCTGCAGCACCTGGGCTCCTCTGCTGAGAGTCCTGCTCTGCCAAGTAGTGCCAAATCCAGTTCCTGGGCCCTTGGAAGTGAGTTCTGAGCAAAAAGAAGAAGAAATCAACACCTTGACTTCGAGCGACTGTTCGGAACCGGCGCCTCACTTCGACATTGCACCACTGAGTGCACCGGAGCCGCCCCGCTGAACGCAATGACCATGATTTACAAAGCAGGCCCGACACCACCGTCACCGAAGTCCTTGACGCCCGACTCCGCCGCCGCATCGGTGGCCCGTGGTGTGACATCAATGCTGTGAAATTGATTCCTTGTGGCTTGACCCTTGATGCTTCATCGACACCGCACCGCCAACAGAACCAATGCCCCGTCGCATCCACAGCATCTCCTCCCATGTGCCTCCCAACATCCACGGGCGTCAGTGGCTCAATGACTCTGCACCTCCTCCAGGAACCTATGCCTCGCTTGCTTCAGTGACATCTCACCTCCATTGTGCAATGCACCGTCCCCGAGCGCCGACGAGCGAATGAACTGCATAGCAGTAAAGAACCAACACCACACCTGCCTACACGAGGCCTCACCTGCCCGGTGTCATGCCACATCTTTGTTTCTCAATGTTTCCAAGGTACTGTGCTGGGGGTCTGTACGACTCCGTAGACAGCCCACATTCTATCGCGGTCAGCCTGAACTTGTGGATTCGACTCCGTCAAGCATGTCGAGATAGCCCAAACGGAGCTATTGTGTTTCTAAGTGCTTTAAATGCATTTAATATTTAAAAATTCGTAACTTGACTTGTTTATGTTGAACTTTTGATATTTTGGTCTTGTTTTACTCAGATAGATATTAGCTACCTTTCTAAACTGGTTTGGAGTACTATTGTGGTGTTTTCTCTGTGTTAAGTGTTACTGCGTGTGTGTGTGTGCACAAATACTTTACACATTGCCTCTTTAGTTTAGCCTGACTGCTCTGAGCCAAGCTAACCGAGGGTGAGCACAGGTAAACTTAGTGTGTAATACACTTACCCTGACTAGGATTGTGACTCTCTACTTAGGCAGGGTGCATACCTCTGCCAACTAGAGACCCCATTTCTAACACATGTAGACGTGAGCATGATGAGGAAGGCTCACTAATAGAACATTGCAATAGTCCTGCTTGGTAATAACCTTTCAGTTAATCAGTTTTTTGGCACCTTGGATGGAAATATGAGGGTGGATTCTGCTTATATTTGAGATCTAGCTGCAGGGGCTAAGGTGATAATGATAGATTCCATCCAGATGGAGGAGTTGAAGAGGTTGCTGGTCATCATGGCAAAAGTGAACATGGTAGCAGGAAGTCATTGGAGCTAGTAGTGGGGGCACAGGAGAGTGAAGGAAAGTATAGGACCTCTGTGTTAACATAATTCAGCATGTTGGAGCATAAAGATATCCAGTGCTGAATGGCATCATAACAGCCTGATATCCGAAATTGCAAAAGGGGAGAAAAGGTTGGGAAGGAGAATAATATTTTGGTGTCATCCATGTATAGGTGGGAGGGGAAGCCATATGCGCAAATGATATCACAAAACGAGGTAGTGTTGAGTGAGAAGAGAAGGGGCACCATTACAGGGCCGTGGGAGGACACTGATGGGTAGAAGGGTGGGAAGGGGTCTGTTGGATTGCCAGTCCCCAGCAAAAGACCAGTTAGAGAGATAGGAGAAGAACCCGTTGAGAGCTGAGTTTGTAATGCCAATCGTCAAAAGTATAGTTGAACGTGTCAAATGTGTCAGAAAGATCCAGCAGTATGAGGATAGATGAGATTTGGTTGTGGTGGGCAAGGGTAGTGACATTAATTATGTGTGTGAGGGCTATTTCATCAGAGTGGAGTAGAAGGGGTTAAGCTGATTATTGGCATTGAGATTTAGAGTCAGACGGTGGAAAATGACACATTCAAATGGTAAAGGTGAGGATGTTTATAGCCTTTTGGTCCATCTTCCTCAGGCCAAGGTCCTTCCTGTCGAGTGTCCAGCTCTGCCATAGACTTGTCAGTCTTAATGTGAGGACCTGGTGTTGGGGTCCTGCTCTTTCAGATAAAAGGAGTCCGCCACCTAACAGATGCCGAAAAAGAATGACTACGTTGCCACCGGATTTTCAACACGTACCGCTATGAATACAGCTGCATTTTTTTCCAAGGTGTCAATCCTCTAGCATCCATGAGTTTGACAGGTGGGGGGATTCAGGTATGACAATAAATTCCAGTTAAAGCCTACCAGGCTATGGTTCCTAAGTGTCTAATAAAGGCTTAGTTATGGAAAATGGAATTCTGTCTATCCCGGAGAAGCATAGTGAGAGTACTGATGGATCAGTAGGAATGTACTCAGTCCTGTTCCTCTTCATTAAACCCTTAGGGAAATTCAGGTCAATTATTCTTTAGAGCATCTCAACAAGTTTGTATAGCAACAAAAATTCAGGGTGGTGTCCTTGCAGGCAATAAATAATCAGTCTGTACATCTTAACTATTTCCTGTCATCCTGAGACCTTTGTGGCATATACATATTAATCATGCATCCCATAAGTGTCTTCACTTTGCTATGAACATAAACGCTTCCAGCTAAGGGTTCTACCATTCAGCCTCTGTTCCAGAAAGCGTTCATCAGGGATGAGTGTCAGCATGGTATTGCTACATGAGGAAGAAGTATGCGTGTTTCGCTATCTTGGTGACTGGCTGATCTGTGCTTCTTATTCTTTTACAGCTAAGAGCAAAGTCCAGCAGACCTGCAATGCTCTCCTGTATTTTCCATGTACATGAAAGGATTTCATATCGTCAAGACTTCCAATGAATTAATGCCATATTTCAGACAGCATAGGGACAGTTATCTCTTGTTAGGCAGAGCACAGTAACTGTACTGCAACTGGTTCAGTCTTGTTGCCAAGTTTGGAGGGTTGAGCGAGAGACTGACTCAGAATCTAATGTCTGACGATGGCAATAAAAGCAGTGGTGCCCTGGGCTTAATTACATATACAAATCTAGCAATCCTGTATATTTTTGAAAACTAGACACCCATTGAAATCCAGGATGGGGTGATTTGTGTGGCTCTGATCAGGTTCTGTTACCCGGAATCCCTTGCACACCTCAAACATTGTCAAATAAAACACATATTCCCCACATTTCTGTGCTGGAAAGTTCTGGAATCTGCAGAGAGCCATAAACTTCCACCCACCCAGCATTCCCCCAAGTCTGCCAATAAGAATGGTACCTACCTTGGGTGCGTAGGCCTAGTGCCTGCAACAGGAAATGGCCCAAAACCCAACGTGGACACATCACAATTTTCCACTGAAAACTGATCCTTTTTTTGCAATATGCCTAGCTGTGGATTTTGGGCCCTAGCTCAGCTGGCACCTAGGGAAACCTAGCAAACCTGTTCATTTTTTAAAACTAGAAACCCTGGGGAATCCAGGATTGGGTGACTTGCATGGCTCGCACCAGGTTATTTTACCCAGAATCCCTTGGAAACCTCAAACTTTGTAAAAAAAAACACATTTTCCTCACATTTCTGTGATGGAAAATTCTGGAATCTGTGTTGCACCACAAACTTCCACCCACTCAGCATTTCCCCAAGTCTCCCGATAAGAATGGTACCTCACTTGTGTGGGTAGGCCTAGTGCCTGCAACAGGAAATGGCCCAAAACTTATTGTGGAGACATCAAAATTATTTGTCACGGAACAACCTGGTTTTGCAAGGGGGACACTTGCGTTTTTGGTCCTGCGCTAGGCAGCCATCTAGGGAAATCTACCAAACCTAGACATTTCTGAAAACTAGACACCCGGGGGAGTCCAGGGAGGTGAGACTTGCGTTGATCCTCCAACGTTTTCCTACCCAGAATCCTCTGCAAACCTCAAATTTAGCTAAAGAAATCACATTTTCCTCACATTTCTGTCTGGTATCACTGATCGAGCACAAATTTCCTACCACCCAGCGTTTCCCTTGGTCCCCCCAATAAAAATGATATCTCACTTGTTTGGGTGTCCAATGCAGAATCGCCTAAAAACGTATGTAAAACAAAATGCAGCGCTTAGAGCTTGGAATGCTATCCCCTCAATCTCTATGTTTTTGGCCTTTCCCAGTCGCAGGCCCTTAGCCCACCCACACAAGTGTGATATCATTTTACTGTTTTTACATGTTTGTTTTTGTCAAATGTCATTGTGTTTTGTTTCCACCAAAGCCTGCTCAAATTTTGGAACATACTTCATTGTATAAATTGCACAAAAGTCTTCGAAAATGTATGCTATGTTCTCTGCATTGATGTTATGTGTTTAACATAAACCCTCACAATGATGAAATTAACTGTTACATTTTTTTAATACTTTTAAGAAATAAAAGAAATGAGATGTGATCACATTGAGTAAGAGTCGTAATCTGCTAAAAATATTTAGCTTAAGTTGAGTCAGTATTGGCATTGTGATTTTTGTTGTTTCACGTTTAGAGAGTTGCCATTATCTTGTCCCAACCATTTGGTGCCTGCAGCCTGTATCCTGGGCCACACGACTATGTTTAGATGGCAGTTGGTCTTAGTGTATTGCTCACAGACAGTAAAACAGAGGAATAAGTGTTGCAAGATGGGCCATCTCTCACTGGATAGGGGGCGGAGCAGTCAACTACCACACTTGCATATCCCAAAGACTCTACCTTAGCTCACTCACAAAGGGTTTCACACTAGTTTTTTGTGCCCCCAGACAAGCTGGGACCAGGGCAGGAGGCAAGACATTCCAGACACCTCTGTTGGGGTAGGACTCTAGAAGCTGCTCCCACTTCAAAGTGGGCACTAGGTATAAATACTGGACCTTCAGACCCTACTCTTCAGTACACATTTGGGCCTGTGGAAGATTCAGATGAAGAATTGCTGTGCTGCTCTGCTGCAAGAAGGACTGCTGCTCTGCTACCCTGGTGCCTGAGTGAGAAGGATTTGACCTGCATCTTGAACCCAGGACCACCAGAGTGACTCCAAGGACTAGTTGGATGGCCTTCTGATCAGAGCCTCAGGGACAGAAAAGGCTCCAACCACCCTGACTCCTGCACCTGGACTCTGCCTGCTGTGATTCCTGCCCCCAAGTGGTGCCACACCAGTCCTAGACCCTTGGAAGTATGCCTGAAGGTGGTCTGTCAGCCCAACTGTGGCCCTAGCAGAACTGATGCAGTGATACGCATCGCCTCACAGCTCTACATTAGGACCGTCACTGTTTGATGCATCTCCAACAAGGAACCTCGCATTTCCCAGAATCGCAATTGCGTGACACATACTTGACAGAGGACCTCGCTTCGCAGCCCCACCGCTCCTCAGAACTGCCACTGCGCAAGGCATCCTAGACACAGGACCTTGCATCTCAACCCTGCAGTTCCTCTGAACCACTGCTGTGTGATGCATCCTTGACACAGGGCCTCACAATGCTCTGCAATCAGAATTTAAGGTACTTTGTTCAGTGGGCCTAACTTGGTTCGGTGCGTCCATATAACCACAGTCGGTGCTTTGTGCTCTTAAGCACTATTTCTACCTAAATCTTTAAAACTGCATATCTCTGGTTCTAATAATTGGATTGCTGTATTGTTTGGTGTCAAATAATTTCTTACACTTTACTCTATTAGTCTAAATTGGTGTAGGATTTTTCTTCTGCTATGTTTTCACTTTATTACTGTTTATGTGCTGCATAAATACTTATCACATTGACTCTAAGTTAAGCCTGACAGCTTTTGTGCCAAGCTACCAGAGGGTTAAGCTCAGGTTATTTTTGTGCTTGCTTGTGTTTCGCCCTGACAAGAATTGTGGTTGCTGCTTGAGTAGGTGTGGTGATCTTGGGGTCATTACTTCATGACATGATGTCATTGGAATGTAGAATGTTCTGTGTGGGTTTCATGCCAAGTGATTCTATGTAAAACAGTTACTCTGGGACTGCTACAGCTGTGGCTAATAAATACACGACGTGAAGTATCTTTGTCTGCTGACATTTATTACATATTACTTCACCACAATTTGGCGACGATTTAGCCACAGCAAAGGATCCACGCAGTGAGAAGCTCTGCCTTCAACAAAACAACAGGGAAGAAGACACTCTACTGAAGAACACATCGCAATCTTAAGGACAAACAGGCTTGTATATTTTCATTTATATGCTGCAGTTAAGCGCTGGACTGTTACTGTCACCAATTCAAAGTCTTATCCTTTTAAAAACAAACAGCCATCGTGTCTCAACGCGCTAATCTCTATCTAAAAAAGGAAAAGGAATTGTGTCTCCTAAATTTCAAGAGAAAGTTTGAGCATAGAAGAGATAATCTGGGTAACTAATTTAGCTCTCCTCCGTCGCTGTTAAAGCGAGCTCCATGTAGTGATTTTTATTACGTCTTCCCGCCAAGTACTTGATACACAGCGTAAGGCAGTTACCGGCTTTAACGGAGAAGTTGTGTAAAATTGAAGTGTCTGCGGTGTACGTGTGAAATTATTTGGCACCCAGGAGACATTTGCATCGATGTGGAGTTTTTTTTTTAGGCTAAAGTAAAGTTAACCTACTCAGCCAAGCGCGAGGCTGCCATTAACTGTAAATTTGAAAGAAAACATACCCTACTGTGTGTGCCAAGCCAAGCGCGAGACTGATGAACATTGATAAGCCTGTTGCCAGCGCGTGCGAAGTCAAGCAGCGCGCGCCAAGCCAAGCGAGAAACTGCAATTGATCATAAAACCTGTTGTGCGCGCGTTTGGAGTCAAGCAGCGCAAGGTTTTACTTTTGCCGATACAATGAAAGGAGACAAAGCCTGCTGGTTTTGATGAGTGAAGCGCGTAGGATAAGTACACGTGTTTAAACAGACGCGAAGCTTTGAATTTTACCTTGAGTGGGGCACAACCAGCTCTCACACGCATCATTTGTTCCATGGGAATTGAAGAAGGACTACAGGAAGTGGTTTTCTCTCAAAAGAATATCTTGAACCACTAGAACGCTGACTCTCATTCTAAAGGAAAGATCACAGGAAGTTGTTTTTGTTCGTGCCTAAAGAATATACAGCCTTAACCCCTACATTAGTTACTAGAGTAATTTCATAGTGCAAACAAAGCATTGAGGAAAAAAAACGTTATTTTTCAGAGACTATTCTGGATGCATAAAAAAAAAAAAGAAGAAGAATAGAAAAAAATCTTCAAAGGATTAAGGAAAATTGTAAAAATTGTTTGCTTAAAAAAAAAAGATTTGCACGCAGTCAGAAGTAACTATCCTTTGAAGAAAGTCACATTCATAGTTTAGCTTCCTAATCACATTGGAAGAATATGCACGTCCGTGATGTGCACACGTTATCAGTGACAATTCTATTCACACGGTATTAGAATTGTCAATTGTATTAACTCAATAAGTTGTGTACACTTTATATTCAGACCCTTATCAGTAAGTAACTAGTTTGAAAGTAATATTTCTCTAGATTTAAGTGTCATGGCAACTATGCATAATGTTGGTGCTCCTCCTCCTTTTCTTCAGACTCCTGGGGATCCTCCTGTACCGTGGAGAAATTGGTACAGAGCCTTTACAAAGTATTTAGGGGCCATTGGTGGGAATAGATATCGACCTGAGCGTAAAAGGTTTTTATTAGAACACAATTTAGGTTTCGAAGGTCAATCTATATACGAACATCTCCCACCGTATATCATTCCCCACGATCAAGAAGATTTGGACGAATTTGAACTAGCTGTAAAGAAATTAGAAAAGCAATTTGATGTACAACCTAGTTTGATTGTGAACAGACATAAGTTTTTCACAAGAGAGCAGCTACAAGATGAATCTATAGATACTTATGTTGCTGTTTTACGTATGTTGGCTGCAGAATGTGAATTTGAAAATTTTACAGATCAACTCATACGTGACCAGATAGTAGTACGCTGTTGGGATAAAAAGTTCAGGAGAAACTTCTCACGTTGAGAAATCCCAATCTCATTGAAACAATTGATATAGTAAAGGGGATTGAGGTTTCACGCAAAGCACTTAGAGAACTCACCCGTAAGGAAACTAGTGGTGTGTCTGAGGTGAATGAAAGCACAGCTTCAAAGCAAAATAATAGTTTTAAAAAATTTACCAAAAGAAAAGAGTAAAAAAATAGTTTTTTTACACAGAAAAACATTTGTTTTAGATGTGGCAATTCCAAGCACGGAGCGAATGGTAGACCTTGTCCTGCAAGAAGTGTGACATGTAAGTTATGTAACAAGATAGGGCATTTTGCTAAGGTTTGTCAAACTCCCAGAGACAAAATTAATTCTGTTCCAGATGGTGATCTGTGTGACAGCTCGGAAGAAGAATTAAACTGTTCAAGAGGAATTAGAGATATGATTGTGGTTGTACAGGATGATGAATCTGATTGTGTAGATCCGTATGAACACATCGAAGTAGATGGAAAAGATCTGAGACTTCTTATCGATTCTGGTGCCAGAATGACGATGATAACTGATGAGCTGTTTGATGAAGTATGGGGTAAACGTGTGTTATTCCCCCCAGATAGGAATCCTGTAACATATGATGGAAGGAAGATTGAGTTGTCAGGATATTTTGAATGTCAACTCAAATTCAAGGGCCGTACCATTTTTGGAAAGGTATACGTGGCCAAAAAGGGGTTAAATATTCTTGGATGATATCACCAAGGCCTTTTTGGGATGACTCTTAGACCTGGCAGAGATGTGCAAGTATCTTTAGTAACTGATGGTGAAGGAAACAAGGGGTCATTTGAGAAATGTGAAAACAGCACCAAATGGTTTGACAAATTTCCGAGTGTATTTGGTGACAAATTAGGAAAAATTAAGGGATTCAAACATAAGATTAAAGTCCAAGACAATGTTACACCTGTAAAACACAAACTGAGGAATGTGCCTTTTAGTGTACGTCAAGACGTAACTGATGGTGAAGGAAACAAGGGGTCATTTGAGAAATGTGAAAACAGCACCAAATGGTTTGACAAATTTCCGAGTGTATTTGGTGACAAATTAGGAAAAATTAAGGGATTCAAACATAAGATTAAAGTCCAAGACAATGTTACACCTGTAAAACACAAACTGAGGAATGTGCCTTTTAGTGTACGTCAAGACTTAGCAGATATCCTTAAAAAAATGTGTGATGAAGGTGTGATAGAACCTATCGAGTCATCTCTTTGGTTAAGTCCATTAGTTATCGCAAGGAAGAAGAATGGGCAATTGAGAGTGTGTGTGGATTTGAGAAGCCTCAACAAAGTTATTTGGGTTGACTCTCACCCCCTACCCAGGATTGACGACATTATCAGTACATTTTCAGGTGCAAGGTTGTTTTCTAAGATTGACCTAGCATCCGCCTATCATCAGATAGTGCTTGAAGAATCTTCACGACACCTTACGGCTTTTGTTTCCCCTATGGGTTCTTATCAATTTAAATGGATGCCTTTCGGTCTCGCTTCGGCGGCAGCTGTTTTTCAACGAGTGTTGGAAAAGGTTTTGGATGGAATTGAAGGGGTGGTAACCTTCCAAGATGACATTTTAATAGCAGGAGGAAACCAATTCATTCATGATAAACGCATGTGTGAAGTTTTAGAAAGATTACAAAAGTTTGGTGTTGTAGCAAATCGAGGGAAGTGTGAATTTGCAAAGAATACAATAGAGTATCTGGGTCATGTAATCTCGGAGGAAGGGGTTGAACCTAGACCTGGTTTGGTTGATGCTATAACTAAAGCACCCACTCCCAAAACTAAGGAGAATGTGGCTTCGTTCTTAGGACTTTGTGAATTTTATTCAAAATGTATTCACAATTTCTCGGCCAAAACTGTCATGCTAAGAGAATTACTGAAGAAAGAGAAAACATTTGCATGGGAAAAAAACTGTCAAGATGAGTTTGAGGGTTTAAAAAAAGAAATTTCTACAGCTGGTGTTCTTGCACCGTTCGATCCCTCACAAGAGTGTATTATAACTGTGGACGCAAGTAATGATGGATTGGGTGCTACCATTGCACAGATGAAAGGCAAAGTTGAAGTGACAATTGGTTTTGCATCTAGATCCTTGAGGTCTAACGAAAAAAATTCTCTGTCATTGAAAAGGAACTTTTGAGTTGTTGCTGGGCAGTTGAAAGATTTAAATGCTTTATTTGGGGTAGAAAATTTGTGCTCAAGACTGACCACAAACCTTTAGTCAGTATTTTGAGTGGGACAACTATCAAAGACCACACTCCAAGAATAGCAAGGTTGAGTTCAAAACTCCTACAGTACAATTTCACTGTTGAATACATCCCAGGTGGTAAAAACATAAGAGCAGATTATTTATCTCGTTCACCTTTAAGTTTTACTGATTACTCTGAAAACTGTGAAGAAATTGATGAAGAATGTTTAATTGCAAGCGTAGATATTTGTCATAACACAACTTTCTCTGAACATGAATGGTTTTCTGAATCCTTAAAAGATATAGGATTGGAAAATGTGAGGAGGTATGTTATGAGTGGTTGGCCTAAGGAAAAGGCATTACCTCAAGAGTTACAACCTTATTTCAAAGTAGCAGATGAATTGTCAATTGAGGAAAAGGGTATGCTGGTACGGGGAGACAAATTCATTCCACCTGTTTCACTGAGGGAAAGGATCATTATGTATGGTCACGAGGGACATCTGGGACAGACCATAACTAAAAGGAAAATCAGAGATAGTTATTGGTGGCCCGGGATGGATTCTGCCATCATAGCCAGTGTTCGGGGATGTGTTGTATGTGCCTCTAGTGATAAGGGTCTTAAAACCGAAGCAGTTCCTTTACAGCCCGTTGAATCACCAAACACAGTTTGGTCTAAACTTGCCATAGATTTTATAGGTCCTTTTGGTACTCTTCCACGGAAGTTAAGATTTGCTATCGTAGTTGTTGATTACTACAGCAAATGGTGGGAAGTAAAGTTTGTAGAAGAACCGAACACTGTTAGTGTCATCAAGTTTCTGAAAAATCTATTTTTAAGAGAAGGCTTTCCTAAAGAAATTGTCTCGGACAATGGTGTCCAATTTGTGTCAAAAGAAATGAAGAGTTTTCTTGACAACAATGCTATCAAACACAAGTGTGTTGCTCTATATCATCCACAGGCCAATGGTTTGGTAGAAAAAATGAATCGCACACTTGTTGAGTGCATACAGTGGGCCATTCAGAACAAGTTTGATCTTTGTAAATCTGTTGAAGAAATGTTGTGGTCACATAGATGTTGTCCGAACGCTGTTTCGGGCCTTTCTCCTTTTGAAATTTTGCGAGGACGCACTCCTGCATCTAGGTTGTGTCCTGCATGTTAAGAGAGTGTCAGCGTAAAAGTGATCACATGTTAAATATAGACAAAGTGGTGAGACCCAAAGTTGAAGAATTTCAGGGTAAAATGAAAAGTCATTATGACACTCTTCACAGAGTAAACCCTGTAGAAAGAAATCTGTGTGTTGGAGATTGGGTTCGTGTCAAAGATCCCAATCATGTTCCTAAGGGAATGTCAAAATTTAAACCTCCTGTCAGAATTGAGGTTGTGACCAGGAATGCAGTGAGAACCAGCAGAAACGAAAGGTGGAATAAGGGAAGAGTGGTGAAGGTGCATACTCATGATGTCTCTCCCCACGATCCTTGTGTTTCATTCAAGTCGTCTTTGCATTCTCGTATTGTTCCTTTTTCATCTTCTTCTTCTTCTGATAATGATGTTTCTGAGCCTAGGTGTTCTTTTCATCCCGAACCTGAGCGTAGGAGTAGTAGACGAAATATTATCAAACCTCTTAGGTTTCGTGATTGATGTTTCGCTTTTGTTATTTATTTACTGCATACTTATGTATTTGATGTTTTTATGTGAATATTATTTTATTCACTGTTTGTTTGATTTCCATTCGCTGTAAAGAAGGGAGATATTGTGGTGACCTTGGGGTCATTACTTCATGACATGATGTCATTGGAATGTAGAATGTTCTGTGTGGGTTTCATGCCAAGTGATTCTATGTAAAACAGTTACTCTGGGACTGCTGCAGCTGTGGCTAATAAATACACAACGTGAAGTATCTTTGTCTGCTGACATTTATTACATATTACTTCACCACAGTAGGGTTCACCCCTCTCAACCAATACCCAATTTCCTTACAATTGTTGTCTGTCTTCATATTGTAACTAGTCTAGTTCTTTTGCTGAAAGTGTACTAAGTGCTGTTTCTAAATAGTGCTTATCTTGGAAGAACAGAATTATGGTCATGCAGCATTCCTCTCTCCTTTCTTGCCTTCTGTGCTGCATGTGAACATGGGAAGCACAGCACTACATCAGCTTAGTGCATCCTCAAAAGAAAGTACTCTGGCAAGAAAGAGGTAGTATGTGCTAATGGTCCGATTATTCACTGGTAATTTTCATTACCGCACATCCCAGAACTTGAACTAGTGTGCCTAGTTATAGTCCTGTATCCCGACCTTTGCCCTTTGGATCATCTCTGCCATTTATGAAACTTGGACTCACAGCAGGAAAAGAAGATGAGAGGAAGAAGGAGGAAAGGGCAATGGAAAGAAAAATGCTCCATTATTCTCAAAGGAGAAGATGAAGTGCAGCCATGTTGCACAAAAAGCCAATGATAAAATATCTGAGTCACGTTTCTCAGGGAAAGGCTGGCATCTAATTTTACGGATGGTGGTGAGTAAGAGGAGTACTCCGAGTAAGAAAGATTACAACAAGCAAGTAATTAAGCCAATCCAGGGTGATGCAAGCTCCAGGAGAGTCCCTGTGATGTCAGACAAAATACAAAATCCTGATACTGTGCAGGGAATTCTCTCCTGTTGTTAGGTTTCGCGTGCACAGCGCTTGCGCTGTGCTTAAGAAATCCATTGTTTTTAATATAAATGTAAAAGGGACTTACAGCCCACCTCCTCTCTTTCCTGGCTCCTCACTGGTTCCTGTGCATGCTACTTTCCTTTCCACCATTTCTATTAGCTGTAGCTGATTTTCCTGCATTTACCAATGCTTGTTCCTCATCTGCTTCTCTTATCAGTTTCCACCACCGAAATACTGTTAACATCCGCTTTGGTGAAACCATATTTTCATAAAGTTTTGCCTTTTAGTATTGCAGCATATTTATATAATAATTTATCACCCGGAGAGATTAAGTGATTTGCCTAGAATCACAGGATGTTGCCTGGTGCCGCCACCGAGACCCCAACCGGGATCCCCAGCTCTCGGGTCTGGCCGCTGCTCCACATCCTCTCAACTCCTTGTTATCAGACAAGGAGCTCTTTCGTTCTCCCGGACGTTGATTGATGAAAACAGCTCTTTATTCATTACATAGGCGAAACCAAGGCATTACCAGTGCTTGTTCGTGTTCTATTTAGAAACCACCAATAAACCTCTGCAAAACATGCTGAATGTTTGCCAGTCTCAGTATGGGAAGCGTACCCTGATGATGCTAGTGCCAGTAACCTAACAATGGCATGATCTTGATTTGCCTGTGAACGTACAGACAGGTACCAGACAGAAACTGCTTGCTTCACATCCACCAACACATACTGATGCATAATGAGGACAAGACTGGCACGCGAGACATTCTGACAAAAACACAGAGGACACGAAGAGGTTTTTTTGGGAACAGTGAGCTGGGTGCAAAGGTTAGAGAACAGCATTTGTAGTTAAATTACATTCAGACTCATGAATAATTCATGCCTTTGAGAAACCGCACACATCCTCAATTAAATTAATCTGCAAAGGCTGTTAGAAATAGTCAGGGATAAGGATCGCAATCTTAGTAATTTCCTAAAAAAGTCACAAATGAATTCTAGGCTGCAAATGAAAAGGTCAGAGGCAGTGAAATTAGCAATGCTTGTATTAGCAAACTGATCACACATTTCTCAAACACTTTGGTTGCCTTGAATCGAAGCACTGTCCTAAAAAGTAAATCCTTACTAAGCTATTTAATACAGAGTGGAGTGTGTTGTTTTGCAGCACCCGAGTATGAATACTGTAAGAATCAACTGAGCTACCCTACGCAGGGGTGCAGCTTTTATTGGTGCAGCAGGTGCAGTAGTACCGGGGCTCAGAGGCATGAGGTTCATTGAAACCTCATTTTGCAGTATTTTGCAAATCAAGCAGCAGCAGGGGGAGCATTTACTTCCTTGCACTAGAGCCCATGACACACTGACTAGCCACTGACTCTGCGCCAAGCTCTGTAACAGCAACCCCAAAAGTGCAGACACGGTCACTTTGAAAAGGGCACTGCACCCTCTTTAGTGGACGCAGCAGTCTGTGCACCCTCTTCAGTGGACACAGCAGTCTGTGCACCCTCTTGAGTGGACGCAGCAGTCTGTGCACCCTCTTCAGTGGACGCAGCAGTCTGTGCACCCACTCCAGTGGACTCAGCAGTCTGTGCACCCTCTGCACCCTCTTCAGTGGACGCAGCAGTCTGTGCACCCTCTTCAGTGGACGCAGCAGTCTGTGCACCCTCTTCAGTGGACTCAGCAGTCTGTGAACCCTCTTCAATGGATGCAGCAGTCTGTGCACCCTCCTCAGTGGATGCAGCAGTCTGTGCACCGTCCTCAGCGGACGCAGCAGTCTGTGCACCCTCTTCAGTGGACTCAGCCATCTGTGCACCCTCTTCAGTGGACGCAGCAGTCTGTGCACCCTCTTCAGTGGACTCAGCAGTCTGTGCACCCTCTGCACCCTCTTCAGTGGACGCAGCAGTCTGTGCACCCTCTTCAGTGGACGCTGCAGTCTGTGCCCCCTCTTCAGTGGACACAGCAGTCTGTGAACCCTCTTCAGTGGACGCAGCAGTCTGTGCACCCCCTCCAGTGGACTCAGCAGTCTGTGCACCCTCTGCATCCTTTTCAGTGGACGCAGCAGTCTGTGCACCCTCTTCAGTGGATGCAGCAGTCTGTGCACCCTCTTCAGTGGACGCAGCAGTCTTTGCACCCTCTTCAGTGGATGCAGCAGTCTGTGCACCCTCTTCAGTGGACGCAGCAGTCTCTGCACCTTCTTCAGTGGACGCTGCAGTCTGTGCACCCTCTTCAGTGGATGCAGCAGTCTGTGCACCCTCTTCAGTGGACTCAGCAGTCTCTGCACCCTCTTCAGTGGATGCAGCAGTCTGTGCACCCTCTTCAGTGGACGCAGCAGTCTGTGCACCCTCTTCAGTGGACGCAGCAGTCTGTGCACCCTCTTCAGTGGACGCAGCAGTCTGTGCACCCTCTTCAGTGGACTCAACAGTCTGTGCAACCTCTTCAGTGGATGCAGTAGTCTGTGCACCCTCTTCAGTGGATGCAGCAGTCTGTGCACGCTCTTCAGTGGATGCAGCAGTCTGTGCACCCTCTTCAGTGCACGCAGAAGTCTGTGCATCCCCTTCAGTGGACTCAGCAGTCTGTGCACCCTCTTCAGTAAACTCAGCAGTCTGTACACCCTCTTCAGTGGACGCAGCAGTCTGTGCACCTTCTTCAGTGGACACAGCAGTCTGTGCACCTTCTTCAGTGGACGCAGCAGTCTCTGCACCCTCTTCAGTGGACGCTGCAGTCTGTGCACCCTCTTCAGTGGACGCAGCAGTCTGTGCACCCTCTTCAGTGGACTCAGCAGTCTGTGCACCCTCTTCCGTGGATGCAGCAGTCTGTGCACCCTCTTCAGTGGACGCAGCAGTCTGTGCACCGTCTGCACCCTTTTCAGTGGACGCAGCAGTCTGTGCACCCTCTTCAGTGGACGCAGCAGTCTGTGCACCCTCTTCAGTGGACTCAGCAGTCTGTGCAACCTCTTCAGTGGACACAGTAGTCTGTGCACCCTCTTCACTGGACACAGCAGCCTGTGCACCCTCTTCAGTGGACGCAGCAGTCTGTGCACCCTCTTCAGTGGACTCAGCAGTCTGTGAACCCTCTTCAGTGGCCGCAGCAGTCTGTGCACCCTCCTCAGTGCATGCAGCAGTCTGTGCACCCTCTTCAGTGGACCCAGCAGTCTGTGTACCCTCTTCAGTGGACTCAGCAGTCTGTGAACCCTCTTCAGTGGATGCAGCAGTCTGTGCACCCTCCTCAGTGGACGCAGCAGCCTGTGCACCCTCTTCAGTGGACTCAGCAGTCTGTGAACCCTCTTCAGTGGACGCAGCAGTCTGTGCACCCTCCTCAGTGGATGCAGCAGTCTGTGCACTCTTTTCAGTGGACGCAGCAGTCTGTGCACCCTCTTCAGTGGACTCAGCAGTCTGTGCACCCTCTTCAGTGGACGCAGCAGTCTGTGAACCCTCTTCAGTGGACGCAGCAGTCTGTGCTCCCCCTTCAGTGGACTCAGCAGTCTGTGCATCCTCTGCACCCTCTTCAGTGGACACAGTCTGTGCACCCTCTTCAGTGGACGCAGCAGTCTGTGCCCCCTCTTCAGTGGACGCAGCAGTCTGTGCCCCCTCTTCAGTGGACGCAGCAGTCTGTGAACCCTCTTCAGTGGATGCAGCAGTCTGTGCACCCCCTTCAGTGGACTCAGCAGTCTGTGCACCCTCTGCACCCTTTTCAGTGGACGCAGCAGTCTGTGCACCCTCTTAAGTGGACGCAGCAGTATGTGCACCCCATTCAGTGGACGCAGCAGTCTGTGCACCCTCTTCAGTGGACGCAGCAGTCTCTGCACCCTCCTCAGGTGACGCTGCAGTCTGTGCACCCTCTTCAGTGGATGCAGCAGTCTGTGCACCCTCTTCAGTGGACGCAGCAGTCTGTGCACCCTCTTCAGTGGACGCAGCAGTCTGTGCACCCTCTTCAGTGGACTCAGCAGTCTGTGAACCCTCTTCAGTGAACGCAGCAGTCTAAGCACCCTCCTCAGTGGACGCAGCAGTCTGTGCACCCTCTTCAGTGGACTCAGCAGTCTGTGAACCCTCTTCAGTGGACGCAGCAGTCTGAGCACCCTCCTCAGTGGACGCAGCAGTCTGTGCACCCTCTTCAGTAAACTCAGCAGTCTGTACACCCTCTTCAGTGGACGCAGCAGTCTTTGCACCCTTTTCAGTGGACGCAGCAGTCTGTGCACCTTCTTCAGTGGACGCAGCAGTCTCTGCACCCTCTTCAGTGGACGCTGCAGTCTGTGCACCGTCTTCAGTGGACTCAGCAGTATGTGCACCCTCTTCAGTGGACGCAGCAGTCTGTGCACCCTCTTCAGTGGACACAGCAGTCTCTGCACCCTCTTCAGTGGACGCAGCAGTCTGTGCACCCTCTTCAGTGGATGCAGCAGTCTCTGCACCCTCTGCACCCTTTTCAGTGGACGCACCAGTCTGTGCACCCTCTTCAGTGGATGCAGCAGTCTGTGCACCCTCTTCAGTGGACTCAGAAGTCTGTGCAACCTCTTCAGTGGACACAGTAGTCTGTGCACCCTCTTCACTGGACGCAGCAGTCTGTGCACCCTCTTCATTGGACGCAGCAGTCTCTGCACCCTCTTCAGTGGACGCAGCAGTCTGTGCACCCTCTTCAGTGGACTCAGAAGTCTGTGCAACCTCTTCAGTGGACACAGTAGTCTGTGCACCCTCTTCACTGGACGCAGCAGTCTGTGCACCCTCTTCAGTGGATGCAGCAGTCTGTGCACCCTCTTCAGTGGACTCAGCAGTCTGTGAACCCTCTTCAGTGGCCGCAGCAGTCTGTGCACCCTCCTCAGTGGATGCAGCAGTCTGTGCACCCTCTTCAGTGGACGCAGAAGTCTGTGCCCCCTCTTCAGTGGACTCAGCAGTCTGTGAACCCTCTTCAGTGGATGCAGCAGTCTGTGCACCCTCCTCAGTGGACGCAGCAGCCTGTGCACCCTCTTCAGTGGACTCAGCAGTCTGTGAACCCTCTTCAGTGGACGCAGCAGTCTGTGCACCCTCCTCAGTGGACGCAGCAGTCTGTGCCCCTCTTCAGTGGACGCAGCAGTGTGTGAACCCTCTTCAGTGGACGCAGCAGTATGTGCACCCTCTGCACCCTTTTCAGTGGACGCAGCAGTCTGTGCACCCTCTGCACCCTTTTCAGTGGACGCAGCAGTCTGTGCACCCTCTTAAGTGGACCCAGCAGTATGTGCACCCTCTTCTGTGGACGCAGCAGTCTTTGCACCCTCTTCAGTGGACGCAGCAGTCTGTGCACCCTCTTCAGTCGACGCAGCAGTCTCTGCACCTTCCTCAGTGGATGCTGCAGTCTGTGCACCCTCTTCAGTGGATGCACCAGTCTGTGCACCCTCTTCAGTGGATGCAGCAGTCTGTACACCCTCTTCAGTGGACGCAGCAGTCTGTGCACCCTCCTCAGTGGACGCAGTAGTCTGTGCACCCTCTTCAGTAGACTCAGCAGTCTGTGAACCCTCTTCAGTGGACGCAGCAGTCTGTGCACCCTCCTCAGTGGACGCAGCAGTCTGTGCACCCTCTTCAGTAGACTCAGCAGTCTTTGCACCCTCTTCAGTGGATGCAGCAGTTTGTGCACCCTCTTCAGTGGACGCAGCAGTCTGTGCACCCTCTTCAGTGGACGCAGAAGTCTGTGCACCCTCTTCAGTGGACGCAGCAGTCTGTGCACCCTCTTCAGTGGACTCAACAGTCTGTGCAACCTCTTCAGTGGATGCAGTAGTCTGTGCACCCTCTTCAGTGGATGCAGCAGTCTGTGCACCCTCTTCAGTGGATGCAGCAGTCTGTGCACCCTCTTCAGTGCACACAGAAGTCTGTGCATCCCCTTCAGTGGACTCAGCAGTCTGTGCACCCTCTTTAGTAAACTCAGCAGTCTGTACACCCTCTTCAGTGGATGCAGCAGTCTGTGCACCCTCTTCAGTGGACGCAGCAGTCTGTGCACCTTCTTCAGTGGACGCAGCAGTCTCTGCACCCTCTTCAGTGGACGCTGCAGTCTATGCACCCTCTTCAGTGGACGCAGCAGTCTGTGCACCCTCTTCAGTGGATGCAGCAGTCTGTGCACCCCCTCCAGTGGACTCAGCAGTCTGTACACCCTCTGCACCCTTTTCAGTGGACGCAGCAGTCTGTGCACCCTCTTCAGTGGACACAGCAGTCTGTGCACCCTCTTCAGTGGACGCAGCAGTCTTTGCATCCTCTTCAGTGGACGCAGCAGTCTGTGCACCCTCTTCAGTGGACGCAGCAGTCTCTGCACCCTCCTCAGTGGATGCTGCAGTCTGTGCACCCTCTTCAGTTGACGCAGCAGTCTGTGCACCCTCTTCAGTGGGCTCAGCAGTCTGTGCAACCTCTTCAGTGGATTCAGTAGTCTGTGCACCCTCTTCAGTGGATGCAGCAGTCTGTGCACCCTCTTCAGTGGACGCAGCAGTCTGGGCACCCTCTTCAGTGCATGCAGCAGTCTGTGGACCCCCTTCAGTGGACTCAGCAGTCTGTGCACCCTCTTCAGTGGACTCAGCAGTCTGTACACCCTCTTCAGTGGACGCAGCAGTCTGTGCACCCTCTTCAGTGGACGCAGCAGTCTGTGCACCCTCTTCAGTGGACGCAGCAGTCTCTGCACCCTCTTCAGTGGATGCTGCAGTCTGTCCACCCTCTTCAGTGGACGCAGCAGTCTATGCACCATCTTCAGTGGACTCAGCAGTCTGTGCACCCTCTTCAGTGGATGCAGCAGTCTGTGCACCCTCTTCAGTGGATGCAGCAGTGTGTGCAGCCTCTGCACCCTCTTCAGTGGACGCAGCAGTCTGTGCACCCTCTTCAGTGGACGCAGCAGTCTGTGCACCCTTTTCAGTGGACTCAGCAGTCTGTGCAACCTCTTCATTGGACGCAGTAGTCTGTGCACCCTCTTCAGTGGACGCAGCAGTCTGTGCACCCTCTTCAGTGGACGCAGCAGTCTGTGCACCCTCTTCAGTGGACGCAGCAGTCTGTGCACCCTCTTCAGTGCACACAGCAGTCTGTGCACCCCCTTCAGTGGACTCAGCAGTCTGTGCACCCTCTTCAGTGGACTCAGCAGTCTGTACACCCTCTTCAGTGGATGCAGCAGTATGTGCACCCTCTTCAGTGGATTCAGCAGTCTGTGCACCCTCTTCAGTGTACTCAGCAGTCTATGCACCCTCTGCAGTGGACGCAGTAGTCTGTGCACTCTATTCAGTGGACACAGCAGTCTGTGCACCCTCTTCAGTGGACGCAGAAGTCCGTGCACCCTCTTCGGTGGGCTCAGCAGTCTGTGCACCCTCTGCACCCTCTTCAGTGGACGCAGCAGTCTGTGCACCCTCTTCAGTGGACGCAGCAGTCTGTGCACCCTCTGCACCCTCTTCAGTGGACTCAGCAGTCTGTGCACCCTCTGCACCCTCTTCAGTGGACGCAGCAGTCTGTGCACCCTCTTCAGTGGACTCAGCATTCTGTTTTTCTTTATTTCTGTTTTTTTTATGTTCATCCTTAATTCTCCCTTCTTTGTGGGTTGGGATTGTATTTAAGTTTTCATGGTTACCCTCAACTTTAGGCCCTTACCAGGGAAAGCTAGCTCAGTGTGACTGGACTCGCCGAAGAGAGCTGCTGTTCAGCTTTATCCAAACTATACCTGAGATTGTCTCTATATTAATGTTTCCTTCCAGAAGGGTTGCGTAAGGCAGTGGCGGGGTTTGACTGGGCATTCTGCCACTCTAGTCTTTTCCCAGTGGAATTCTGGTTCACAGTTCGGAAGTGTCACAATTTTGTCAGATATGGATTTATTTAACTATCTATTTAATAAGTACACCCCAATTGGCGGAGTACAAAAACAAATGTTCTCAACACAAACTGATGCTTGCCCTCTTCTGTGACACGGCAGTGCCAGCCATTACTGAGCTACGTGACAGTAGAGCGTATTATTTCCCCTTTAGTTTGCTGCCTGGCGTGTGGAATTCCACTGACATTCTTAAAGGTTTTGGAACAAAAGTGGATTTATTTGTGTAAGCAGGACAGGTCTGGAAACCTAAGCCAGTCCTGACAATAAAGTACAAATAGCCCCAAACCTCAGGAGAATGCAACCAAAATGGGAATGTGAGCGCTTTCATGCCTGGGCCAAGGCCGCCCATCCAACTCTTAAAACAGCCCCGTAGCCCGGCCTTGCTTCCCTAGTCGCACACCAGATTCACCTGTGCACTTTCTCTTACACTTGTACTCTAGTGCTATACTTACACTATCTGCATCTGGACAACATTAACAGTCAACGAACGCCCTGGTAGCTGTGCCACTCGTTTTTCTGCCCCCGTGCAACATTATGCAAAAAAGGGGGTACGACTCACATCCTAGCAACCAATACTGTGTTTGGCTTGAGGGACGAAATTCGACAGCAATTTAGCCTCTTCCAATCTCTGACTCAATGATTTTGATGTTGAAGGTATCAGAATCTGATCGAATACCATGTACAGTACTTATCCTGCAGCAGCATGTGACACAGGGTAATTGGCGCTCCTTGTGAGGCTGATATCTGTAGCTGTGTCCAAGCAAGGCTCTAGTCTCTCTGGCTCTCAAAGGAACAACTTCAGCCTGACATCTGCAGAAGCGCCAGAGGCGGGCAGTGACTATCAGCATCATAAAAGTAAGTTAGTCACTTACTAAAAGTGACCACACGTGATGGGCACTAGCGGTGCAGCTGGGTCTAGAAGTTATGGGCACCCGTGATCGGTTTACTGACAGAATATCGACCTAAAAAAATACAGATGTAAAAAATATCAGGAGAAAAATATAGGATACAAAAATATCGATTGCCTATACTTAAAAAGGTAAGTACACATATATATCTATAAATATATATATATATGTATATATGAACATACATATATATAAACATCTGAATAAACTTTATTTTTAAATAAAAATATATAATTTTGAAACTCGTAAATAATATATTATCCAAAATATATATATATACATATTTAAATATACCAAAAACATAAAATATTAAAAAGAAAATTAATTTATTTTAAAATAAAAATGTAAACAACACATATTTTTTACAATTTAATTACAAATAATTTACAGATGAAAAATATTGAAATTGCTAAATATTATTATTATAATAAATCAAACACATAATTATATAAATTACAACATAAAATAAATTATTACAAATTTAAATAGATACATATAAATTTCCCACTACATTAAAAAAACATTTTTATACTAAATAAATATAAAAATACGTACTCCCACCTAACACAACACAACAGTAACAACATGTTTACATCACACAAAAGTAGGATTTACTACTCTAATTACAAGAAATATAACATTTATTAAAATGTAACATTGGAAAATACTACAATTTACTATTACCAGTACAATTAACATAACAATAAAAATTATAATTAACAAAAAAAAATAATAATATTCCCTCTCCAGTGAGTGCAACAGTAGGGAAAGTGTTGGATTGCGGAGGGGTAAAATTTACTATTCCCACTCCAGTCAGTGCAACAGTAGGGAAAGTGTTAGATTGCAGAGGGGAAACATTTAATATTCCCACTCCAGTCAGTGCAACAGTAGGGAAAGTGTTGGATTGCAGAGGGGTATAATTTACTATGCCCACTCCAGTCCGTGCAATAGTAGGGAAAGTGTTGGATTGCGGAGGAGTAAAATGTACTATTTCCACTCAAGTCAGTGCAACAGCAGGGAAAGTGTTGGATTGTGGAGGGTAAAATTTACTACTCCCACTCCAGTCAGTGCAACATTAAAAACAAATAAAATATCTTAAACAAAATGAAAATAATTTTTAAAAAGTAAATAAACTAAAATATATGTTGAATAAAAAAATACAAATACATTTAATATTAAAAATGTAAAATTAATTTACTTCCCACCCCATACCCTAAAAAGCCCACAACCCACATTTAATTAAAAACCAAATTACTTGCACAATTAACATAATTATTTATCGATTAAACAAATATTATTTATGAAAAACTAAATATAAATTCATTAAAATCTATTAGCTTACCGCCCTTTACCCCTATAAACCCCACAGCCCTCACCTACAATTAAACTAAAAAAACTATTAACACAATTTAATTAATTAATTTACAATTAAATAATTATTAGTATTTAACAAGTAATTAACAAATAAAATAAAATAATGTACTCCCTACTCTTTACCCCTATAAACCCCACAACCCAAACCTAAAAAACATTTAATTAAACAATTAACATAATTATCAATTAATTAATTAATATTAATTAACAATTTATTATTAGTTATTAAAAAATAAATTACTTCCCATCCTTTACCCCTATAAACCCCACAACCCACACCTAAACAAATGAATTACACTATTAACATATTTAATGATCAAATAAGGAATTAATATTAATTAACAACTAATTAATAATAAATTAAAAATAAATTACTTCCCACCCTTTACCCCTATAACCCTACAACCCACACCTAAAAAATAAAAAAAATATACAATTAACATAATTATCAATTAACATTCATTTACAACTAATTATTAATTAATTAAAAATAAATTCCTTTCCACCCTTTAGCCCTATAAATGCCACAACCCGCAAATAACACAATTAATAACACAATTAACAAAATTATACATCGATTAAATAAATAATATTAATTAAATAATAATCCTTAATTTATTATAATTAAATTACTTCCTACCCTATACCCCTCTAAACCCACAACCCACTACAGAACCTAAAAAACACAACATTTAATTAAATTAAATTTCATAACTGCTAAAAATGTAGCGAGAAGTGAAAGTGAGAAGCATAAACAATAATGAAAAAAAATGGTCATATACATTTAAAATATATACTAAAAACATAACAATAATAAAAAAACGATATTTTAAACAATTATATTTTTACAAACTATATTAATGACTTCTATATTTAAAAAATTGATATTACTTACCTTAAAATCGATATTCTTGACAATGATATTCTTGCACTCGATATTTCCATTACACAATATTTTTCACTCAATATTATGGTCAGTCGAAATTTTCAACTCAATATTCTGTCTCATCACCCCGGTGATCCACTTACTGAAAGAAATTAAATGAAAAAGAGATTTATAAAGTGTTCTGGACCTGAGGGTATCAAGGCGCTGCATCAACGAATTCCGGAACGCTATCAGATTGAACCCACCCCAATGTGAAAATGCAAGGTGATACAGAACGCACAAAAACTAAGAAAAGGAAGAAAGAAATACAAATAGACTATGAGACCCAGGAGAATGCAATCTGGGCTCATATTAGAACTCAGCTGCCTTTCGTCTTTCATCCTCTCAACAGCTCCAAGTAGTCCTCTACAGCTTGGCAACCAGGGCCGGACTGGGGTACCAGAAGCAGCCGTGACAAAAATGTTTAAACCATCCCCACTCCCTTCGTATCATTGAGCAATCTCTCTCTTTCCATCAATCCTTTCTCTCTCTCTCCCCCCTTCTCTCTTCGTTATCTCTGATCGCTTTCTTGCTACCTTCTCCCGCCCTTCCTCTTTTTCTCTCTGTCTTAAAGACTCCCTGTGCCTGCTGCAATTAACCTTGGGGAGCTGGGGAACAGGACTCCAGCCAACCAGGAGGGAAATGCCCTGAGGAATAAAAGACCTGCCTGGCACTGTTGCCAAGCACAGGGCTCATCCACCTCATCATGTGACAGATTGCACAGAGACAGATGAATTGAGTTAGTGCAGCCCTATTGTGAGACTGGCCAGTGCTTGCAGACAGTGCTGTGCTCTGTGTCCCTTTGTGAAGCTCTGTGGAAAGTGGTGCATAGTACTGTGTCTTGAAAAAACATATAACAGATTTTCTTTTTAACTAAGTGGCATATATACAAGAGGATTGTGCCAATGGGTGTTACTGTGGGCGTTCCACTGTAACACCTATTGCTTTTTGTCACTGCCCTAGACTTACAAGGATCTGTAAATCTGAGCCAGCACCAAAAACTAACGCCATGCAAAAGCAGGCGTTAGATTGGTGCAACAAGGAGAAATACTTTGATTTCTCCTCGTTTTTGCTTTTTCTATGTGTGCTTCATTCTGCAGCACACGTAGAAAAAGCAAAACATCATAAATGATTGTTTTTGTGGATGAAAGTGCCCCTTCATGCACAAAAACAATGATCAAATAATGGCGATTTGTTCCTTCTATGTGTGCTGCAGAATGCAGAACTCTTAAAAGTAGTAAATCACAATTATTGATTTTTTATGTGCAGGAAGGGACACCTTACTGCACATAAACAATCATCCCTGCAATGCAGGCACCCTTGCACTATGGCGCAAGGGTGTCTATGTTGGTGATAGGCAGCTATTTTTAGCGTCATCGCTAGGGAAAACACAGGGGTGCGCCATATTTTTTTAAATATGGCGCATCCCTGCATTTTGGAATTAGCGCTGCACTGTCAAATTTGCCACAGCGCAACGCTGCGCAATTTCCTTGTACATATGTCCCTATATGTTTATTGTCATTTTATGTACAAAATCAAACCTATAACCAACATAAAGGGGGGCTCCATGGTGGCTGGAGCCTGCGGTTACACCTATACACAGGTATGATCGATAGTGCCGAGATATACCTTCAGGTATGATCTGTTGCGCTATACCAAGTAGAAAGTAGGAACAACAAAACATACTTATCTCTCATTTCCGACCGACCGATTGCGATAGAAAGAAACCGTTCGGTCATTCTGACTCGTTTCTGACTGGCATTCGGAGAATCCAAGTCGGCCGGAGCTGATTCGCACAACTGAAGACATCGTTACCGGCCAACTGATTACGATGTCGGATTCTGACAGCCTTTCCGACTCGGTCTGTCCGACATCAAAAGTCTGTTGGAAACTGACTTTGGGGGCCTCTAGCAGGCCCCCCTTCACCTGGAGACCTCCAGTTGGGGCCCGTGGGGGTACCCATGGGACCCCTCTTTTAGACCATGCACAGTGTGGCAGGCACCTTGGGGTGCCCGCCACAGGGTGCAGGGTTTTCTGCAACCATCCCTTTTTGCAATGGGAGCCTGTGTTGTTGGTCGGAACACAGGCTCCCATTGAAGTCAATCGGAGTCCGACCGAACGGTATCAAAACCATCATAATCGGTCGGTATGACTCCCCGAACCCTAGTCGGTCAGAAACGATTACGACAAAGAGTTGGCCAGAATGCTTTCCGACCGACATCGTAATGAGACCCTAAGGGGTCGATTCCGATTCGGGCCGGAAAAAGCACCGACCGACTCGGAGCCGGAAAAATTACCGACCGACACGTACCAGTGGCGCCCGACACGCCAAGTACGATGCAAGCCGCGATAAATCCGACCGACACGTTAGGAAACCAAGCCGACCGACCGAGCCGCTCGGAAAATAGCAATCCGGCCGGAAAAACACGCGAATCCAACCGACCGACACGCACCCGGAACAAATCCGACCGAATCGTACCCGCCAACTCCAAACCGCAAAGTACGATGCAAGGCGCGAAAAACACGACCGAGTCGGACGGAGGACAAGCCGTACGACCGACACGCATACAAAACCGAGCCGAAGCAACACAATACACCGCGACCGACGCGTACGCAGCATACAAAACTGCACAAACACAGCGTGAACGAAACGGAAAACACCGTACGAGACCAATGCAGGGTCCGACTCGGTCACAAGAACGTTTCCAACATACACAAACAGCACAAAGGAAAAATCAACCAAAAAAAGGCCAAACAAGCAATTACCAAGCCAATAAATACTGGGGGGGGTGGGGACAGAGAACAAAGACACACCCACAACTCCACCTATATAAAGGACACAAATCACTACCATGAGCCTTTGCAAATGCCATTCCACTGCCAGCACCCAAGAGAAAGCAACCACACACCCACAGCTCATCCCTCACACAAGCCACACACCATCAGCACACCAACAAATACCTACCTCACATACACCCAGCACAACACACACCCACACACCCTCACCTGCACACCAACACACACATCACCCACCATCACCACCCATCACCATGCCCCCCAAGAAGAATCCCAAGTTCCTAGATAGTGAATTGGAAGTCATGGTAGACGAGATCCTCAGGGTGGAGCCACAGCTGTTTGGCACTCTGGTCCAACAGACCCCCATGTCGCAGAAAACCAAGATGTGGGAGAGGATCATCAACAGGGTGAACGCCCAATCACCATGTCGGCGCACAAAGACGGACATCCAGAACAGGTGGTATGACGTGCGCAGGAGGGTACGGGACCTGCTGAAGATAGACTACATCAACAGCCAACACACCGGCAGTGGCCCTCCTGCCAAGCCAATATACCTCAGGCCCTGGGAGGAGAAGGTGCGGGCCATCCTTCCGCCAGTGAGCGTATATGGACTAGAGAACATCCCAGAGCCTGGTGAGTACACAACAAATGTACACAATAAACTGCCACAAAACACACACATCACTGTCAAGGGGAGAGTCAAACCATGCACTCATAGCAATTACACAGCAACTAGAACAGAATCATCCCAAAATGTGTATGTCAGTCAGATAAACACAACACATGACATCAAAAAAGTCACATCCAACTGTGCCAACACATGTACAAACACAACCACAACTACAGCTAGGCAGTGGCACAAATAGAACTAACACACACATCCACACATGTAGCCACCACAACAACACCAACACACAGTGAAGACCACTCAAAGGAAGGAATTCTGTGTATGCTGGCCAAGTCAGTGTAGCCAATAGCATCATGGGAGTCGCAGTCACACATATTGCCCCCCACAACTGTCCCATCAACACCACCCTGAACCATGCTCACATCACAGGGAGTGGAGAAGGACTCACAAGATGGCTGACACTGGCTACTGCTGTGGGGAGCACAAGGCCCTGCTGGCAACTGTGCACCAACAAACAGCAGGACACCACTGACTGACATCCTGAGAGACAACTTCCACTCCCTGCAATGCAAGCACGTTCCATGGTGGGATATCTGGCTGGCTGGCTGGGTGGGAAGGGGGACTTGCAGCACTGACTATAGTCACCAGCACCTCCCCTCACCCCCCCCAACACAAACTCCACAGTACCCACCTGGTAGAATGCAATGCCCTCCATCCTAACACAAGATCCCACAAAGCACCACCACCCTGGGTTATGTTGTGTGAAGCACAGGGACACTCTTGGGACTCTTAGCCAAACAACTGCCAGGACAACACTCCCAGCCATCCTGTCAGCACAGCCAGCCCACCCCACAGGGAAGCAGAGTCAAAAGGAAGGAAGCATGGGCATGCTGGGAAGGGGGTGGAGGCAATAGCATGATGGGAGTCGTAGTCACAGACATAGCTCACCCCCACAACTGTCCCATCAACACCACCCTGAACCATGCTCACATCACAGGGAGTGGAGAAGGACTCACAAGATGGCTGACACTGGCTACTGCTGTGGGGAGCACAAGGCCCTGCTGGCAACTGTGCACCAACAAACAGCAGGACACCACTGACTGACATCCTGAGAGACAACTTCCACTCCCTGCAATGCAAGCACGTTCCATGGTGGGATATCTGGCTGGCTGGCTGGGTGGGAAGGGGGACTTGCAGCACTGACTATAGTCACCAGCACCTCCCCTCACCCCCCCCAACACAAACTCCACAGTACCCACCTGGTAGAATGCAATGCCCTCCATCCTAACACAAGATCCCACAAAGCACCACCACCCTGGGTTATGTTGTGTGAAGCACAGGGACACTCTTGGGACTCTTAGCCAAACAACTGCCAGGACAACACTCCCAGCCATCCTGTCAGCACAGCCAGCCCACCCCACAGGGAAGCAGAGTCAAAAGGAAGGAAGCATGGGCATGCTGGGAAGGGGGTGGAGGCAATAGCATGATGGGAGTCGTAGTCACAGACATTGCTCACCCCCACAACTGTCCCATCAACACCACCCTGAACCATGCTCACATCACAGGGAGTGGAGAAGGACTCACAAGATGGCTGACACTGGCTACTGCTGTGGGGAGCACAAGGCCCTGCTGGCAACTGTGCACCAACAAACAGCAGGACACCACTGACTGACATCCTGAGAGACAACTTCCACTCCCTGCAATGCAAGCACGTTCCATGGTGGGATATCTGGCTGGCTGGCTGGGTGGGAAGGGGGACTTGCAGCACTGACTATAGTCACCAGCACCTCCCCTCACCCCCCCCCAACACAAACTCCACAGTACCCACCTGGTAGAATGCAATGCCCTCCATCCTAACACAAGATCCCACAAAGCACCACCACCCTGGGTTATGTTGTGTGAAGCACAGGGACACTCTTGGGACTCTTAGCCAAACAACTGCCAGGACAACACTCCCAGCCATCCTGTCAGCACAGCCAGCCCACCCCACAGGGAAGCAGAGTCAAAAGGAAGGAAGCATGGGCATGCTGGGAAGGGGGTGGAGGCAATAGCATGATGGGAGTCGTAGTCACAGACATTGCTCACCCCCACAACTGTCCCATCAACACCACCCTGAACCATGCTCACATCACAGGGAGTGGAGAAGGACTCACAAGATGGCTGACACTGGCTACTGCTGTGGGGAGCACAAGGCCCTGCTGGCAACTGTGCACCAACAAACAGCAGGACACCACTGACTGACATCCTGAGAGACAACTTCCACTCCCTGCAATGCAAGCACGTTCCATGGTGGGATAACTGACTGGGTGGGTGGGTGGGTGGGAAGGAGGTCTGGCTGTCAACCAAACACAATCAATGCAGACCATGTTCACACCCCAGAGAATACATAGAAATGCCCAAATAATGCAGGACAATGTGCCACACCAATATCAACCCCTGACTGTGACGACTTAGGACAATACAATGTACAGGCCCGCACCCCGAGGCACAGTCACAACTGTCAGGTGTGTCAACCACTGATGCCTGCAGAAACATGAAATACATTGTTTGTGTCTCCCAAAAACAGGTGATGATAGGGACACAGCAGCAGACGCTGAGGAGTCCCAGTCCCAGGCTCAAGAGGATGCCGAGCTCACTGGCGTCGTACAGCCTCTGTCCTCCTCGGACGATGAACAACCTGGCACATCCGGTGCAAGTCAACTTGCTGCACCAGCAGGACCACCAGCTGCAGCACCAGCAGGTCCACCAGCTGCACCCCCTGCACCCACCCCTCCAACGACTGTCACCACGAATACCATCCCTGCCGACATGGACAGAATAAGGAACAACACCAGCGCAGTGACCCTGGACCAACCTGGGGCCATGGACACCACCACCACCACCACCCCCCAAGGTGGACCAGGGTTATCTGTGCGTGCAACTGCACACACTGCACATGTCAGCAGGGGTGGTGGGAGGGGTGGGAGACAGAGGTCGCTGCTTGCAGACGTTGCTGGTGTGCATGAAGACCCACAACTGGTACGCATAGCTGATGCGTACCAGTCCAGCA
Source organism: Calotriton arnoldi (assembly GCA_963921515.1). Taxonomy (NCBI): domain Eukaryota; kingdom Metazoa; phylum Chordata; class Amphibia; order Caudata; family Salamandridae; genus Calotriton; species Calotriton arnoldi. Next base: position 512,164 of record CAWUFW010012725.1, read on the forward strand.
CCGGAGAGCTCAGCCAGGTAGTGGGGCTCCTCAGAGACATCAAACAGCAGCAGGCTGCCCATCATGCCCGCTTGGACTCCCACATGTCCCACGTGGAGTCACACATGTCACGTGTGGACTCCCACATGTCCCGCGTGGAGTCCAAGTGGGATGTACTACATGAGATGACGGCGGTGCACAGGGACATTTTACAATGCCTCCGCCAGATGAACAGCAACCAGTCCACACCTCCCTGTGTGCCAACAACATCTGGTACCGAACAAACTGCAACTGCCACAGGGAGGGAGGAGGACTCTGGCGGAGAGTCCCCTGCACCGCAGCAGCCTGCACTTGAGGGCCCCCCCCAAGAAGAGGGGTCGTCCGAGGAGGGGAAAGTGAGAGGCTGATGGCCAAGCGCAACTCCCAGGAAGCCTGAACCTGTTCTGGATTTTCGCCTTTGTGCACAGACTGTTCACCCTGTTGATGGCAACACTACTCCCACACATTGCATGGGGAGTACAAGTTGGAACAATGTGTCAGACAACTGTGGCCCCGATACTGGGGATCCTGTCTACCTGGACTTTCAATTCACCTAGGAACTTGGGATTGCAAGATTCATGTACAGCACAATCCATCCTATGCACTATTAACACAGATGTATCACAATAAACACACTAATACACCATACTTGCCTCTGTCGTGATTCCAACGTGGGTGCTGTTATGGGGATGATGAACTGCAAAATTACACTGTGTATGCGAACTGCAACAGCAAGGACAACACAGGCATGTGAGTACAGGCAACGTGACACATATGAGGGAGACACACCACCAGGGCTACACAACACATACACACCTAGGCCATCTGACTCATTGCCTACACTGATGTTGCCAGGGAAGACGGTGCAATGCACAGACACCACACCCATTCCCAGTTGTAGTCAAGTAGCCCACAGGTGCAGTAAGCAAATGGCAGTCAAATGTGTGACCACAGACAACGCACATCACTAAGTGAAGCACAGGTTTATTACACAGTAGCAACATGCCGTAACCACTACAGATGCAAGGTAACCCCACCTGGTAGCGGGCACACAGTCAACAACTGTAGACGGAAGGAAGTCCATGGGTGTGGCGCACATCACCTGTAGGGACACAACAGCTACCAGCCTGGATGTGCAATCACGTCGTCGGTGGACACAGTTGACCAAACGAATCTGAAAGTACCCTGTGAAGGACAGAAATGACACACAGTCAAAAGCAATGCAGTACAGGACAGATCAGCAAAACTCATGCACAATACATGTTACAAGATACCCACCCAGAACCAAGTTAGCATGTCAACACTGTTGGGGAGTACAGCCCACCTGTCACCACACATCGCAACACACATCCTGTCAAGTAGCCCATGGACACACTCCAACAGCACCAGAGCACCACCCACACATCATGCCAACTCACATCATTCACATGACACCTCAGGATACTCACATTCAGCTAAAGAAGTTGGTGATGAGCTGTGTGCGGACATCACCATCACCATCATCATCATCATCATCGTCACTGGCATCGTGGTCCAGGCCAGGATCCTCCACAGGTGGCGGATGTTGGTCATCGTCATCCTGGATGAGAGGCAACTCCTTCCGCACTGCCAGGTTGTGGAGCATGCAGCAGACGATGATAATCTTGCACACTTTCGCAGGGGCATATGGGAGGGACCCTCCGGTCTTGTCCAGGCAGCGGAAGCGGCTCTTCAGGAGACCAAAGGTCCGCTCAATCACTCTCCTGGTCCGACCATGTGCCTCATTGTAGCGCATCTGGGCAGGTGTCACAGGGTTCCTGAGGGGTGTCAGCAACCACGGCATGTTGGGGTATCCCGAGTCACCTACGGACAGACAAGTGCACATCAGCTGACTTGGAAAAGTGGGCGGAATACTACAGATCAGATCACACACAATGGCACAAAGTCAGTACACACCGACAAGCCAGGCACGCTGGTTCTGCATCTGTGCCATCAACCTGGGGATGCGACTACTCCTCATCACAAAGGCATCGTGTGCTGAACCAGGGAAACGGGCACACACGTGTGTGATGGTCATGTCTGCAAGACACACCACCAGTGCATTGACCGAGTGGTAGTGCTTGCGGTTCCTGTAGGCCTGCTCCTGGGCCTGTGGTGGTACCAAAGCCACATGTGTCCCATCAATGGAGCCAATGACATGCGGCATCCTCCCCAGGGCATAAAAGTCACTCTTCACGTCAGTGAGTCGTCGCAGTCTAGGGAAATATATGTACCGGTTCAGGAAGAGCAACATTGCCGCCAAGAAATCGCGGAGCACACGGCTGAACATGGTCTGTGACATCCCACCAGCAGACGCCACAGTATGTTGGAAGGTACCGGTGGCAAAGAAGTGTAGGGCTGCCATCACCTTCACCTTGGGGGTCAGCGCTGTAGGATACGGCCGGCCAGGCTGCAAATGTGGGGACAACTGCACTGCCAAATCCTCAATCAGCTGCCTGGTGAAGCGGTACCGTCGGATGCTGTCCCGTTCCACCATCGTTGCCAGGTCTGGGAATGGCCGATGGACAGCAGGAGCCCTGCAGTGCAGAGGAGAAGTAAGCAAGATCGTCAGTCACCCCACATATGCGGCATTGAACACACTCAAGTTCCCAACATACATCATCATGAGGCACAACTACATGAAGTGTGCAGTACCGGAACGACATGTATGGTACATACATGGCCAACATCTGTCAACACGGTCCTACAGGTGGCATCAATTTGTCCCAGGTTGGCCCATTGGATATCATGATGCTGTGTCAAAGTCACCCCCCAGTGACATGTGAGGACAGATGTGCCCCAGGCACCACAGCTCAACGACAGGCACATTCCCAGGGACCCTGTAATGCCACATGGACACTGGCATCACCTGGAGTATCATGTGTACACCACAGCAAAACAAACATGACCCCCACAGGTAGTGGCCACACTTGCCATGGCAGGAGAGCCATGGACGTCTGTGACACACACGCACAACATCAGAGTCCATGCACACACAACGTGGATGTGGAGACTGTCTCCCATTGTGCACATGAAATCAGAGACATTGTAAACACTACATGCACAAAGACTGTGGAGGGCCATCACTATTGTGCCACTGGGACACCCTGGCTCAAACATACCGTCCCACATGGGACTCACGGGGTATGTGACATGACATACACAAACACCACTGTGAAATGTGACCATGACACATGCACAGATATGAACAGTTGCACATCACAGTGGTCACGTACACGTAACACCCAGGATCCTGTCCCCATGAACACGTGCACAGCCTGGGGGTGGCTGCCCACAGGTGACACCCACAGGACAACATGTACACCAACATACACACAATAGGAAATGCAGCCTTACATGCCTTATGATAAGGTTTGGACAGGCTGTCGTGATGTAGGTGTGCCCCTCACTCCCTGGGAGCTATCTGTGGCTGGCATATGTCCATCTGAGACAGGCATGCTGACCTATGCCAGTCACATATACAGTGATGCGTTGAACAGCAATGGACCGATCGGTGCCTCCGGCCGGCCCATTGCTTTCAATGTGTGCGGGTACGCGTTGTACCCCTGTGCGCGTTGAACTGCAATGGACCGATCGGTGCCTCCGGCCGGCCCATTGCTTTCAATGTGTGCGGGTACGCGTTGTACCCCTGTGCGCGTTGAACAGCAATGGACCGATCGGTGCCTCCGGCCGGCCCATTGCTTTCAATGTGTGCGGGTACGCGTTGTACCCCTGTGCGCGTTGAACTGCAATGGACCGATCGGTGCCTCCGGCCGGCCCATTGCTTTCAATGTGTGCGGGTACGCGTTGTACCCCTGTGCGCGTTGAACTGCAATGGACCGATCGGTGCCTCCGGCCGGCCCATTGCTTTCAATGTGTGCGGGTACGCGTTGTACCCCTGTGCGCGTTGAACAGCAATGGACCGATCGGTGCCTCCGGCCGGCCCATTGCTTTCAATGTGTGCGGGTACGCGTTGTACCCCTGTGCGCGTTGAACAGCAATGGACCGATCGGTGCCTCCGGCCGGCCCATTGCTTTCAATGTGTGCGGGTACGCGTTGTACCCCTGTGCGCGTTGAACTGCAATGGACCGATCGGTGCCTCCGGCCGGCCCATTGCTTTCAATGTGTGCGGGTACGCGTTGTACCCCTGTGCGCGTTGAACTGCAATGGACCGATCGGTGCCTCCGGCCGGCCCATTGCTTTCAATGTGTGCGGGTACGCGTTGTACCCCTGTGCGCGTTGTACCTCAATGGACCGATCGGTGCGCACCCATTGACAATGGGCTTGCCTGGCAACGGACGCGTTTTCGAATTTCGAACGAGTCGGTTGCTGGAAAATCAGTTGGTCACCCACAACAATGTTGCAAAATCATGTATGTCATGAAGTTGAAGTTTTGAAGGATGCTGTGGGCGTGTTTTGGTGCTGCTATTCCATGGATTGGCCAGATTCAGAAGATGCAAACGACTTGGACCTATCACTTTGGACACAAGGGACAGTATCTGCCTCTCCAGCACATATATATTGCTGCCTGTTCCCCTGAGAGCCCACTTGCCTGCACTACATGCTCCAGGACGACATCTGCCACTGCACTGCTGCTGTCTCTGCCCCTCTGGACCCTGCAATGGCACGTACTGTGGAGAGAGCCCCAGCCTTCAGCCTTGAGGAGAACCAGGCCCTGCTGGACAGCCTACTTCCACAGTACAGCAAGCTGTATGGGACACCAGGGGAGCAGGTGAGTGTTCTGTGCACTGCCTTTCTGAATGTGCATTTTGTCTGACTAGCAAGGCTGAGAGTCAGCACACCACTGGCTAGCAGGCTCACTGAGTAGTTGTCACCCCCCATAGTGTGTAGTGACTTGCACTGGACAGGTATGGTGCAGTGACAGTGCTTCTGAACAGGGTTTTACTCCCCATGCAATGATACCATGTAGTGACTTCTGGAAAACTGTCCATGGGCAGCCGTGCACTGCCTGGGTACACCATGTGCCCCTGTGATTGCGACATGTATATGCAACTGTGTCATGCACGGATATGTTGCATGTGTAGTAATGGCCTTATCACTTTGTCATCCTGACAGGCTTCTGCCCATCGGAAGCATGAGATATGGAAGGACATCGTCCGGGCTGTCCGGTCCGTGGGGGTCTACAAGCGCCGGATCCGCAACTGCCAAAAGAGGTGGCAGGACCTTCGGGGCTGGACCCGGAGGATTGCACGGGTCCAGCTGAAGCTGTCGCCTCCTCGCAGGAGGGGCGGAACACGGACCCTGACCCCCCACATGCTCAGGATCCTGGCGGTGGTCTTTCCAGACCTGGATGGGCAGCTGAAGGCCAGAGAGCAGCAAGGAGGGGGTGAGTCAAAGACTGCACTGTGTACTCTGTCTAACATGCTATGTGCCCTCCTCGGGCCTGGTTAAACTGCCACAGTACAGCAGTCATGTTGTCCAGGAGCCATGTCCCTCTATTGTGCACTGCCCACTCCTCATCTGATACCCAGGTGTGGCCCTTACATGCAGGGAATTCTGTCACTTAGGACTGTGTCCTTGCAGTTTGCTTGACTCAAGGTGGGAGACAGCATCTGTTTCCCTGACTCTGTGGTGGGCATCATGGGTGGGTCCATTGCTTACACAATGCCTGTATTCTGACATGTATTCAGCGTGTTACTTTGATCTGTGGTCCAATTGCTGAGCTGATCCACCACATGTGGCTGGGGTACCTGGCACACACCCATGCTGCGGGTGGGAACAATGTTTGGGCCCCAGGAGTATGTATATGACGTGTGTCACACATACTTAGCCAGCTGCCTACAGTCCAGGGCTCATCCCTCATTCATGTGGGGCTGGACAGTCATGCCTACTCCAGGCCATACAATACACTCTGTACTCCCACTCCCGTGTATCAGCGGACACATTGTGCACAGTGATTTGACCCCTCAGGTGTCTGCCTCTGTGTCAGTGTGCTGTGGATTAGTCGCCAGGACTGCTGTGGAGTTTCTTGGTAGGGGCTCAGCATGCCACTGGAGATGTGACCATAGGAGACGATACTTGTGTGACACATAGGTGTCTGATCAGCTGCCCATGCAGACTGGGGCATGTAAATGTGAAGTTCAGGCAGCTGTTCCCCATGCACAGCAGAGTGTGAGGGGCTCAGGTTCAGAGGGTAGTGTCACAGGTCTCCCATATGTCCAATAGGTATGACCTGGACAGATGAGGGTTAAGAGGATGTGTTGTGGGGGGGATGTACATGTGCACTTGTGCAGCTCCAGGACTTGCATTCCCCATGACCTACTATTGTGACACAGTGCAGAGTGTTGTTGTCTGGCTGCAAAGTCATACATCACTGAGCCAGTGATGTATGACTTTGCAGTCATGCCTCCGCCATGGCATGTGTCTACTGATTGGTGAGCCTGCAGGGGAGTGACATGTGCTACATGCACACCATAGTGGCGCTGGCTATCAGGACATGGGTGCATCATGGTGTCTGTCGCTGGTATGCATCACATGCATTTCCTATTTGACTCTGGGCATCCCTTACATCCGGAAACCTGTACTGACTCAGTGGCAAGAGCTGTGATGTGTCCACACCGTGTCCTCTGCACTGTCCAACTACTGTGTACTTGGTGCATGTGTCAACACTGGGGTGTTGCAATCCAACAGACACCAGACAGATGGGTGCAAGGCCATGTGGGATGTGAGTGCCATGCTTGGCATCAGACTGACAATTGACTTCTCCTGTTCAATTAGTGCACTTTTAGCAATGTACAACTAATGATGCCAGGGCTTGCTCTGTGATGTGCTGTGCTCACAGTGGTGTGTGCGTTATGTGCAGGTGACTGATGTCTGTCTGTTTCCCCATTGTTTGCAGATACATCCACGGCCACGGAAGGGGACAGCTCCACGGACCAGGAGGAGCCGGAGAGCCAGACTGGGTCAGCAGCCGAGGAGTGGTCGGAGGGACCCAGTGGCACGGAGGGCGAGGGGAGCCACACCGAGGAGTCCTCAGCAGCATCCACCTCAGCTGAGGACCAGAGCAACTCGGAGGATGACTCCCTTGTGGAGGCGGGTGTCAGCAGCCACCACACCCCAGCTAGTGTTGCTGTCCCCGCCACCACCAGCACCACCACCGCCCTCCCATCGGCTCCCATTCCCCAGGTCCGTGGAGGCTCCCATGTCCGGGAGCGTGTCTCCTTTGGGCCAGGCACCGCACCCCCTGCCCCTGTGTCCCCTGCTGCCCTGAGTGAGGAGTCTGTGTACCTCCTTCGCCAGCTCCATGTAGGGCAGACAGCCATGCTGAGTGTCCTCCATGCGCACACCGCGCTGTTGACTCAGCTGGTGTCGTTCATGGAGGGCATCTCATCGGGCATGTCTGACCTACAGAGGGGCAATAGGTCCATGGACTCCTCCCTGACGGCAGCAGTGTCCCTCCTCAAACGGTCCCTCACCCCTCCTGCCTCTGCTCCATCCACACTCCCCAGCACCTTACCCATCCCAGGCACACACACACCGGCACAGGCACACACCAGCACACACACATCCAGCACACTGACACACACGCCAATGACAAAACGCACACGCACGCACATTCAGGGGACTGAAGCCAGACTCACAGGGGATGGGGCCCTGGAACACACACACGCATCCACATGCACTGCGCAGTCCTCAGTTCCCTCTCCCTCCAAAGCACCCTCCCTTGCCTCACCTGCAACCCCAAAGTCACAGCAGCTCTTCCTCTGTGACCTCGGCCTCTTCCCCACCGATGAAGCTGCTCCAGCATCCCGGGGGAAGAGGAAGCCCACCCACACGGAGCAGAGTGCCCCTCGCCCCCGGACACCCTCCCCCAGGCGCAGACGGACTGAGGCCCCCACCCGCAAGTCCCCCCGGAGTGGTAAGAGCAAGACCCCGCCACCGCCCTGCAGCTCAGGCACAAGGTCTCCGTCCTCCATCCCTCAGGCCCCCACTGCACAGGTGCCCCCACCACACCCTGCCCCAGGTTCCCCCACCCACAGATATACCATCCCCAAGAGGATCCGGCCTTCTCCCCCTGCCACTTGCTCTCCCAGCACCACACCCCCGCTGCGCTTGTCTGTGCCACTGATGTGGTGAGGGTGTCCTCCCCCTCTGTCCAACCCACCTTGCCTGTTCCCCATTCTCCTCCCCTGGAGGTAGGCACTGCAGTGGAGTCCACTACCGCCCTGTCTGACTTGGGCACTGCAGTGGCGGACCTGTCCACCCCATCTGCAGGGTCCACTGCAGTTGTGCCGGCACCCACGACATCTGAGTCATGCCCCCAGTTGTGCCGGCACACACCATGTCAGACACCTCCACTGCAGTTGTCAGTGGCTCTCCAGCACCCACCACCCCTTCCCTGACTCCCCCTGGTGAGCCCTGATCCTGTCCCTGCGGTGCCTGGCCTGCCCCCCGGTTGCCCCTCCTAGTGGATTGTCCCTGGTATTGTGCAGGCATGCGTAGGGTGACATCTGCCAGTGTCACCCTGTTTGAACTTTGACAATGGACTGGCCATTGGCCTTTGCTCTAATTTCTTCTGGACGTCGTTATCAAACAACACATATGCTGAATAAAGCAACTTTCTTTTCTCTAGTGCTCATGCTTCAGATGTACATGTTGTTGGTGCAGCTAACCATGCCCTTGCTGCAGTGATGGTGATATCTGGTCTCATGATTATGAAGTGTTACTGTGCAGGAACCCATGTGGTCCAGGGGGAATGTGTCCTATCATGTGGTGTATCCATGTCATCAATAGCAGCATCTGAGGGTGTCATGTGTTCAGTATTTGGCAATGGGTTTCCTACTTACATTGGCAATTTCATATCTGTGGCTTCCACCCCTGCACATCTGTTGTGCCTGCCATCGTTGCATTTGTCTACTTCCCTGACCGTGTTGCCATCTCCAGTGGACATGCAGGTTTGGGCATCAATGGGGAGGGACTCATCCGTGTAGTCAGTGCAACATTGCTATACAAGTGTGTTGGATCTGTGCTGATGATTCCGTTGGCACATCCATGACCAGGCTGATGTGATGGGAGCCCTCATTTGGTGCTAATTGTTGATTGTGTGACCAAGTGCTCAGCTGACATGATGGGGCCCTACTGAGGCAACATATGGCACAGCTTTCCTCACACAGGAGTGGAGTCCCCTCATGGCAGTGTGTACACGTGTGACATTGCCTGCGCCCAAGGTGTGTGTTGTATGTGCATGTCTGTGTGTTCACTTCCATTCATCTGCGCATGCTGTGATCCCTAGTGTTGTACCTGTTTGTGATGCTTGCTGACTTGAGCTATGTTCCCCCAAAGTCTTCTCCCTGTGTTCTCTGTGATGTGGGTGCATGGCACATTACTGGTCATCAGGGTGTCACCCATAGGTGTGTTTGCTGTCAGGGCAGAGTTTGTGTGCAGACGCAGATGGGTCACAGTCAGGTTTCCCTTTGGCACTTGTTGTTTGCCCCTGTCATGTGATTTCCAGTTTGTGTTATCTTTCAGTGATTGTGACACGTTGTGTGTGTGACTGCTGGCACTCCTTAGGGTCCGGGCTGCAATGTTGGTTGTTGTCTATGTGTGTTCTTTGTGGGTGACCTTGGCTTCTTCATTGGTGTGTGACTGTGGCTGGGATCCCATTGGTCGGTGTGGTATTGCCGTCATGTCCATGTACAGCGTAGTGTGCAGTGTGTCAGACATTCAGGAGTCTTGTTGAGTGTCCATGTGTGATGTGTTTCTACACCTTGGTTCCCACCCACCACCCTGGAATAGTCATGGGTGCATGTGCAATGTCACCAGTGCATGTGTACTTCACTGCTGCACATTGTTGGAGGTCGAGGGGTGTGGTCTTGAGTGTGTGCAGATGAGAGTTGTTGCCCGGCTAGTCCCCTGCCTCCATGTTGGCCTTGGCTTACTGGCCATGCTGATTGATTTGTGCTTGTGTAGGTGTGATGGTAGTTTGTTGCTCAGGACACCTGACTGTGGTTCACAGTGTGAACGACATTTAGCTTTGTCATCACAGTGGTATTTTTATTCAGCCCAGGGTCACCACATTGTGGGGGCCCTGGGGGTGGTGCTGTGGTGTGTCTGTGACTTGCTGTGTCAGTTGTTGTTCCTACGTGCCTGTGTGACATGTGTGTTTTGTGCTCCCTCTCACCTGTCAATGCCTGCTTGCCCACATAGGGGATTTGGATCCATGAGTTACCTTAGTGTGGCAGTGTATGCACATCTGTATGATTGGTATTCAGCTCTCCTCATGTGTTGTGTTGTTGCCTGGGGACACTGGCACCCCCACCCCTCACCTGCTGTGTATGATGACAGTGTTGGTCTGCCTGTTTGTGTTTGTGCATCTGCACCACTGCATTGGCATATCTTGGGTGTGCCATTGGCTGTATGTTGTTTGGTGTGTTTCCCCTGCTGTCCCTGGGACTCCTAGGTCATCGGTCAGCACAGTGATCATGGTTTGTGTGTCCCATTGCTGCCATGGTATGGTATCTGTTCACCTCACATCTGCTGTCTCCACAGGGTATCTGCATTTGTGTGCCCATTGGTGCAAATATGTGGTTCTGCATTCTGATGGTCACTTCTGTCATTGTGTCATTGATGACTGTTGACGGTCTCAGCCCCCATGGGTGTTGTTTGTCTGCACATGGCCAAAGGAATGTTTCATTTGCACTGCAGTATTTGGCTCCCCCAATTTATGTTGCAATGGGACACAT